>CAWUFW010000425.1:1200000-1592500 GCA_963921515.1 Calotriton arnoldi | reverse complement strand
AAATGAATGCCGGTTTGCAAGTAAAATAAAGGATCTTATTGCAAATAATGGGGTCCTGCTTAATCTTTGAGTGCGTCTCCAAGCAAGTGGCAATCACATTTTCAGATGTAATACGGCCAGCCTAGGTCGTGGAGTTCGCACCGCCATGGAAAATATATGGGCTGCACGAGATACTGGAATCTCGAAAATGCGGAAAGATAAAGTTGTTTTAATTTTGAACCGGATTCCTTTTGAAATACCCACTGGAGGGTTTATATTTGCACCAAAAATAATGATTGCATGGCAGTTACCTTTGGAAAAGTACTGGCGAAATAAAACCTACAAGTCCCAGGATGCTTGAAGAACTGAGCACCGGAGCCAGCCCACCTGGGGGCAGGTAATTGCCATTTAAATGAGGGACTTGCAAAGATGATGTGATCTCTGCCATCAATCATAATGCTGGTCCGTGAACAAGAAGCAGGAGCTTGAAACGCGTAGGACCTTTACTTTGAACTTTTGAAATGAATGCCGGTTTGCAAGTAAAATAAAGGATCTTATTGCAAATAATGGGGTCCTGCTTTAATCTTTGAGTGCGTCTCCAAGCAAGTGGCAATCACATTTTCAGATGTAATACGGCCAGCCTAGGTCGTGGAGTTCGCACCGCCATGGAAAATATATGGGCTGCACGAGATACTGGAATCTCGAAAATGCGGAAAGATAAAGTTGTTTTAATTTTGAACCGGATTCCTTTTTGAAATACCCACTGGAGGGTTTATATTTGCACCAAAAATAATGATTGCATGGCAGTTACCTTTGGAAAAGTACTGGCGAAATAAAACCTACAAGTCCCAGGATGCTTGAAGAACTGAGCACCGGAGCCAGCCCACCTGGGGGCAGGTAATTGCCATTTAAATGAGGGACTTGCAAAGATGATGTGATCTCTGCCATCAATCATAATGCTGGTCCGTGAACAAGAAGCAGGAGCTTTGAAACGCGTAGGACCTTTTACTTTGAACTTTTGAAATGAATGCCGGTTTGCAAGTAAAATAAAGGATCTTATTGCAAATAATGGGGTCCTGCTTTAATCTTTGAGTGCGTCTCCAAGCAAGTGGCAATCACATTTTCAGATGTAATACGGCCAGCCTAGGTCGTGGAGTTCGCACCGCCATGGAAAATATATGGGCTGCACGAGATACTGGAATCTCGAAAATGCGGAAAGATAAAGTTGTTTTAATTTTGAACCGGATTCCTTTTTGAAATACCCACTGGAGGGTTTATATTTGCACCAAAAATAATGATTGCATGGCAGTTACCTTTGGAAAAGTACTGGCGAAATAAAACCTACAAGTCCCAGGATGCTTGAAGAACTGAGCACCGGAGCCAGCCCACCTGGGGGCAGGTAATTGCCATTTAAATGAGGGACTTGCAAAGATGATGTGATCTCTGCCATCAATCATAATGCTGGTCCGTGAACAAGAAGCAGGAGCTTTGAAACGCGTAGGACCTTTTACTTTGAACTTTTGAAATGAATGCCGGTTTGCAAGTAAAATAAAGGATCTTATTGCAAATAATGGGGTCCTGCTTTAATCTTTGAGTGCGTCTCCAAGCAAGTGGCAATCACATTTTCAGATGTAATACGGCCAGCCTAGGTCGTGGAGTTCGCACCGCCATGGAAAATATATGGGCTGCACGAGATACTGGAATCTCGAAAATGCGGAAAGATAAAGTTGTTTTAATTTTGAACCGGATTCCTTTTTGAAATACCCACTGGAGGGTTTATATTTGCACCAAAAATAATGATTGCATGGCAGTTACCTTTGGAAAAGTACTGGCGAAATAAAACCTACAAGTCCCAGGATGCTTGAAGAACTGAGCACCGGAGCCAGCCCACCTGGGGGCAGGTAATTGCCATTTAAATGAGGGACTTGCAAAGATGATGTGATCTCTGCCATCAATCATAATGCTGGTCCGTGAACAAGAAGCAGGAGCTTTGAAACGCGTAGGACCTTTTACTTTGAACTTTTGAAATGAATGCCGGTTTGCAAGTAAAATAAAGGATCTTATTGCAAATAATGGGGTCCTGCTTTAATCTTTGAGTGCGTCTCCAAGCAAGTGGCAATCACATTTTCAGATATATATATATATATATATATATAATCTCTCTATCTCTCGCTATATACATCTCGCGATAGATATATATATCTAGCTCTCTCTCTCTATATCTATATATATCCTTTGTATTAATACATAAAACCCATTAGACCACAAATCACAATCACATCGCCAACCAGGCGATTGTCATGACATCACTTAGATCATAAATCACTCTGCCATAAGGCCATAAGGCCATGGTCATAACATCACATTTAGTGCACTACGGCAAATACTCATAACTTGCACGTCATAATATCACAATTAGGGCAATAACGTAATGACATATATAATGCCCGAGTCATACGAACGCATTATGCCCAACCTCATGGTTGGGGCAACAACCCAAGTACCTCTTAGTTGCACATGTAGGGATCATCATCATAAAAACATTAGATTAGATTAGATTAGATTAAAATACTTATAAAGCGCATGGCTGCCTCGGCAAAGAGGCGTCCCAGCGCTAAAGCCTGTCCAAGCAGGAGTCAAAACAAAGGGAAATAAATCTGGGAAAGAACAGGGACAGGACAGCAAGGGAGTCAGACCTGGGAGAAGAGCCAAGTCTTCACAAGACGTCTAAAAGCCTGATGGTCAGGGTTACTGCGGATATAAAGGGGAGAGCATTCCAGAGAGTGGGGGCCAGGCGTCTAAAGAGCGGCCACCAGATCTAGCTCTACGTATGTGAGGGATACATGCAAGATTCTGGTTCGCCGAGCGTAGGGCACGCGAGGGAGTGTACAGAGTGCAAAGGTCGCCTAGAATATCTGGGGCACTTCCTGTCAGTATCTTATGCGTGATACAAAGCGTCTTGAAACAAACACGCTGTTCAAGGGGCAGCCAGTGCAGGCGGCGAAGAAGATTAGAGGCATGACTGAATTTCGGAAGGGCAAAAATAGCACGAGCTGTCGCGTTCTGGACCCGCTGCAATCTATTAAGCACGGATTTATTAGAACCGAGAAGAAGCACATTGCAGTAGTCTAGACGGGCCAGAATGGAAGCTTGTATAATCATTTGGCGTGTTTGGGCATCAAACAGACCCAAAATCGGTCGGAGGCCGCGAAATAGTCCAAAGCATTTCCCAGCCACTGATTTGGCATGTGTTTCAAAGTTGAGGTTATTATCAACTATGAAGCCTAAATTTTTCACTGCAGGTTTGGGATCAGGGGGATCACCAAGTGCCCGAGGCCACCATTCCTTCGTCCAGAGATGAGACTCTTTGCCAACCAGGAGAATCTCTGATTTGGTAGAGTTCAATTGCAGAAAGTTAGCCGTCATCCATTCTGCAATTGCAGAGATGTCTTCTTTAAATTTTATTTTGTCTCGCTTGGGATCATTAGACAGGGCAATCACTAGTTGGGTGTCGTCGGCATAAGACACCAAGGAAATTCCTCGTGCTTTGGCCAGCCGTGCCAAAGGGCTCATATATATATTGAAGAGCGTGGGGCTCAATGCAGAGCCCTGAGGAACCCCACAGAGAAGAGAGTGTACATGGGAAGAGAAAGGGGGAGCGGTCACTTGAAAGGTTCGGTCGGCCAGGAAGGAGGAGAACCACGCTAGAGCTTTATTCCCAATTCCTATCTCCTTCAAACGTAGGAGCAGGATTTCATGGGACACCGTATCAAATGCCGCGCTTAGATCCAGCAGCACTAGCGCTGATGTGCTGCCGGCATCCAGCGCGGATTTGAGTTGTTCTACCACAGCCAGTAAAGCTGACTCAGTGCTGTATCTTGGTCGGAACCCATTCTGTGAACTATCAAGTATATGATTAGATTCTAAAAACTGTGTCAGAGTAGAGTTCACATGTGCTTCTAAAATTTTAGAGAGAAAAGGAAGCAAAGAAATCGGGCGATAGTTCTCTGGTTTGGACATGTCAAGTGTTGACTTCTTAAGTAGAGGGACCACTTTTGCATGCTTCCATGCTTTAGGCACCAACGCAGTGAAAAGGGATAGATTAAGTAAATCCAGACACTCAGGAAGAAGGCCTTGTTGAATTTTCCTGAACGCGTCTGGTTTAAGAGGATCGTCTGGAGATCCAGATTTGATTTTGATCACTAATCTCTCTAATTCCTTCGGGGAAATAGGGGAAGAGAAGCAAGAAGGACAGTCTCAGTGCCAATATAAGCATTCCTTCCGCAAACACTGGAGGGTATACCATGATCGAACTTTTGGTAGATATCTTCGACCTTCTTCAAAAAGAAGGTTGCCAGCTCCTCACAGTGTTTGTTGGAGGAAATAACATTGCCCGATTCCACTGGAGAGGAGATTAAATCTTTCAGTAGAGAGAATATAGTTTTGCTGCGGTTGGTGCTAGTATTAATCAGGCTAGGATAATAAGCTGCTCTGGTTATGCGCACCAATTTATGATAGGATTTAATGGCCGCTCTATATAGTGCTTTGGCCTGGGGGTCATATGATCTCCCCCCAGATCTTTCTAAGATCTTGCAGTTCTTCTTAGCAAGGGTTAGATCTTCATTGAACCATGCATTAGCCCGAGTGCTTTTAGAATGGGTAAGTTTAAGGGGAATGCATATATCTAAGGCTTGAGTAATCCACCTTTGGAAGATCGCGTTAGCCTCTTCCATATTTGCAACTTTTACCATGGGCTTTGCACTCAGGGCTGTGAGAAAATCTACTTGGTTCAATTTATGCCAGGGCCGTTTTAATGAGGGATGTTGATTAGGCTGGGGCTTATGGCCAGCTATCATTAGCCGCATCATGATGAGGAAATGATCAGTCCAAATCATAGGGAGTGGTGACAGAACTTCCAGTGACTCTAAATTAGAGAAAATAGGGTCAAGGAGGTGTCCCGCTCTGTGCGTAGCACTGGGGGTCAATTGAATCAACTGACAAGCTGCCAGATCCCCCAAAAGCCAACAATCTCCGATGATTCTTGTAGCTCTAGATGGAGGTTCAGATCGCCTATGATGTTAAAATTGGCAGTCTGAAGAGCCAGTGCTATGACAGTGTTTATCAAGGCTTCTCTAAAGGTTTTTGATGGACCTGGGGGTCGATAAATAAGAAGGCCGGAGAAAGTGAAGTTCGCACTCATAGAAATTTTAAAAAGTGCACTCTCACAGTCAGGAAGATCTAAGGGGGACAGGCTACAGGAATGAACTGATTTATAAATAATCGCAATGCCGCCCCCTCTTCCTCCAGATCTGTTTATGCTGCGTATAGCATAGCCTGTAGGAAGAGCGAGTGCTGGTATGGCCACAGAAGATTCACATAGCCAGGTTTCCGTGAGGAAAAGGATCTCAGGTGATTGTTCCTGTAGAAGATCGAACACCTCAGCATGATGTTTAGGCAATGAGCGACAATTAATGCTCACAAGAGTGTGTGTCACCATCCCAGAACCAAAGAGTGTAGCATGTTTCAGGGGGTGCACTCTAAATTCACAGTGTTCACAAAGAGAAGGACAGTTTTCTGGGTCCCAGCTATGATTCCCGCAGGAGCCTTCTTTATATAAGGCCCGTAGTTCTTTGCCAGTGTAGCTACCTGATTGGGCTTTGGAAGGAGCAGGGTCTCTGGCTCCTGGCGATGTCACGGCGCGGACGGGCGCAGACGGGCTTGCCTTTGGTGCGCCCGCTGCGCGCGTCCGCTGCGCGTCCTCGCAGTGGTGTGCATTTGAGGCTACAGGGGCTCAACAGGCTCCACCCGTGCTCTGCGCTGATTGGCTAAGGGCCAACCAATCAGCGTGTGAGGACAAGCACCAGGAAGTACGGGCAACCACACCGACGCGTGTGGAATATCAATAGGTATTTACTTTTTAACACTAAAGCATAGGGTGCAGTGGGCAGAATTGTGAGTGCGCTTTAAAAGAATTTAAAAGCACTAAAAAACAATCAAATTCAGTCAAACGTTCCCCCAGCAATTCCCCAGCTAAAACACCGCCCCGTTAGGGCAAGTAAGCAAATACCTATAAAGTGCCCATATCCTGAAAACACCAGGGCATGAAACCAAAATGCAGAAGTAAGTAAGGTTCACATAAAACACTATATATCACTGTAGATAAACCATAACATTAGGGCATGAATTGCAGGCTAGGTTATACATACTTCCTGGCTACTAGGTATACTACACTAGCCCTGGGTATGCAAGGAAAACAACACATCCCATGAATCACCACCTGTCACCATAGGCAGGCCACAGCGAGACTGCGCTCCTTCTCTGTTCAGTGGGGTAATTAGGCACCAGGTGCAGGGCCTAGCAAGACCTGCACACCTCTTAGCGGTAATACGGTACTTACACAAACAGCCTGAGCAGGATCAGGGCCTCAGTCGAGGGTTTCCCTCCCGTCCTGCCACCAGGTACAATTTCCCCAGGGGCCCTAATTTCTCAAAGCCCCACGCGGTAGGTCGGGAGGGGGGCAGACACTTCCAACGGCAGCGGGGAGGCCTCGCTGGGTCCCTTGTGGTGCGAATGGCTTCCAGGCCGCTGCCTGCTCTTGGGCGGCGCATGACTCCTGCAAAGAGGTGGGAGAAGGGCCCTCACCCGGTCCCCGGGGCGTTCGCCGGCCTCGAGCCCTCGCAGGGCTCCGGGTCTCACCAAATGGCTGGCAAAGGGCAGAGGCACTCCTCCGGCCTCATGCTCCGCCGACAGCTCTCTCACCTCTCTCACCTCTCTCACCTCTCTCTCGGGCTTCCATTGGGGTCAGCTACGGCCTCACGGCCTTCTCCTGGCTGGCCCGGCATTTCTCCTTTGATTCCAGGACTGTTGCCCGTCAACGCCTGGGGCTTCTCCGTCGCGCTCGTGCAGCTGGTTCATTGCGGCAGGTAGGGCCGGGGTGAGTTGACAGACAGAGCTCCCTGCAGTACTCCGGTGAGGAGCAGGGGCTCACTGCGGCTCACCAGTCTGGTCGCGCTACCTTGTGATGCTCATGAAGCAGGAAGTGCGCTGGGGGTCAGAGGAGCGCTTCTTCCCGGCTGGTTAGGGCGAGGTCCAGCCGCACTTACCCATTGCGCTGAGGCATTCAAAGAATAGGACCCTCGGGCATTGGTAGGGCGGCAAGCACTCCAGCAGCTCTAGGCATGGAAATAGGGAAACGCTGGTTCTCTTTCTAAGCCCTTCCTCGGCTTCGGGATGTAACAAAATAAAGCGCTCAACACGCACTTACTACTTTTCACTATAAAATGGAGTGCTCACCATGCGCTTCCTTTGGTGCAAAATCAGATGAAGAACACAGCGCTCACCTCGCGCTGTTTGGATAATTGGGTGAAGAACAGTCTAATCCTTTCTTCTGCTCTAGGCAGCTTTGTGACTATAGCCAATATCTTCCTTGAAGTCTTTTAGCTCCCCGAGACTTCCAGCAGGAGGCAAGCACACACAAGCCCTTGGAGATTCTTCCCAAGCAGGATATCACAGCAGGGTCAAAAGAATCAGTTATTTTCCTCCACCACAGATGGAAGCAGCAACTGCAGGCCAACTCACCCCTCACACAGAAAAGGCAGCGCTCCTCACACAGTACTTCCGCTCTTATACTTGGCAGGGTCTTCTTGTTCCTAGAAGTAATCTAAAGTCCTGGGGTTTAAGGTGTAATACTCATACCCCATTTTGCCAGTGTTCTCTTTGCTGTAAGGGTCTCTGAACCCAGTCCAAACCAGTTCTGTCCTCCCTGGTACAGCATGAGCACAGGGGGCGGAGACAGCATTGTGAAAAAGGAGACATGGCCTATTCAGGTGCAAGCCCCTCACACAGAAAAGGCAGCGCTCCTCACAGAGTACTTCGGCTCTTATTCTTGGCAGGGTCTTCTTGTTCCTGGAAGTAATCTAAAGTCCTGGGGTTGAAGGTGTATTACTCATACCCCATTTTGTCAGTGTTCTCTTTGCTGTAAGGGTCTCTGAACCCAGTCCAAACCAGTTCTGTCCTCCCTGGTACAGCATGAGCACAGGGGGCGGAGACAGCATTGTGAACAAGCATTGAAAATGCAATAGGTCTCGCCTTTCATTAAGTTAAAGCCATTTGCTTTGCTAATGGTATTGTATAGCAAAGCAAATGGCTTTAACTTAATGAAAGGCGAGACCTATTGCATTTTTAATGCTGGTTATTTACGCTGTTAGCGTAGAGCTCACGCGACAGTCGGGTCGTTATTACGCTTTCCGCGTAGAACTCCTGTCTCAAAAAGCAGCATGCTGCTGGGGTGTTATTAATATTTACGGTTTCAGCGTAGAGCTCACGCCCCAAGAAGAAGCCGCAGCCAGGCTGTTATTATTATTTACGCTTTCAGCATAGATCGCAGGTCCCAGAAAGCAGAAGACGGCTGGTTTGTTATTAAAAGTGGAACTTCGCGGGCGCCGATATTTTGCGCGTTGCTTTTAGTGAGACAGATTAGCAGAGCCGTCATCTGTAATTAAGTGCGGAGTCGGGGGGGATTCTCAGAAGGCGTTTAGAGAAGCTGCAGTGAGCCAAAGTCATGCTGCTGTGTCAGAGTGGCATTTTTATTAATGAGAATACAAAAAGCTGGCATATTCTTAGCCCGGCTTGCGTTTAGTTACCAGGCAACCAGTGTATGGTAATTCATCCGCGAAATTTAAATCTTTGCGAGGGGAGCAGGCGTTGTGCAGAATGGTTGCGACCACAAGGAAAACAACCTGTGGGACCTGCTGAGGCGACTGCCGGGCTGGGTGGGTCGGATGGGGAACCCGGGGGAGAGAGGAGGTAAAGAGAGGGAGAGACAGGCTGCAGAGAGCGCTGGAGACAGAGAGAGACGGGCTGCACGAGAAAGTGCGAGCGTGAGAGAAATGGCAGACACAGGAATATAGGAGGAAGAGTGAGGAGGTGAGAGGAGAGTGAGAGACAGGATATCCCAGGGAGAGAGGGAGAGAGAGGTGAGAGAGAGGCTGAATAGGGCAAATAAGAGGAGAGCGAGAGGTGGTGTTAAGTGAGGAACCACGGGGAGAAAAGATAGCTAAAGCCATAGAGTAATAGAGAGAGGGAGAGAGATTAAGAGGGGGATGGAGCCAGAGAGAAAGACGGTGAGATGGGAGAGAAGATGTAAAAGGAAGAAGAGAGTGAGCGAGAAAAAGATAACAAGAAAACGATAAAGAGTTAAAGAGTATGAATGTGAAAAAGAGAAAGGGAGAGAGGGTAAGAGTGAGAGGCTGGCGAGAGAGAGAAGGATGGAGAGAAAAAAGCAAGTGAGAGCAGTAGAAGACAGAGCGGAGATTAAAAAAGCAAAAATAGAATAGGGAGCGAGAGGGGGTGACAGATCTAGGGGAGAGAGACAGGAGGTGAGAGAGGCTGATAGTGTGAGAGCGAGGAGAAGCGAGGAAAAAGAAAAGGGAGCGAGGAAGGTTGGTAGACAGAAAGAAACGTAATGGGGGTTATAAAACAGCAAGATGGAAACAGAGAGCGCGCACTTGAAGACGAGATGAGAGGTGAGACATATAAGGGAGGGAGGAGAGACATTGTGCAAGAGAAAGACAGGGGACATTGAGAGAGGTGGATTTGAGGAGAGTGGAAGCCGGGGAGAGAGAATGTAAGAAACGTAGACAGGAATCAATGAAGCAAGGGGAAGAGAGAGAGTGTTGATGAAAGAGATGCAGAACGAGAGAGAAAGAGGTCGTGAATGAAAATTAAATGAGAAGTAATGCAGGAAAGAAAGAGAACAGCCCAAAGAGTGAGAGGGCGTGTAATCGATCACAGGCAACCAGACACAAACATTGTTTATTTGTAAGGAGACACATTTGAGCCAGCAAACACCCGTGAAAGCACACTTATACCTACTTTCAGGAAATGTGCAGACCTTAACATTCACTAACAGTACTTAATCCCCAAGAAACGCAGAAACTTCGTGCGGATGAGGAAGCGAGTCGCGAAAGGCGCGCACGCTGATGTGGAGCGAGTCGCGAAAGGCGCGCACGCTGAATATATGTAATAGAACAAGCATGCAAACACTCGCTCCAATGAGCACAATCAAAGATTGCCGACTCTTTTTTTCCAATATTTGATGCTTTTAGTAAGCAGCGCAGCATGCCGCACTGCTTATTAAAAGCATAAAATATTGAAAAATACAGTTTGCCGAGCCAAAAAAAAAAGTCCCCAGAGTGTCACGCCGCCAGTGAAGCATCCAGTCCTACGCGCGCACATCTTCTGTCCGTCCGCGTGCACATCTAGCTTGGAATCCGTATTGCTTCCAAAAGGCCCTCGCATGGCGAGAGCAGCGCATGTGCGATGCTAACGCCAGGCGAGACCTAAAAAGGAGACACAGCCTATTCAGGTGCAAGCGAAACTCCTCACACCACTCTAAATGCAGACCAGGTCTATTCAGCCCTGCAATGAGTCACCCAGGCAAGGCAGGACACACCTCAACCCCCCCCACCGTCCCCCCCAGTGACTGTCTAGAGTGAATGCAAGTCCCAGCTCCTGTCACTCAAACACCAGATGCTGAATACACAAACAGCCAGAGGCACACAGAATGGTAAAGTAAGAAAACGCCTACTTTCTAAAAGTGGCATTTTCAAACACAGAATTTAAAACCACCTTTACCAAAAGGTGCGTTAATAAATTCTGAGTTCAGAGAGCCTAAACTTCATTTTTCCATCTTCTCCCTATGGAAAGCTACACATGTAAAAAGGTTACAATGCAACCCCAATGATTAGCCTATGGGACAGACAGCCTTTCAATAGTGAAAAACGAAATACACAGTATTTCGCTATCAGGACATGTCACTCACACCAGTACATGTCCTACCTTTCACATACACAGCATCCTGCCCATGGGGGTACCTTGGGTCTACCTTAGGGGTGCCTTACATGTAAGGGAAGGTTTGGGCCTTGCAAGTGGGTGCACTTGCCAGGGCAACTTGGCAGCTTACAACTGCACGCAGACACTACAGTGGTAGGTCTGAGAAACATTACAGGGCTACTTATGTGGGTGGCACAACCAGTGCTGCAAGCCCACTAGTGGCATTTGATCTACAGGCCCTGGCACACACCGTGCACTTTTCTAGGGACTTACCAGTAAATCAAATATGCCAATCGTGGATAACCAATCACATCATAATTTATACAGAGAGCATATGAACTTTAGCACTGATCAGCAGTGGTAAAGTGCCCAGAATCCTGTAGCCAACAAATACAGGGTCAGAAAAATAGGAGGCCAAAGGCAAAAAGTTTGGGGCTAAACCGGTCAAAAAGGCCAGATCTAACAGTTTTAGTAAGAGTTGTTAAAACGGTTTGTGATCATAACTTGTTAATCATTTGGGCTAAAGTCCTCGGGTTATCTTACAAGACTATCCTTCCATTACATAATCTAACTTTATTATGAATCCATATTTTATAAAAGTAATGGATCTTGTTGGATACTGAGCGTTAATCATGGATACATTTGTGTTAAAAGATATTAGGTATCAGACAGGACATAACCTCCCTGACAGTTTTACCACAGCCAGAACTGAAATAGAGTCCAAACTATTCTACTCCCTGGGTCTAAACTCTTGGCCCACTTGGGAGAGCCTGCATTGTCACTTCTGAAAATATTAAGTGATCTTTACATCCAACAGGATCTGGAAAAAACGCCTGGCAGCAAACAATAGAAAGCAAAGCCAAGATGCAAAGATGAGGTGGTGGGGGAGTGCAAGAATGGAAAGAATTTTAACGTTTGGCAAAAAGACGATAGAGCCATGCCAAAATAGTTTGCCTATTTTCTTCATTTATCAAACTAAAGTTACAATATTAAAGTTAGTAGAATAAAGTCACCTTCACCTCTTTCTCAGCCATCTTCTTTTATTATAAGAAGCATACATTCAAATTCCCTCTTTAATTAAAAAAACTATTGATGACATGGTTTGACCATTGGCAGCGATACAAGAGTGTTGGTCGTGGGATGGATTGCCCATCCCACGACCAACACTCTTGTATCCCATAATAGAAAAAGGTTCTGAACCTATGGACAGCTTTAACAGCTAATATAAACACCATAAACTGAATGAATGCATAAACTAGGCACACTGCACAATACCTAAAAACAACAAGTTTTGGCAAATCCAATAGGTCTTGCATTTGATAACGAGGAAAAAGAGCCATCTGCTTTGCTAATGCTTATTTGAATTACGTAAAGTACATTAAAAAAAATAGATTCCAAGATGGTCAAGCACATATGTGCATGCAAAACAGGCCATTTTAGAACGCTTATTAGTTTAGTTTATAAGAAAGACTATTGCAACATAGTTACCCATGTTTAAACACACGTGTATTCATAGGCAGACATCTTGTACTTTGTATTCTAAGGTGCCTTCTTCTGCATGAACATGTGTACCCAACATATCAGCAGGCTATTATTTTTTCCAATTAATTTACCATTCACAGATAGCAAACAGCCTTTTTTGAACAGTAAATTAAAACTAAGTGTCTGCACATGGTCTCGCAAACAAAAACCCCATGAGCGGCCCAGTAACAATGTGCAGCTCCCGGGCACTCGCAAAACTAATTAAACAAAAAAGAAATAATGTGGGTGTGGACAAAACGGTAAATTACGCGTGAGCCATCCCAAAATAAATAACAGAAAATAAAGCTAGGGGATGCGGGGGCTGGAGTGGCAAAGAATGCATGCCCATGGAGTGCTTCAAGACAAAAAATAGTCCATCAAGTCAGCAGTGGAAGTATACAAGCCAACCAAACAGAAACAGTATAAAATAAAAATGTTCTAGGGTGGGAAAATCACAAGAATAGGGAGGAAAGCCATTAAATAAAGAACATGGAACCAAGATAGCCAAAGGCATCCAATCACGAGCAGACCCGAAACCCACACGCTATACTGTAGTACGGAAGACAATAGGTCTACAAAAAAAGAGCTAAAAATGTCTGCAGGTGAGCCTTAAAATCACTGATGCATGTAGCAAAATGTTTTTGCTAAGTCACTGAGATTTGTAGCAAAATGATAACCTCCCAATGTGAAGTTGCGGTTACTACAATATTTAGAGAACAGCTAAATGTATGATAAATAGAAGGCAAGACCTGGGGCATACAATGAATTAAAGGTTCCATGCCAGCTTGGAAACTATAGCAAAGTTATCTACAGCATTTGGTAAGCTAGACAACCATGCCCCACTCTAGAAAGTCAATTACAATCTTATAAGCATAATATAAATTTTTGCCAGGAACAGAGAATGTTATGTTGTTAATACTCATCGTTCGCAGAACTGCTTTCCAAAAAGCATAGTAAAATCCATAGCTATAATCAAATACTGATTTAGGCACTTCTCACACTCCATCCCCGATAACTTAGTTGAAATCACAACAGTTAGTAAACAAGCATTCACTAGACAAGCAGGATCCCTAGGTGCAGTCTGTATACACAGAAAGCAGGCAATCCTTCCAAATATCAATCAATTAATCAATCAGGGAATTGTAAGCGCGCTACTCACCCATGAGGGTCTCAAGGCGCTGAGGGGAGGTGGGGGGTCCGCAGATCTGCTTAGCCGAAGAGCCAGGTCTTGAGGGTCTTCCTGAAGGTGTTCAGGGAGGGGGCGCGTCTGATGTCTGCCGGTAGCTCGTTTCAGGTCTTGGCTGCAATGTGAGAGAAGGATCTTCCGCCTGCTCTGGCTCTGTGGATGTGCGGGGTTTCGGCCAGTGCGAGGTTGGAAGATCGGAAGTTTCTTTTGGGTACGTGGAAGTTGATTCTGTCGTTGAGGTATTTGGGTCCGTTGTTGTGTAGGCATTTGTAGGCGTGAGTGAGGATTTTGAAAGTGACCCTTTTCTCCACGGGGAGCCAGTGGAGACTTCGTAGGTGTTGGCTGATGTGTTCGTGTCGGGGGATGCAGAGGACGAGTCTGGCGGCGGTGTTCTGTACTGTTTGGAGTTTGCGGAGTAGGGACTTGTTCATGCCGGCGTAGAGTGCATTTCCATAGTCCAGTCTGCTGGTGATGAGTGCGTGGGTGACTGTCTTCCTCGACTCAGGGGGGATCCACTTGAAGGTCTTGCGGAGGGTGTTGAAGCAGCTGGAGGTGACGGCGTTGACCTGTCGGTTCATGGTGAGTGATGAGTCGAATACGATGCTGAGGTTCTTGATGTGGTCTGAGGGGGTAGGTGGGCTTCCAAGGGCGGTCGGCCACCAGGTGCTGTCCCATGCAGAAGGGGTTGTACCGAGGACGAGGACTTCTGTCTTCTCGGCGTTGAGCTTCAGGCAGCTGTTGGTCATCCAGACTGCGACTTCTTGCATTCCTTTATGCAAAACGTCTTACAGTGATGGCCCAGCAGTAAAAATAAATCCTGTTTTCAAATACAATTCACTGAATTACACAACCAATGCTACATTTCTGCCCTGTGACATGCTGTCCAGTGCTTCTGCGTAGTCACTTGTGTAGTTCAAAGCTCTGTGTGGTAATGTTTTGCACAACAAACCAGAATAAAATAAAATAAAGTTGCTGCCCATGAAGATTCAGGAGGAAAAGCAAGAACTGAGAAATATTTGAATATTAATTTAACTAACAAGGAAGTTTTCAATGAACTGTGGGCACAAGTAGTTGTGCTTTACTTTTGAGGTTTTGTTTAGTTTTTGCGAATGGGAGCAGATTAAGACACATGGACAACCGTCAGCACTGCTAATCTACATTTTAGATTCTATTAAAATTTCAGCTGCGACTGTTGAGTTACCACTACACGTGCCAGTTGTGATGGTAGTTTTTTAGTGGAAGTGAACCTAATCCAAGCAGAAGTTAAATAAGACATGCAGCCACTTTCAGCATGCTTTCAAAATTTTGTAAAATGATGACGTATATCTGCTGCAACCACACTAATCTTTAGAGTCTAAGTCTAAGACTATTTCCTGTGGCAAACAAGTGACCCAACATTTGCCAACAGTGCTGCAAGGACAGTCTCTCTTTATAGAAGTGTACAGTGTAATAAGCAATGTATTACCATTAATAAATTGGGCTTTGTTCCCTTTCTTGACAATAATTGCAATACGTACTGGATTATATTCATCTCTGTATGACTCATGCGATGCATGAGCTGAACTGTATATCTTTAGGAAGAACCTTAAAACATGGCTCTTCTGCTTTGGTGTTCCACTCTGTGACTGTGGCAGTGTTGGCTCCTATACTCAGCTTCAGTACACCGTTTTAGGTATTTGAGCGCCTTACCCATTAAACAATATGTTTTTTCCATGTGTACTACTTCTAAACAAAGGGGATTAACCATAACCACGGCCCATAAGGTTACATACGTGCAGTGAGATTGAATTGCTACAAATCGGCTTAGTGAAGATGGTGGCAATTTGCTTTTGTAAACTTATTTTAGAATAGAATTTTGAGGTATTCTTAATGTAGTTTTGTTGTACTAGTAAAATTCTCTTTTCTACACTTACTGCTCCATTATTCTGTGAATGTAAACTGAAGACTAGAAGCAAGATTTGGGATTTTATTTTGAAAGCAAACAATGTGCCCACAAATATTTGCAACTCTAGGAAAAAATGGACAAGGTTACAGTTTTTCTAAACCATAGTGCACTTCTAAGGACAAATTAAAATTATATTTCTCAAAGCATCATTCAACTAAAGGCATTTGAAGAATGTTAATAGTTAAAAAATAATAATAACGGAGACTCTGGGGGAAAAAAACAATAAGGGCAGTGTTAAACAAATATGGGCCCCATTCTTTAAGAAAGTCACAATACTGCATAGGTACAGATTTATGACTTTCATAAATTCACAAGAGTTTACAGACGTGAACCTGGAAACACTTACAGTTGCAGGTTTCCAGGAGAGCGGATTGAAACATTTTGTGAATTCCATTTTCGTCTGAGCAAATATAAATGTTCATGTAAAAACTGCAGAGCAAATGAAAATTCACTTGTTTAAACTTTTAATTATTTTTTTCCAGTAATAAGCTCGAGCTGATAACAGAGCGCTTGGTACGCTCGTTTTTGCACTGATCTTTGTTTTAATGTAAAACTGCTTCCTTTCGCTGATCATTGATTGAGGTGTGATGTTGAAATTTGTATGGGGGAGATCTTTTAATTTAAGGAATTGCAATTAAATTACTGCTATTTTTAAAAATCAAAGCGTATTTTTGCACATACTTTGGGGCACTTCAGCCGGAGCCTGTTAGAGCTTGTGCTAAAACGTATTTCTCAACTCGTTAGAGGTAGGGGGATCGCATTGTTTTCCTCTCCCGTCGGCTATTTTGCATATGCCGCGGAGAGGAACAGGTCAGCGTTCTAGTGCTGACTCTGCCATGTGCTTAGCTGCACATAAAAATCGGACCGATGCATGGACGTGCTGCTGGCACGCCAAAGGAAAGCGCGCCTACGCCGATCCGCGCCTGGATGGAGCCAGGGGCCAGGAACGCTGTCCGTTTGAACACAGAGGGTAAGCGTTTTCAATATTCTCGGTCTGAAATAATGAACTTCTGTCCTAATGACGGGAGGGAGGTTTGTGACACCATTAACCCAGTCACTACATCGTTGTGCTGTTGTGCTCACTGTAACTGGCACCCCATGCTAACCTTGGATTATGGAGTGCCTACTTTTAATAGCAAGGAAAGATGTGAGGTATGGGAAAGGGAATTCATGCCTAGATTTCATGTGCATTGATAATGCACGCTCCGTGGTCAAACAGAGTGGAAGTATGAGTTGATCCAAACCCTGGACCTAGAATGTTTATCACTGAAACCTGGGCATAGGAAGACTCAGGACCTTATTTAGTGGCTGCCACCCCTCTGGGTTATACTATTGGCAGGCTTGACCGGCCGCTTCGCGGAGCCGGGGGACTGGCCATTATCTCCAGAAACTCCATCAACTGCACTTCGGAGCCCATTAGCTCGGACTCGCAAGACACCTGCGAGGTGGCGTGGTTTAGACTTAAAGCTAATAATAAATGCACTCTATCTGGGCTCCTTGTTTACCGTCCCTCTTGGCTCTCGAACTCAGTTTATTGAGGCCTGGGGTCAAGTCCTGGAACCCTACACTGCAAACCCCAATTTTACTGTATTGAGTGATTTTAACTTCCACTTGAAAGATAAGGGGTGCAACGGCTGTCACTTTTCTAGAACTTACTACTGATTTTGGATTTTCCCAACTGGGGTCAAATACCCAACCTATACAGCAGGCCATATGTTGGATGGGATTTTTGCCAACCATTCGGCCTTGGTGGTGGGAGATATTCTCCAGTTAAGTTGGTTGGACCACCTAGTGGTGACTTTCAAAATTACACTGTAGAAGGTAGTAGAACTGGTGCAGTGTAAACTCATATCTTAAAGGAGGTGGAATAAAAACTCCTCCAAAGATATGGAACTAGCACTCAGTGAGGCACTAGTGAAAATTAATTGCTCACAGGAACCGATGGCAGAGGATTTTAATGTTTGGGTAATAGCCCAATCGAACAGGTAGCTCTAAATAAAACTAAGATTTGCACTAAAACTAAAACGTCCGCACCTTGGTTCTCGGAAGAACTAAAGGACCACAGACTGCAGTGTCAGAGGCATGAATGGAAGTGGAGGGAAAATTCCACTTCAGGGGAAAAATGTAAACATAAAGAGCTGATACTTATGTACAAGTGTGCCTTTGTGGCTGCCAAATCCTCCTATTACGTTAACAAAATATGATCTGCCAGTAAGACTCCTAACAAACTCTTCACGGTGGTTAAAAAGCTCTCTACTCCCCTGGTCCAACAGCAGTCCTTGAAGAGCTCTCAAAGTTTCTGCAACAACGTTGCAGTTTACTTTAGAGATAAGATCTTGAAGATCTTCTCCGACTTTAAAGTCACTGAGGATAGGTCTCAACTCACTTCTGTCGCAGAGGACTCTGCTGATCGGTACTCTACCCCAACTATGTCCGCTCCATATCCTTCACCCCTCCCCCCCCCCCCAATTTCCCTTTTGAAAGGGAACATTTTTTATGCACATGACATCAGGTTAGCCGGATGACCCCTGTCCTCCCGGAGTCTTACAAATAGTACCAGATCAGATTGCAA
The DNA here is from genome assembly GCA_963921515.1 of Calotriton arnoldi. NCBI lineage: Eukaryota > Metazoa > Chordata > Amphibia > Caudata > Salamandridae > Calotriton > Calotriton arnoldi. The sequence goes on along the minus strand of CAWUFW010000425.1, from coordinate 1,574,464 downwards.
ACTTTTTGGAAAAGGTCTACATTCAGATATTAATAACGGGAGTGTTTCCCCGACTTTGAAAGGAGGCAGTAGTTATTCCCCTTAAAAAGAAAGCCAATGGCGATCAAGAGGACCTAAAAAACCTTCGCCCAATCTCTCTTCTGCCTATACTGGCTAAAATCTTTGAAAAATATATCAACCAGGAACTTCCCAAGTTTGACTGCCCAGGACCTTCTCGACCCCTCACAGAATGGGTTTGGTGAGTGGTCATAGTACTGAATCAGCACTGGTTGCCACGGCAGACTCGATTCGTAGCCAGGTGGATCACATGTTGGATCTGTCAGCGACATTTGATAAGATATCTCCATCCCGCTTGGTACAAAGATTGCATCAAGCAGGGCTGAGGGATACCGCTTTAGACTTCCTTGACTCCTTTTTGATAAATAGGTCCCAAACAGTTAGTTGTGAGAATTTCAGGGCAGAACCGTTCCAGCTTCCTTGTGGGGTTCCGCAGGGGTCATCCCTCAGCCTCACCCTGTTTAACCTATATGTTGCCCCCGCTAAACTGGTGCAGTAATTTTGCTTTCAGGTGTTGTCCTATGCGGACGAGACACAAATCATCATCCCTATATCAGATGATATCATGCTGGTTGCAGAGAAGTTCAATCTCTGAATGATTGATATCCGCATCTGGATGAAGGGGAATTGCTTGAAATTAAATGCCAAAAAGATGGAGATCTTGGTTTTTGGGGCACAGCGCTTGGTGTGGTCAGAAATTTGGTGGCCAGAGACGTGTTGTCCTTTACCTACACCAGTTGTCTTTGCAAAAAATCTAGTGGTTATCTTTAATAATACCCTTAGCTTTGACACTGAGTTCAACAGTTCTTGCTTTTTGATCAAAATCCTGAAAAAGATATTGCCTCTCACACCTGCTGAACTCAGAGTAGCAGTGGTTACTGCGTTAATTACAACACACCTGGACTAATGCAATGCTTTATATTTAGACATCAGTAAGTCCTCGCTTAACAGACTGCAGGTCATTCAAAATGCGGCAGCCCGCCTGGTACTGGATGTACCTAAACATCTTTTAGTCAGGGAAGACATGCACTCCCTTCAATGGTTGCCAGTTAGGAAGTGTGTGATTTTTAAAGCGCTCTGCATGGTCCATTTGGCTTTTCACCATCAAAGGCTGATGCCTCTGAGAACAGCAGCATTTCATTGGCATACCCCTAAGAGACACCTTAGATAATTTTCTCTAAGGAAGGTGACCATTCTTAGATTTTGGAAAGCCTGATGGGGAGGTCACCCCTTTTCGATAGCAGCAACCAAATTGTGGAATACCTTGTCCACACACATTGCACATTTGAACTGCTATGTAGTTTTCCGCAAGCAACTGAAAACCTGGCTCTTTTCCCTCCAGTGACTGTAGTGCTCTGTTTTTTTTCAGCTGTTTTCTACACCGGTGTAAGTGCTTTGACGCCTGTGGGCACAACGCGCTTTACAAATTTACTTCATTTCCCCAGATGAAAAATGATCTTACCAGATGGAGAAATTCCCTAGCCACTATGGAAAATATTATACTCCTGACCTTGTCAAACTAATTTCTGACTTCTTCCAGATTGAGAAGGGTATGGAGAGGAGTTGGTGAATAACATATGCAAGCAAACTTGTACATGTGCATAAACTCACAGGGCAATCCATACCTGGAATAACCATCTCCCACCTACCTAACCCCTGTGAGTAGATGCTCACAACTATGGAAAACAAGGGAATTGTGTGAAACAATAAGATGGCGTTTTCTTCCCAAGAATGAACAATGTGGTCAAGTAGAAAGTGTCAGAGTGGGGGGCGATCTCCTCTTGATCCTTAGCTGGCAACTTAGGCACTGGGGCGCAAGAAGAATCTATTTTTATTTATAGGGACATTTTGTGAAATTAAGTGAATGCTTAAAAGTAAAATCGTTAGAGCGATTCACATGATACTAACTCAAAAACTAAATTAAAAAAAAAAAGAACAATAATCTATCCTGAATACTGATGAAATCAGACATCCAGCACTAGGAAAGCCCTCGAGCTCAGCTCACCAGCAGGAGGGCGGAATCGTGTCTGTGGTCAGCATCAGCACTAGCTTGCTGGCAGACCCTGAAAGGCTGTTACCGGGAGTACAGGGGTGCGCTAAGGAGCCCCCCCAGTACATGGGATCATACTTCCAGCACCGGAATCGATGTTGGGGTATGATTCCAACATGTTTGATACCAAACATGACCAGGTTCGGTGCAGTCACTATATAGTTAGGCATCTCTTCATGACTGATGTCCACTACATACCTTAAAATGGCTGGCCACACTTACAAAGCCTGGAGAATCTACTGCGGTGTTTGTAGGGGTGTCCTGCTCATGCAGAGGCACCCTCACACTTTTAACCGAGCACCCTGCCCTCAGGACCGAAGAGCCTACCATAGGGGTGACTTATAGGTTAAGTGCAGTGACCTCAGTTATAAGGAAACATATCTGTCGTGAGAGGTGCAAGCACCAGCTCACACAGGCTGTGTCACAGTTTAAGTGGACTCCTATAGGTGGCACAATACCTGCTTCAGCCCATGGGAGACCCCTGGTGTACCTATGCCCTGGGAACCTCAGTACCATATACTAGGGATTAATAGGGGTACACCAGTAGCCAATTGTGAAGGTACCAAAGCACTTAGAGTCAATTTAGGGGAGAGAGCACAGATGCTGGGGTCCTGATTAGCAGGAACCCAGCAAACTAAGTCAAAAGCATACCGACACCAGGCGAAAAGTGGGGGTATGCATGCTAGAAAGAACCTACCTTCCTACAAAACGTTTTATAAACCTCATCACATCAGGAGATGATGGTAGATTCGGCAAACATAAAAAGCTGAAAGGGCTGACAAATAACAGTTCACATTGCCGACTGTAAGGCCTTTCTGGCTAAAAACAAAACAAACTAAAGAATGTTCCACAGCATAGCTTGTAAGGGGTCAGTGTCCCAAGCACCACAAAAGGTTATAAAGTTGTCAATAAGCATAAATGAATTTCGTGGAGAAGTGCCTGGTAGCGAAAAGGACATCCACTACTTCAGAGAGCATACGGCATGAAGTCAATTGATGCCGCGCAATCTCCACATATGGAGGTGTAAGGTGTAGTGCTTCCGATGAGAACCCTGCCCAGTTTAGACAGAAGTCCTCCCAAAGTTGCAGACTTTTCCCAGATGCTCGTGGTCAAGAGTTCTGGATACCATACTCTCCTGGCCCATCTAGGGCAATTAGGATGTCTTACTGATCTTCAGAACTCATGGCCGGAGAGGTATGGTTGGAAAGGCATACAGGACTCCCTTGTTCCATTCCAACAAAGTGGGTACAGGAAGATTACTCGATTCAAGAGAAGTAAAAGAGACATCGAGAGGATTTTGTGATTTAGAAAGCTCACTTTCCTCCCTATGGTAAGCTTGTAAAGATTTAAGTCTTATATTGGACTACATTGAGTATCTATGAAAAGATGGTGCATGATTTCATGTTCAATAACAGAAATGTCTGTTTTTCTTGATATTAATTATTATTATTAAGCAGAGTATATTATTCCTTACTTTCTTCTTGCGGTGCCCTACATGATGCTTTAATATGTTGGAACTTGTTAGTCATAACTGTGGTATGTTTGGGGAATGACTGCGATGTGTGAAGGTGTGATTGAGTTTTAATAATGTTTTGTGGAGAAGGGTTGGTATAGCCTTGTCAAAATATATTTGATTATATTGTGTTAGACTATATCTGTTATGTTGTACACTTACTATTTCCCAGAAAATAATGAAAAAATATTTGGACAATAGGAGAAAAAAGTTGAAAAGAAAAGATAATGAATAAAAAGTATCATGAGAAAATAGATATACGGTTTTGGTGATTATATATTTTGAGGCACAATGTATGTTTTAATAATGATTTGTTCTTGGATGTATACAGATGTACAAAAAGGGGGTTTTCGCAGTTATTGTTGCTTGCCTTGTTCCATTCCAGCCAGAATGCATCACCTAATGAGTGCTCTTGTGGAAAACTGTAATGCACGAAACTGTTGACACTACAAGCCCTTGACAGTGGTGAAAAGATCTAGCCATGGCTTTCCTCATTGGTTGAAATCGCCCTGTGCAACCTGGGGATGTAGACGCCACTCATGATCTCCCAGATGTCTGCTCAGTTAGTCCGCTTTGGCATTCAGGTACTCAGCCATGCAGTTGGCGACCAGGAAGCTGATCTGGATTTCCAAAAACTTCCAGAGGCACAGAGCCTTTTGTCACACGCCACTCTGTCCTGCTTGCTGCAGTACCACATGGTAGTCATGTTATCCCTGATCACGAGTACTAGCCTCCCCTTTATCGACAAAATGAAGTCTTCAAGTTCAAACGATGGCCCATGGCTTCCACAGGTTGATATAGAGGTGGCTTTCTGCTGGAAGCAAGAGACCTATCTCCACCATCCCCAAATGCACTCCCCAACCCAGTAGTGTCATCACATTCACCTCTTGGTGGCAGACTAAGAGTGGCCTGCTGCAAGACAAACTGTGAAGGTCAGCCACTACTGCAGATCTTGAAGCATCTCCCCTGACACAAGGACTTGTTTGAAAGGAAGCATTTAGGCTGGGCCTACTGGGACTTTAGGTTCCAATGCAAGACTCAAATGTGCCACCTGGCATAGATGACAAGAACAATGCATGACGCTAACGGGTCAAGATGCTCAGAGGCACACTCACTGGGATCCAGGATACAGCCAGCAATATCGAGATCTACGTCCAAATGTCCCAGACTAGTTACGATAGAGAAATTGCCTTGCACTCGGTGCCCAGGATATTCAAAATAAATGGAGGCCTTTGTGAGACAATCAGGTGGTACTTTGGGTCATTTAAGGTAAATCCCATAAATGTTAGGAGTTCCACCGATGTCTGGAGGTGGTCCAAGACTGACTGAGGGAAGTACGGAAATAAAGGCACTCCAGAACTCCAAAGATGGGCAGCAACCACACTTTCACTTTTGTGACCCACCCCAAAAGGAACTCTGGTGAGACCGAACTGGAGCTCAGCAAACTGAAAATGTTCCTGGCTCACCCTGAAATGCAGGTAACGCCTGTGGACTGCAGGACTGATATATAAAAATATGTATCCTGCAAGTCCATGGACACCATCCAGTATCCCAACTGCAGAGGAAAAATGATCTGAGCCAATGTAAGCATATTTCATTTGGCCTTCCTTAGGAAGGTGTTCGGGGTCAGAGGTCCAACATAGATAGGATTCCTCAGTACTTTTTCAGGTAGAGGAAAGAAAGGGATTAACAACCCTTGCTTTTCTACGAATCAGATTCCATCTCTGTGGCGCCCTTGGAGAGCAACAGGAGCACCTCCTGCAGCAGAATGGGCAGATGCTCTTCCGAAATTTGTTCTGGATCAGGAGAAATGTTGGGTTGAGATGAGACAAAAGGTAGGGTGTAGCCAGAGCTTAATTTGTACAATAAATAAATAAGTGTCAGCGCTCTGGTCAAGAGGCAAATGCAGCTTGCACCACACATTGCCCCTGCCATGCTGCCTATGATAGTAACAACACAACTATTAACCATCACACTCCTACAAGTGTGAGAATTCGGACTATTTCAGGCCTCCAAAGCTATAAGAATGGCTGGGGCGGCAGGTAATAGTAATTTTCAATGTATATTGAATGAATAATTGCCTGTTGTTGTGGTCATCTCTTAATTAGCTAGACAGCACCACCTTGTGGCAGACTGTCACAAGTGCAGGTGTTGACAATTAATGGCCGGTGCTGAGCACCAGAAACCACCTGCTAAAAATAAGCACTGGGTGTCCCCCTTTTGAACAATCTGCAAGACCACATCGGTAGGACGTGATGGATAACAAACCAGTGAGTGTTAATTCCTGCCCCCACACTTTGGACATGAGTAGCTAAGAACAAACCATAGCAATTTTTTGTTCACTGTGGCAGGGGACAAGGAATTGGAGGACTGGTGCCCCTGCTGGCCTGTGCATTGTCTCCCTGTGCCCAATTTGTGGCCCTGAAAGTACGGGGCTATGTGTTGAATCACTGGCTGGGAAGGCTGTTTCTGCCTGTATGCGATCCCCCTGGAATAGCCCCTACATTTTCAGAGCTGGTGGGTAAGTTACTTTGCAGGGAAACAAAGTGCAGTTCTGCTACATCTAAAGAGTTTCAGAAAGGAGCTTGCCTCCACTCTGAAGAGGCAAAATCCATCAAATGAAATATCCACTAACCATACCAGCACATTGCTGGAAAATTTAGTTGATCTCATCCAGGCTTGTCAATGAATAAAAATACGGGTACCGACTACCCTGCCAGTGTGTTCCGTGGAATCCAGGCCTGCGCGAAAGACTTACTTTGCAGAGTCCTGCCCATCATGCATCGCCTGAGCCAAAGAGTCCCTAACTACCTCCAGCACCATCGGCAAAATCTCACTAGCCATGTCCCAAAAGGGCATATTTATTTCAGCTCAACAGACAGACTGTATTAACAGATCTCAGTGCCAGGTTGGCAGAAGAAAAACTTTGCTCACTAAAGGTATCAATTCTTTTCTTTTTGGATTGTCTATAGCGGGATGGGTTGGAGATGAATAAGGATCCACCTTACCATTCGAAGCCTGTGCATGAGACTCTCCGCAGTACAGAACTTAGTAAAAAAAACTATGGGTCACCTGGCGTTGGATTATGCGCTTGACCATCTGCCAACTAATAGGTGGGCAAGAACCAGGTAGTTATCAAAGTATCTGTGCCAGGGGCATTAAATTGAAGCAGGGGCTCTGTTGTTGCTGGTCCTGGTTGCAAAAGGTCTGCCAAAACAGTTGTCTTCATTACAATGGAGGACAGCTGAAATTTTAGTACTTCGGCTGTTCTCCAAACCACCACTGCAAATGAGGCTCTTCTGCCTTGGGTGGCCCATTTGGTGAGTCGAGCTCTGTCTCAGGGGAGGTATCAAACTCACAAAAAAGTTGTAAATCAAGGTAAAAGGCATCATCAATATAATGAGGGCTGAGCAAGTCATCCCCTTAAAATCATCATCTGTATCCTGAGGTGCACCTTGTTACGGCACATAGTTAAAGTCAGAACCAAAAGGAAAATGGAGCCTCTGCTGATAGATGCAACGTGGTAGAAGCACTGGGTTAAAGTCAGGCAGCATGACAACTGGGTGCATGTAATCTTGTAGCCAGTGCTTAATTTGTTAAAAAAAAAAAAAAAAAAAAAAAATAGAACAAGTACCAACCATCACACTCCTACAAGTGTGATAATTCGGACTATTTCAGGCCCCCAAAGCTATAAGAATAGCTTGGGCGGCAGCTAATAGTAATTTTTAATGTATACTGAATGAATAATTAACTGTTGTGGGCAACTTTAAATTAGCCAGACAGCGCCACCTTGTGGAAGACTCAAACGTGCCAGTGCTGACAATTAAGTGCCGGTGCCGAGCACCGGAAACCACTGGTTTAAATTAAGCACTGCTTGTAGCGCGACATCACTTAAGCTTGTTGCTTCTGGATGTAGAACACAGCTGTCATGTTGCTTTATATGGTGCTCCTGGTGTTGAGGGGTCCAGGTGCTTTGCACAGCCACCTCAGAGATGAGCTCCCCACCTCACAAGAAATGTGTCGGCGGTGGGGGTCTAAAAAGGGCCAGCCTAGCAATAGGTTATTGTTGTTCCACAAAAAACGTCCTTAACACTAGATGTCGATAATGCTCTTTCACCTCTCCCCACTGCCTTGAGAGGCATTTTTGTAGTAGACGCATGGTATAATCTCTATGAATGAAACCATCATCCCCAACAGTTTAATGACAGTTCAAACAGTAATGAGACAGTGTGTCTTAAAAAGAGGCAGCAGCTGTTGGAATGGCATTACTCTTGGTTTGATCCGGTATGCATTTGCCTATAACGGAGCTGAGAAAGGGCTGAACCCGCTGCAGCTGAAAATGAAATTCTCGCATTGCTGGTGATAATTAGGCAGTGAAGTAGAACAGATGCCCCTGCCATCAAAAGTCTTATTAAGGAGGAGCTGTTGCACCCCAGGCTTAAACCCCGACAACCTAAGTCAGCCACGCCTTTGGAAGAGGATGCTGGTATTGATACCCCTGGTGGCTGTATCCACCTCGTCGAGGGTGCATTTGAAGTTGGCACTGCTAATTGTTTTCCCCTCAGCAACCAACTCCTGCCCTCTTTTACAATGGGCCTCTGGGAGCGGCTTCCCCAGCGCCAATGTCTCCTACCACTGGTACTAGTCGTACCTGGAAAGGAAACCTATTGAGTTTGAAATGTGCCAATGCATGGTTGCTTCAAGTGCTACCTGCTTTCCAGTGGCATTAATTTACTTAGACTCTTTGTCAGCCTTCTGTGTAAACAACGAGGGAGTCAGGGGCAATCGGTCTACAAATATAAGCTAGATCGTCAGGGGTAGGCCTATATTTAATCTTCACTCAGGGAGTGACCATCTTAACTTTACAAGTTTCTTAAAGTTGTCAGTGGCAGACCTCAGCATTCCCTTGAGCATGGGGAGTTATTGCACCCGAAGCTATGTCTTAGACAGGCATTGACCAGGAAGTCATCCTGAATCCTGCAGTGTGTGTAGTTTGACCTAATGATGTTGTGTAGCCGTTAGTATTCCTTCATGATATGCAGTGGTATCATCTTGTGGGGAGAGCTTGGCAGGATAGGGCTCGAGGTCTGGATCAGCTTGGAAATTTACCACATAGTCTTGGGGCCTTACGGGTTAGTCATAGGGGTCTCGTTAGTAGTAAGGACTGCCCGACACGGAGTCAGTGTCCTGCGGCTTAGATGGAGGAGGGTGTGGGTAGTGGTACTGGTGGAAGAGGTATTGGTAGAAGTGGTGGGAATGGTGTCGGGCTAGTAGCCGAATCCATGACCCTTCAAGGACTTGGTGGTATGTAAGGGCAGAGTCCTGGTTCCTCCTCAAAGGCCTACCGATGTTTTTTGGCATCTGGATGAGTCCTGGGGCCGGTGGTCTGGCAAGTATTTTTTCCATGTGCTGATGGAGAGCTATTTCTACTTTGTATCCAGGACCTCTTAGTAGTTTCTCAAAGATGGACCCCTCTGTGGAGTTCAACTTTGGCGCCGAGGGGAGCTTCGGCACTGACCCTAGTGTCAGTTGCTGAGGTGCTTTTAGCATTGATTTTGGCTCTGAGGGTGTCTTTTCAGAGGCTTGGGGATGTGGTGGTGATGTTGGCGCAGAGTGCAGCTTTAAAATGCAAAGCCAGTGTGGAAGAGAGCAGATCCATGCCCTTTTATACGATCTTCATAGGTGACGATCCACCCTGTCGAGTTTGGGGCACTGTGGCTGGAGGAGCAGAACACATAGTTTGTGCTGTTTTCGGCTAAGCTTGGGACTCATTGCCACTCGCTTGGGAGTGGTGCTATGCCTTTGTCAATGGGAGTTTTTGGGCTCGAGGCGGACCTTGAGGCGCTGTAGAGGTGCTCGGCATTGACCTGGACCTCAGTCCATAGACTGTTGTGTTACACTGCTAGTTTGAGAAACTCTACCTCCTCCTAGATGTTGGAGGCCTCGAGAAGACAGACTCTGGACTCTGCCTGACCTACTGGAATGCCACTGGAATGTTTTCCTCTGCACCTGACACATCTGTAACTCTGAAAATGTCTTGTGTCTCTGAAGAGGCTTGTCTTTGCACACTTACACACTGAGATGAGCCTACCTCCTTTGAGGTTTCTTTTGTAGAAGGTGAGGCAGGCTTCGCAGGAAGGCTCCATGTACTATAAGGAGAGGCAGACTTTCCAGAACTCATGATGATCATTCCATGGGTATTTCACGCGGCACCTAGAGCAGAACTGGAAGCGTGCACGTTTCATACCCTTATCGTAGGTGAATTCTCCAAGAAGCATCAACGAGGACTCAAGACTAGTCGAGAATAGCGGCTCGAGGATGCAGTGCACTGAACCATAGTGATCAGCAACCGTCAGATCTAAAGTCCCGGCATTGCAGACGGCTAGATTCTGACAGTAGCATTTTCGTTGCAGTAGTAGAGGTGAACTGCTGGAACTGAGAAGAAAGAACCTGCGAGTTACGACATCAATCCTGGAGCAGTGTTCTAAAACATAAAAGCCCGATGGCGATGAAGACAATCAAAGTTGGAGTCAGTGTGCTTGTTCACTGTGGTCCAAGAGTGTAGTCACAACAGCCCTTGAAACTCTGACGCCTTCAAAGAAAAAACAAGTTGCAAACATCTGCGCCCAACACTAAATGGCAGGAGCATGCAGAGGAAGTGTACCTAAAGCCACACATGCTATATACATCTATACAAACACACACACACATCATTAAAGAACAAGTTACTTACCTTCGGTAACGATATATCTGTAAGAAACATTAGTTAGTTATAGATTCCTTACCTTAGAATTACCCCCAGGCGTCAGACTGGATCTGGAAAGTTTTTTCGTCAGCAGTACCTCTGCGCGTCGGAAGGTGGCGTCGGTTGGCTCCGCGTCCGTCGTTGGCGTCGTGGACGCCGGGATGACGTCGCGGCAGCTACTTAGACGCCGCCCTCTCGCGCTGACGTCAGTTCTGTACACGACTTTCAGCGCCAGTTACGCAGAGCCATGCAAGACACTGGTGCACAAAACTAGGGCCCTGAAAGGATGTCCTTAACCCTAGAAATCAGTTCGCAGAACGGGGAGGATGGGTGGGGCGTTAAGGAATCTATAACTAACTAATGTTTCTTACAGCTTTATCGTTACCGAAGGTAAGTAACTTGTTCATCTGAAAGAAACACGTTAGTTATAGATTCCTTACCTTAGAATAGATAACCCAGCAATACCAACCCCGGTGGTGGGTCTGCAAACCAAGATCACACCAGAAAATCCTGGAGAACAGAACGGCCAAAGAAGCCGTCTCTCCGGACTTGGCTGTCCAGGCAGTAGTGTTTGGTGAACGTGTGCAACGATGCCCACGTAGCTGCCTGACAGATGTCATTCAGAGGAACTCCTCTCCCAAAGGCAGTAGTGGCTGCCGTCGCCCTGGTGGAATGGGCGCGTAACCCCACTGGAGGCTCCTGTTTAGCCAGAGAATAGGATGCTTTTATACACAATACGACCCATCATGAAATGGTGCGCTTGTGTACGGCCCGACCTTTCTTGGCACCCACGTAGCCAACAGAGAGTTGGTCATCCACCCGGAACTGTTTTGTGTGATCCAGATAGAAAGAAAGCGCATGTTTTGGGTCCAGACGGTGGAGCCTCTCTTCCTCTTTCGAAGGATGCGGAAAGAAGGTGGGCAAAGTGATAGTCTGCCCGATGTGGAAGGCAGTGACAACCTTGGGCAGGAAGGATGGACGAGTTCTAAGGACAACTTTGTCCGGATGTACAGAGAGAAAAGGAGGCTTAGAAGAAAGCGCCTGGAGCTCACTCACTCGCCTGGCAGATGTGATGGCCACCAGGAACGCAGTTTTGAGAGTTAAGAGCTGTAAAGAACAGTTATGAAGCGGCTCAAAGGGAGCACACATTAAAAAAGTTAAAACCAGGTTCAAGTCCCACTGAGGCATAACGAAGGGAATAGGAGGAAAAAGATGAGTTATGCCCTTCAAGAAGCGGCTTACAACTGGGGACTTGAAAAGGGAAGGCTGATCTGGAAGCCGAAGGAAGGCAGAGATGGCCGAAAGATAGCCCTTGATAGTGCCCAGAGCAGAGCCCTGCTGGGCCAGAGAAAGAAGAAACAAGAGGACCTCAGAAAGGGGATCCACAGCCTTTGCTGTGCACCATGCCACAAACTTGTTCCACCGGCAGGCATATACCGTCTTAGTGGAGGGACGCCTGGCTGCCAAAATTACATCACAGACTTCAGGAGGCAAGTCGAAAGACATCAAATGCCGCCGCTCAATCTCCACGCAAGGAGGTGGCGGCTGAACAGGTTCGGGTGGAGGACCGTCCCCTGCTGCTGCGACAGAAGATCCTCCTAAAGGGGCAGTCTGATCGGAGGATCGATGGCCATGTTGAGCAGCTCCGGATACCAGACTCTTCGTGCCCAATCCGGATCCAAAAGAATGACTTGGGCCCGGTCGCACCTGATCTTCTTCAGCACTCTGGGCAGAAGTGGTATAGGCGGAAAGGCGTACAACAGACCGCAACTCCACTCGCAGCGTTAAGCGGCGCCTAGCAAGTGCCGCCTTGGAAATTCCAATGCGCAGAATTGCTGACATTGCGCGTTCTCTTCGGTGGCGAATAGATCTAACCAAGGCTCTCCCCACTGTTGAAAGAGACCTTGCACCACTTCCGAGTGGAGACGCCATTCGTGATCCATCATGCACCTGCGGCTGAGTTCGCCTGCCCTGGCGTTCAGGGAACCTGTCAGGTGTTGAACCACCAGGGATATTCCCTGATGTTCCAGCCATGTCCAGAGACAGAGGGCCTCTTGATATAGGGTCCACGACCGCACCCCGCCCTGTTTGTTGCAGTACCACATGGCGGTGGTGTTGTCCGTCAACACCTGCACTACTCTTCCCCGGACAGAGGGAAGGAATGCCTTCAGTGCAAGACGAATCGCCCGGAGCTCCAGAAGGTTGATGTGGAGCCCGGACTCCGCCGGAGACCAGAGGCCTCTGATCTCCGCCTCTCCCATGTGGCCGCCCCATCCCAGAAGGGATGGGTCCGCCACCACAGTGTGGTCTGCTTGGGGAAGGGAGAGGGATCTGCCATTGACCCAATCCTGGTTCGTGAGCCACCACTGCAGTTGTCGTGCAGTGCCCTCCGAGATCTGGACGCAATCGGACAAATTCCCCTGATGCTGCGCCCACTGGAACATCAGGTCCCACTGCAGAGCCCGCATATGCCACCTGGCATGATCGACCAGCAGGATGCAGGAGGCCATGAGGCCCAGCAGCCTCAGAGTCATTCTGACCGAAACCCGGGATAGAGGCTGAAAGATCGGAATCATAGCCTGAATATCCCGGACTCGCTGTTCGGGAGGACAGACCCGAAACCGCGTCGTGTCCAGAACTGCTCCGATGAAGAGGAGCTTCTGAGAGGGAATCAGGTGTGACTTCGGCACATTGATGGAGAACCCCAGCGAATGCAGGAGGTCGGCCGTAGTCTGGAGGTGGGAGACAACTGCCTGGGGCGAGCCCGCCTTCAACAGCCAGTCGTCGAGATAGGGGAAGAATGAAACCCCCGATCTGCGCAGATGAGCTACGACCACCGCCATCACTTTTGTGAACACCGAGGGGCGCTGGTAAGGCCAAAGGGGAGCACGGTAAATTGAAAATGCTCGTGGCGTACCGTGAACCGTAGGTAACACCGATGGGCCGGCAGGACGGGGATGTGAAAATAAGCATCCTGCAAGTCCAACGCTACCATCCAGTCTTCCGGGTCGAGGGCAGACAAGACCTGAGCAAGTGTCAACATCTTGAACTTCTCCTTCCGGAGGAAGCGGTTGACGTCCCTGAGATCCAAGATAGGACGCAGGCCCTTGTCCTTCTTGGGGACCAGAAAGTAGTGGGAGTAGCAACCACGACCTACTTCTGCAACAGGAACGCGCTCGATGGCTCCCTTGGCCAAGAGTGCCAAAACTTCCTGTTGGAGAAGGCCCAGGTGATCCTCCGACATGCGGGGGTATTGAGGTGGCATGGCTAGAGGGGTAGTCTCGAAGGGGAGGGAGTAGCCCCTTCGGACTATTTGCAAAACCCACCTGTCCGACGTGATGGTGCGCCAGTGGGGGAGGTGATGGCGAATCCTGCTGGCGTTTGGTGGCCCTAAAAGGTCGGACTAGGAGGGTTTGGAGGCTGCTGTGGAGGGGGCGGGGGGGTTGGTGGACTGGCCTGCCCGCTGGCCACCGGAACCACAACGGTTGTTCCCACGTCCCCAGCCGCGCGAAGGTTGGGTAACTTGCTGCGGCCTGTGGCTCCGGGCGGGACGTAGCGGGGCACCCCTTCCATAGCCACGAAAGGGGCGAAAAGCAGACTGCGCAGGGCGAGTCGAGAGGCCCAAGGACTTGGCCGTAGCCCGTGAGTCCTTGAAACGTTGTCTGCTTTGTCGCCAAAAAGGCGATGGCCATCAAAGGGCATGTCCATCAAGGTGTTCTGGACATCCCCTGAAAAACCAGTCGACCTCATCCAGGCGTAGCGACGAAGTGCTACCGACGTTGAAATGGTCCTGCCCAGAGAGTCGGCGGTGTCCAGCCCACAACGTATGGCAAACTTCACTGCATCCCTCCCGGCGGCAACAGCCTGGGAGAGCACTGCCCGGGCCTCCTCCGGACACTGAGGCAGCACCTGCGCCAGCGTATCCACACCGAGTGGGAATAACGGCCCAAGAGACATGCGGTGTTTACCGACCGCAGTCCTAAACTGGCGGAAGAGAAAATTTTCTTTCCAAGGTGGTCCAGCTTCTTGGATTCCCTTTCTGGTGGAGCGGTAGGGAATGCGCTTTTGGAAGTGGAGGCTTGGACTACCAAGCTCTCCGGGGTGGGGTGTTGGGAGAGGAAAGTGGGGTCGCCCGGGGCCGAGCGGTGGCGTCAGGCAATCATCCTGTCCACGGGAGCCCCCGTGTTGGGCCTGGACCACGTGCCCAAAAGGACGTAGGTGAGGGCCTCATTGAACGGCAGCAAGGGCTCCGAAGAGCTCGCAGCCGGCTGAAGCACCTCTGTCAGGAGTTTAGTCCTGACCGCCACCGTAGGAAGCTCGAGGTTTAGAGCCTCGGCCGCCCTACGCAACACCACTGCGTATGACGCTTTCTCCTCCGTAGCCACGGTAGGAGGAGACAACATGCCAAGGTCAGGGGAGGTGTCCAAACCACTGGCATCCCCCAGTTCCTCTCTCCAGTCCTGTTCACTGTCCAACTGGTCAGTGAGAGGGTCACCTGACCCCTCCCAGTCCTCCTCCTCATCCTCTGGGTGCCATTCTGGTTGAAAAGGGACCCCAGGACTGAACAGGGGCACAAAAACCCCTCTCGGCGCCGGATCCGGCGTCGGGCGACGCCGGTCCGGGTCCACGTCGGGAAGGAGGCCGGGGTCGACGCCGGCCAGGCGGCCGACCGGCGTTGAACGCTGTAGTGGTGCCGGAGGAAGCAGCGCCGGTGGAGGCGTAATCAGGTCAACCGGCGCCGATCCGGATCCAGGCCTGGATCCAAGGGGGGCCTGCGGGGCTGGAGCCGACGGCGTAGAAGGCCTAGCCCCCCCAACCGAGTCCGCGGGGCCCGAAGGCGCGCCAGCAGGTTCAGTCCGCCCAAAGACGGCATGCATCACCTCGTAGAACGTACGAAGCTGGGCAGGAGTCGCTCCGGGTCCCAGAAAGGGAGGGAAACGCGGAGTCGACTCGTCGGGCTCCGCGAACAGAGCCGCGGGACGGGCACCACCCACATCCCTCGTCGGATCGGCTGACCGACGAGGAGAAGTCGAAGAGCGACGGTGCTTCTTCGACTTCTTCTTATGCTTCGACTTACCCGACCCCGAGTGCGAAGACTTCGAAGACTAGGACGAATGGTGGTGGCTCCGCGACCGGTCCTCCGACCTCCCTCGCGACCGGGACCTCGAACGGCGCCGAGCCGACTGCCGGTGCTCAAGCAGCTTTCGGGACCGCTCCCGCAAAGCCTTCGGCGCCATCCACCGGCAGTCGGAGTACGACTTGGGGTCGTGGTCGCGCTCCAGGCAAAGAGACACACGCGGTGCGGATCCGTCACCGACATCATCCGATGACAGGAACCGCATGGCTTTAAGCCGGGCATCCCTTGTGCACCGTAAGAGTCGAAGACTCGAAAAAGAAGTCGACAAAAGTCGAGAAAAAGTCAGTCAAAAAATGACTGGAGGAACCGCTCTTCCCGGATCTGCGCTGGCTGGCGCGGAAAAAGAAAGAACTGACGTCAGCGCGCGAGGGCGGCGTCTAAGTAGCTGCCGCGATGTCATCCCGGCGACCACGACGCCAACGACGTGCAGAGGTACTGCTGATGAAAAAACTTTCCGGATCCAGTCTGACGCCTGGGGGTAATTCTAAGGTAAGGAATCTATAACTAACGTGTTTCTTTTAGATCAAATGCTTTCAGATCACTGCTATCCTCCATTCAAGAAAATCAATACCTGACATCATGCTGCTCTGCTATTTAATCATCACACAACAATTTTTTTTTCTGAATATTTACCAAACACAGCTGTCACCGAGTGAGTGCATAGCCAGGTCTTGGACAGACATATGTTAAAATACACTTTAGGCAGATTCTTTTACTCTAGCAGAAATTCCTTGATTGGCCAATGTGCATAATTTATACTGCCAACAGTATTACCTGCCATTATGCTTATGGTAGCAGGGGGGAAATTCTTAGAGCTTTATAGAAAGCAAGATGGGTTTAGTTTTCTTTTCTGATTTAGGAAAGAGAATTGCACAGCTGAACACCGACGGCAAAGAGGTGTGACTTTCACCTCTTGAGAAGGATCAGGTGAGAGACTACTGCACAAGAAAACTGAAAATGTTTCCAGTACACAGGAAGCCCAGTGTATCTTGGTCCCTAAACAGAAAACCATTCAATCCCCCAAATGCCAGACCATGCCAAGGAATATGTCTCAAGAATACTCACTGTTGTGTTTGAAGATTCGAATGGTAGCACCAGACAGCCTAGCTCCCAGTACCAATGATGCATGGTTCAGTTCATCGCTCAAAATCAAGCAGCCCTGTAAACAATAGCACTCTGAATTAATGAGGAACATTTATACAACAGCATCATACACTCCTCAGTCTCAAGAGCTGCAACTCCTTCAGTCAGAAAACACCTTAAGTCAAAAGGCCTCATAAGGACTCGTCCAATGCAATGCCAGCTCTAATACAACAAGCATTTTCAATGCAATAGGTCTCGCATTTGCGAGTGTTTAAGCTATTGGTATTGTAAATGACAATGCCTTTTATTTATGTGCTTTTAAACCCAACACACATATAAAAGGCATTGTTATTTATAATTCCAATACCTCAAGCTCTCGCAAATGCGAGACCACTTTAATGGTGGCCCCGTTCTTTAAATTCTGCTCGCCGTATTCAGGTTACAGTGAGCAGCAGCTAAAGAAAGGGGTGCAGCCAACATTAAAGTGAAGGCGCGGTATGGGGCGCTTTCAACCCCCAAAAAATAAAAATAAATAAAGGTTCTCTAGCGCGGCCGCTAAAGTTAAAGTGGACCAAGCTGGAAAGTTAAATTAATAAAAAAAGCGCGTCCGCTATACTTAAAGAGGACTGCACTGCAAATTAAATAAATAAGCGCGGCCACTATAGTTAAAGTGGACCCCCAGCTATTACTATTAACAATATAAAAGCGGGTGGCGTGCTGCCTTGTAGGAAAGCACGCGACAGTCCTGGCTTCTCCACAAACCACATTGCATTCAACGACTTGTATTACGGATAAAGCAGGAAAAAGTCCCAGAATTTCCTGCATAGCATGCTGCTTCATGGTAGCAAAATTTAACTGAACTTCTCAAAGAAAAGGGCGGTGACCTTTACCTTATGTACCTTATAGTGATGCCATGTGGCTCACCGCCTCATAGGACATAGTCAGTGACCTTTAGTAAATGAATTTCACATTTGCAAATATAGGGTCTGCAAGTCCTTGAATTTCAGGTTGTTGGCTGTCCAGTCACTGCTGGCTGAAGGTTGCACAGGTATGACATGGGAGCAGATGGAAGCCTTAGAGCATGTTTCCCCACACATAAAAATGTGCAGTCTTTTGGACAAATAGAGTTTATGGTAATATGCAAGATTTTTCTTTTACCATGAAGAAATATTAAATGTTAAATATAATTCGTGTTTAACATGTAAGCTCGAACTATTAGTAATTCCTGAATCGAATACAGGACATATCTGAGCAACCATTCACAAATATTCAGTGTTATTTAGTGGCATCAATATCTTCATGTGTTGTAAATAAAAACAAAAGAGAACTTGATATAGAAAAAGAGAGCGGCACAAGAATATCACAAGAAATCGGATGCACTTGATCGCTACTCGATCAGTATCAAATGTTGTACATTCCATTTCAGAGGTTATGATGGTTACTTGTGTCAATGTTCACTGAATACAGCAGCTGGATTACACAGCCAACACGTTTCGTCCCCTTGAAGGTGCACAGTCCTAGATGTTTTTTAAGGCTCTAAGTGGGAGACAGCAGGATCAAGATTGATTTGCACGTGGCTGGGTCCAAACTGAGGTGGCATGGTCTGCAAAATGATGGACTGAGATGCAGCCAGAGTAATTACCAGTGGCTGATAATAATTCAAGCATTTCATCCATCACTTTTTTTTGTAGAATTCTGGATGGCACAAAACACAGCCAAACCTATACAGGTGGCTTGAATGCAACATCACGTCAGTTACTGTATATCTTTCGACTTCTTTAAAGCAAAAAAGTGTGCAGTTCACAATTAATAATCTTTTTGCATACACGTTAAACCCACCACTGTCAAGATACAGCAACAAAAACTGAGTCAGATTTTTAGGTTTTGCCTGTACAGTGCTGCGCTATGCTTGCAAATTCTCTTGAATTAAAAAAAAAAAAAAAAAAAACACTTGTAAAAGGGGCTTAGAGCCCACCGATTACTTACTTTTACTTACCCTCCTCCCCAGTGTTCCTTCACCCCTAATTCCCACATTGTTTTTTTAAATGTTGCACAGCAGTACGGGCGGCTCTGCAACATGCTTTAAGGGGGGAAAAAGCGATATGATGCGGTCCGTGTTAGCCGCGTCATAGTGCTTTTTTTCTTTCTTTAAGCCATGTTGCACAGCAGCTCGCACTTCTGTGCAACATGTACCATTGACAAAGCCAATAGATTTTGCATAGGAGAAACCTATTGGCTTTGCCATTGCTTGTTACTTTTCATCTCTTTCTAGCTCTACGATGGTTTTGTAAATGTCCATGAGGTTCCATATGCTTGAGGCAAAGGCCAGGGAGCAATCTATTGCCCCTGGCATTCGATGGCACAGGGGATGACGACCCTGGGTGTGAGCTGCTTTCCACTGGCATTGGCCAGGTCGGCGCAAGGGATAAAGCTCTGTGAATGTTCTTGTTGCCACCACAATTGGCGCGTATCCAGGTCCGAGGACCAGGAAGCATTCTCACCGTCACCAGCATTTACTGCCATCAGAAGGGGGCAAACGTCACATTGTTCCCTAGGCCCTGCTCTCAAAGGGGCCCAACACTATGGGCAAAGCAGGCAGGAAGTCGCAGGCGCAGCATGTTCACAGCACGGGGTCACTGGTAATTCTAGCCTGTGCACGCTGCAACTAAACTGTGAGTCGTCAGGCAAGCTGCGCTCACTGCTGATTGGATGCGCGCGCTCACAGGCCCTGCGCCCGCATGCCGCGCGCTCAACAGCCAGGATTCTCCCGCCTCTCTGTCAGACTCAGGTGGGAGTGAAAGCGATGATTCGGTGAGTCCCATAATTCTCTGCAGCGGGACCAACTTTGTTCCATTTGTGACAGGATTCCTGTCTGCAGGAACTGAACAGAGACTGAGGAACTAAGAACCTGTTGTTACCTCTAGCCCTTTAAGTGTCACTGATGGCCACTAAGCCCTATGTACCCATTTTTAAATTAAAAGGGTGTATTCTGTAAAGTTTTGAATTGTTTCACTTCAGCATATTAGATTATATCATCGCACTGAACGCCCTTTAATACAACTGATAGTAAACCACCCCTTGTGCGTGTGAGGGATTTTCTTTTATTGGTGACTAAAGAAGCAGGTCGGTTGTTGTGTGCTTCTTATACAAGCTTTTAATGTTGTTAATGAAGGAGCAACATTATGGTCTATTAAACCATATATGTGAGAGGTTCTTGCACACTGCACCTCCTTAACTTAATTACTTTCATGTGCTCTCAGGTGTGATAAGCATCGAAAAGGAGGCAAGGTGAAGATAACTGCCCAGGGTCACACAGTTTGGTGAAGCTGGGATTTAAACCAGATTCTTTGGGGCAGGGCCTCCCAACTCGTTTTTGCCCGGGCCCCCACAGAAGCTTTCGCTGGCCCGTCAGCATCGGCTGCCACAGAGAGGGATGGGTAATTGACCTATGTTGGGCACTTTCCACGTCACCTTAGACAAGAGCTGGTGAAGCTGAGCTTCGGGCCCAGTGACTGCAGCCCATTCCCCGTTAACTAGCAGCGCTCGACGGATGCTTGTGCTCCAAGCTCGCCGCCGGGGTCCCCCGGCGCTGAAACGCGATGCTGATATTCCATTCTCTGCTTCCCGAGGCCGCAGACGAACCGCTCACTTCCATATTCTGCAATTTTCAACCCTGGGAGCTGTTCTTATTCTTTATCGCAGCAATCACGCCCCCCGCAGCTCCCCGGCGCAGATGGAGCAGACGGGCCCGAGACAAGCGAAGCTCCGGACCGCGCTGCTCCTCCATGAGCACCGCCGCTGTCAGAACCGGAGGCCCCAAGAGCCTGGACCGGGGGAAGGTGGACCCGGAGCACCGGAGCTGGCAGCGCAGCCGAAGCACCTCTACCCGGACTTCCAGCTTCCAACTAGAAACACCGTGCTGCCGACTAGCACCAGCAGCCTAGTGCAGAAAACGATATATGACCATAAAATCCATGACTGCACCGCCGACTATCCCTGTAACATAACTACAACAAGCCCGCGAGAAAAAGAGACGCCGTGAGGTGCGCGTGCACATCTGCTGTCCGGCACCAAGCTGACATCGCCAGAGAAGAGACGGCGTGCACATCGCCTGTCCGGGCGCGCACATGTTTTGTCTCCCTTCGCGCACCAAACCAACAACAATAGTCTCGCCAAGGCGAAGCAGCACATGCGCTGCGTTCGCTAGGCGAGACCTAAAAACTGCAATCACTATATCCACAATGATCGAATCCCGTTCACTAAACAAAGAATATGGGAAAGTTCCTTACTTGTACTCTCTCTACTTCATTCATCTTCAATGAATGTATTAACACTGAATCTTTCACTCTACAGTGAGATCTGGAACATTTACAAAGGGGGGCACATTTTTCATTTTTAGGTTATATACTCACTTAAAGGTGTATTTTGTTTTCTTGAAAACACAGCCCGTTGAATCTTAAACACAATTTAGAGGATATGTCTTTTGAATCTTCTTTAATCATATATTTTAGAAGAAAAATAAAGCATGGAAAAATAAAGATAGTGATCAGCTAGGCCATACATCCTAACGCAATGAAAACGTCACTCTAAGCCAGCCAGGGTCACTGACTGCCGCAGAGTGTAAAGCAGTGACAGTTGGGTGAACAATTAACCGTGAGGCTGGAAGTAAGCAGCAGGATAAAAGACCACTTTGTCCACTTTCATATTTTGCAAGCAAATGTAAGGACTGTTCACCAATTCTGCGAAAATTCCCAAGAAACATTAACTTTTGCCCCTGCATAAACGGATCTTCAGTCATATTCATGAACACAAATAATACAAAGCCTCTATGCATCACAGAGGCAGGAAAATGGAACAAGACAACAAAACAAAGCTGGTCAACGATAGAATACAAATCACTAAGCAAGCAGAGAAGCTTAACTCCCTTGGTAATCTACCCTTTGGTAAACGTATAGGGAGTAGAAGCAGGAATTGTCGGTTAAAGCGGAGCACCGCAGTGGAACACGGACCGCATAGACTCAAAATGGACAATCAATAAATATACAAACAAGTGATTATTGCCCATACACAGCAAGCTCGCTGCAGCAGGGATAATCATGTCCCATAAGGAGTAGCAAGCGAAAAGGGTAATACTAACAAGAACTTCGGAGTATCTGGCATTGAAAGCCAGGATCTCTAGTAGGGCAGTGGCAGTGCCCGCTTATTGTACTACTGTGGAAATATAGAGGATCCGCATTAAAGATATTTGAAGAAACTTACCTTGAGGAGCCTGGTTTTGTATCGACAAAATCACATTATGTGAACGCTATGCACGTCCCCAACACCCCGGATGGAGTGTTTTTAGCAGGGTGACAGATAAAGCAGCTACAGATTCCCCTTCCTTCACCCATTATAAATGATAAAATAATAGGTCCTGAAGAAGATGGAGATCAATTATTTAGTCCATTGAAACGTACGTCGGCCAGAGAGTGTGACACCCCAGCTACCAGCACAGCAATCGAGGGTTGATGCCATCACCCCGTTTTTCCATCTGTGCATGCAGTGTTGATCTGGGATGTGGAGTGACAGTGTGTAGTGTGTGAGGGATTTGATTGTAGATGAGAGGTGTGAGTGTGTGGGGGACTGTCCATTGTTTTTTTTGCACAATCTTAGCTGTTGGTATACAGTCGCTGAGATTAGATGTAATACATCGATTGTACTAGTTTTTATACAATAATGATACTTACAGCAATGTATATACAGAGTATTGTAAAAAAAGAAATGAAATGACTATGTAAAGTATGATATAAAAGTAAAAAAGGAAAAAATAAAATAAAATATGAAAGAACAGTAAACAATTTTTGTGTGGAGAAGAATATTTCCAATGCCCCGCTTTGAGCTTATGAGAGCCAATAACAAAGAAATATAGGTTTAGAGGGAGTGTGTTTTTGTACCTAGGAAGTAGTGTACTGCAAACATATGGACTGATCTCCTGGGAGACCTACAAATTCCAGAAACTGGAACATTAATAAAGTAGGCTTTGGCAGCCACTTTGGTCTTCCAGAATAGGGCCTAGGATTCCTAAAAGGATTTATTTGTAGGTCTTTGGTCAAAAGGTGTAAGAAACAAAGCAATGGGCTACTACCTGCTTCATTGTCACCTACCACATACAGATAATGCAATAATGAATGAGCATCTGTTTGGCCTCTCACATTTCTCTATACTTTAAAGAGAAGCAGAGGGCACACTTCACATCAAGGGCCTACAGATCAAGTGTGAGAAGGGACATTTCTGTACTTCATGATGGATTTGGAAAAATATAGGCTGTGCTGAACTACTTACTTACCTTCTGCAATTCTCTTTGTGGTGCATACTCAATTTAACCGCAGATTACTCAGATTTTAAACATCCCCAGATTGGATCTGGATTTTTTCATGTAATTGCTGCAGCGTGCCGGTATGTGAAACCATCAGAGTCCATGCTGGTCTCACACAGCTTCCAAAACGGACAGTGCAGTATATTGGCATTTTCCCTAAACTCTGATGTCAGTTCATCTAGATCACTCCCACACCCTCACATGCAGACCAAACAGCCTTGTTATAATCACAGGAGCTCACTTCACAGAACGGAGAGGAGGGAGGCAGCAGGGAATCTGTTGAATGGAGTATTCACCAGAAGGTAAGTAACTTGTACTTCTGATTGATATTTCTAACTGCAGATTCCTAACCGGTTAGATAGATACCAGAGCTGTACATCCCAAATCGTGGAGAGTCTACTCACACCAAGAAGTCCTGCAGAAGTCAGTGGGCAAACCAGCATTCTCCACGGACTTGACAGTGGTTCTTGGTGAATGTATGAGGGATGCCCACTTAGCAGAATGTCAGTATCCAATGACAGCGACAACCCTTTCCAGCGCTGTTCAAGCACCCTTGGCTCTGGTGAAACAAGCATAGGCCATTTGTGTGCTCCTTCTTGGCCAGGCATAGCAGATTTACATATACAAGTTTATCCACCTGCACAGGGTTAGTTTCTGCATCGTCTTCCCCTTCTTCGCACCACTAAACCCCCACAAAAAGCTTGTCATCAACTGGTTACTTTCTAGTACACTCAATGTATTAACAGTGCTCTATTTGGGTCTAGTCAATGAAGCTCTCATCCTCGCTACAGGGAAGTGGTAGAGAGAAAAAGGCAGATAGGATAATGGATTGGCCCGCGCTAAACATAGATACAACATTCTGCAAAAATGAAGCACAAGTCTCAGAACCAATTTCTCCAGGAAGAAGTTGTTGTATAGGGGAAGCATTGACAGTGCTTGCAGTTCAGCAACGAGGCGAGCAGTAGTTGTTATAGGAAACACCATCTTGATGGTGAGCAGTCACAAAGAACAGTTGTGCATATGCACAAAAGGCAAGCGCATTAGAAAATTAAGGAAAACATTAAGGTCCCACTGTGACATAATGAAAGGCACTGGTGTAAACAGTGATGTCAGTCTTTTGAGAAATGTCATCACAACTGGTGACTTGTATAACTAAGTTTGATCTGGCAAATGCAAAAAGGCTGAAGGTTCCAGATACAATCCAAATGCAAAACTTTCCTCTGCCAAAGATGGGAGGAACAGAAAAATATAAGATAACGTGGCTTGTAGAGGAAAAATACCCACAACAGGCGCAAATGTCGCCCAATTACCCAAACTAATAGATATAATAGAAGTGTCTCTAGATGCAAGAATCACATCCACTACTTCAGCTGGTAAGTCGAAACCGCTCAGTCATCGCTGCTCAAACTCCCCACATTTAGGGGCAGAACCCTACCTTGTTGCCGTGACAGGAGGTCCTCACGAAGAGGTAGACTGATCCAAGGACAAATGCTCAGGCTCAACAGATCTGATCCAAACCAGAGCTATCAAGATGATCTGAGCCTGATCAGTCCTGACCTTCTTTAAACCTCTGGGTTGGAGAGATAGCGATGAAAAGATGTACTGGAACCCTGAGCTCCAGTGCATACCGAATGAGTCTCGCAGGAATCCTCTTGGTGCAATTTCTAGGACACAGTAATTGTAGCACTGTGCACTCTCAGTGGTGGCATAAAGATCTACCCAGAGCACAACCCACTAGGCAAAGATTTGCTGAGCCACCTCCAGATGAAGACACAGTTGGTGGTCTGCCAAATGATGCCTGATAAGGTTGTCTGCCTGGGACCGGAGCGATCATGCCAAATGATTGGCCACTAGGAAGAACTCCTCATGGTGTACCATGTAAATAGGCGCTGTGCTCCTAGCAAAAGGTCCACAACCCTAAGCCGCCCTGCTTGATACAGTACCACGTAGTAATTGAGTTGCTGTGAAGCAGGTCTTCAGAGCAAACAAATGGCACAAGCTTCAGAAGATGGGCGTGGAAATTTCGCTCCAGTGGGGGCCAGAGACCCCCAGCTTTCACTTCTAGACAGCCGCCCCACCCAGAGATTACGTGTCTGTCACTACTGTGAGGTGTGGTTGGGGCAGGGAGAACTGGCTGCTGCACGACTGTTGGTGTTCACCATTGAATGTCCTGGACGGTCTCCTTTAAGAGACAGATGCTGTCAGATAGGCAGGCAGTCCATTGTTGGACCAACTGAAAGTGGAGGTTCCACTGTTAGGTCCACACGTGCCAACAGGCATGAAGGACCAGAATGATGCATAAGCTAGGAGTCCAAGAAGCCGCAGACTCATCCACACCGGATAGCAGGATTGAGCCTGAAACATCAAGATTTTAATCTGAATGTCCCAGACTTGCTGCAGGGGTATGGAAGCTCTCAACACCACTGTGCCCAGAATGGCTTCTATGAAGGGCAATTGTCTGTGGAAGCACTGGATGGAACTTTGGCTCGTTAATCGAAAACCCCAATGATGAAGACGAGTAACCGTTATCTGCAAGTGGTCTGCAGCTGACTGTAGCGAGCTGCCAACAGCAACCAGTCATCAAGGTATGGTATTCCCGACTTGCAAAGGCAGGCAACGGCCACTGATAATTCTTTCGTAAACACACGAACAGCAAATTGGAAATGCGGCAACTCAACTACAAACCGAAGGCAGCATTAGTTGGGACAGCAGGACCAGTACATGAAAGTATGCATCTTGCAGGTCCAAGGACACCACTCAGTCCCCTAGAGCAAGGGATGAAAGGACTTGGCTAGAGTTCGCATTCTAAATTTATGCTTCCATGAGGAGTAGTTCAGGGAATGAAGATCCAAAATCGGCCTGTGCCCTACATCTTTCTTGGTCACCAAAAAATAGTGGCAGAAACTCTCCTAGTCTTTTTCAGCCTTCTGTACCTTCTCTATGGGCTTTTTGGCCACAACCAACTGAACTTCCTGCAGAAGGATGGCAGCATGATCTACTGAGTGACAACAGGTGGGATGTAAGTGGGGAAATGTGAAGGGCAGTATGTAACCACTCTGAACTATTTGCATCACCCAATGATTTCATGTTATAATTTTCCAGCTGGATATTTAAAATCGAATTTGGGCCCTAAAGGCTGAGCACGGCCAAGGGAGTGGTTTGGTAGCTGTTGTGGCGAATGTGGTGTAAGATTAAGATTGTTGTTCTTAGTGGTGTCCACACCTCTGTTACTACCACCACGTCTGCTGGGGCTGTGAAAAGGTGCCTGCTGGCAGTGTATGGGCTGCGAGGGCTAACTTTTGGCAGTAAGCTAGGCCCAGTTAGGGTTATGTTAATATGTCTTCTAAAGTGCTCGATTACCCGAGGGTGTCTTGGCGCTGGCTTTGATAAAGGAGAGAGATTGAACGGAAAGATCAGATCTAGCAGATGCTGAAGAGCCAAGTCTTCAGATGTTTCCCAAAACTCAACAGATTGGGCGCATTTTTATTGTGTAGTGGTAAAGTGTTCTATGCTTTTGACGTGCCTAGAAAGTAGCTCCTGCCACCGCAGGTGGATAGTTTGAATCTAGCTACAATATGTTTAGCAGAGGCATAACGTAGAGTTCTGCCTGGAATGTACTAGTTAAAACTTTGTTGAAGACAGGTGGGGCCTAGGCCATAGAGGGCCTTGTAATAGAGCGCCCAGTCCCCTGTACCCCTGTGCACTGCATCTTGGGCCTGTTCCCCCACAACTCCAAAACACAGGTCACCAGTAGATTTCAGGACCTGGCCCCGATACTGGCTAAAAGAGAAATAACGCAACATGGAAGGCCCCTGTGGGACCCTGACTTTCAGTATGGAAAAGAGAGCTAGAAACATGGGCGGGGTGTGAGGGGAGAATTCTCCTTAGAAATGCCTTTTGGGGGATTGGACCAATTGAGAGAGCCAGGGCCTAGGAAGCATTGGTGGATAATGCAAAGGACCCAGACTCTGCATCAGGAGAATCCACTCCAGCAGGACTGTCTCCTAGGAGGAGGCCAGTGCAACATAACTTGGAAGGGGAGGGACCCCAATCGAACTCTGATATACCCGAGGATACATAAAGGATTGAGCAATAGGGTGGGAGGTAGCGCAGATTGGACAGAACTACAACTAGATATTAGAATATTAGGTGATGTTTGGGTATCTTTAGCAGGAGTCTTGCTGCCGCATTTTGTAGTACATGTAGCCTGTTAAGGATGTGCTGATGTGTGGCGAGTAGTAAACCGTTGCAATAATCCAACTTTGATATAACTAGGGGTGCAATAAGTGTCTTTTGGAGGTACAAGGGAATAAATGAGAGGATCTTTTTTAGCATTCTCAAAGTGAAGAATACCAAAGATGATAAGGTATTGACATGATTTGTGTAAGTTAGTTTATTGTCAATCATAACTTCCAGATTTCGGGCCTTGGTGACGGGGGCAGGCAAAGGGCCCATCTCTGCTGGCCAGCAGGATGGGGTCCTGAAGGAAGTTTGTGCTCCAAAGAGTATCACTTCCATTTTTCCAGCATTTAATTTCAGACAGTTCCTGCTCCTCCATGAGCTGACTGCCTGCATACAGTCGCAGAATCTGGCGCTTATGCCTGTGTCCTCTTTGGCCAGCGAGACGACAATCTGAGTGTCATCTGCATAAGAAGTCAAGGAAAAGCCAAAGCTTTTGATTATATTAGCCAGAGGTGTGATGTAAATATTAAATAGAGTGGGACTGAGCTATGATCCCTGGGGGGCACCGCATAGAAAGAAGAAAGAATGAGATACGAGCTCATCAAGTATGACCGACTGTTCTCGGTCAGAAAGAAAGGATTTAAGTAGGTCTCAGGCTGTGCCGAAAACATTGATTTCAGACAACGTTCCAATAGCACTCTGTGATCTACCATATCAAAAGCAGCAGAGAGATCAAGCAGGATAAGTGCTGCCCTCAGCTCTGATCGAGCACCTGCCTGATCTCTTCGGTTGCCGTGATCAAGGCTGTTTCCGTGTTATGGCCACTGTGGAAACCGAACTGTGTGGTGTCTAGATGATAATTAGATTGAATATGGTCCAGCAGAGTGTTTATGATTTTTTCGATAATCTTAGATGGAAGAGGGAGACGTGATAATGGACGAGAACAAATAGGATCTTTGGGTTCAGAGTTTCTTTTTTTTTTTTTTTTAAACGGGAAAATCGAGGCTTTCTTCCAAATCGATGGGAATTGGCCAGAAGTCATGAGCTGGAAGATGGCTGTAAGCTGGGGGTGATGGTCTCTGCCAATGAAAAGGCTATCTTTGGTGGGCACGGGTCTGTGGGGAACCAGATGATGTTGTTCTCAGTAAATTAGTTAACTGTTCTAGGGTAGGTGGTGTAAATTTACGGAGACTTGATCCTTTCTAGCATGTGATGGTGGGAGCCTTGATACTGTCTGATTTGGGAGTAGAGGAAGAGAATAGGTTGTAAACTGCTTTCCACCTTTTCCGAAAAGAAGTCCGCTAAGCTTTTGCAGAGGGATTGGCTGCTAGAGTTGGTCATCTTAGATACATCAGTGGTCAGCTTAGTCACTGTTTGTAAAAAGTTATTTTGAGGAATTGTTTGCTTCCTCTATCTTTCTGGTGAAATGGGATGTTTTCTCTCTGAGAATGGGAGACCTGTACGCAGCTAAGCAGAGCTTGTAACTAGTCTTCTCTGTCTCGTTGTAATTCCGTCTCCATAGTTTTTCCTGCCTGCAGCAATTTGTTTTTGTGCCCTTAGCTCCATTGTGAACCAAGGGGCAGAGAGAGTCTTTCATTTGGCTTTCCTCAATTTAGGTGGTGCTAGTAGTTGGGCTGCTTTACCAACTCATGTTATATATTGGGAGGCCACTATATTAATACTGGTGGAAAGAGTGGGAAGCGAGTTCTTAAGTTTTTCAGCTACAAGCCGTTGTGTCCTCTAAATTTTTTTAAATTTTTGGTGGATTTTAACATGGCCGTCATTGAAACACTCCAGAACAGAGTCAGCCTTTTCCCCGAAAAGTCTGTAACTATTAAAATGCATTTCGATAAAGGATGCTGGAATGTCACCGTAAAAATCTGCAGCACATATTCAGGCATGGAATTAGATTATGACACTGGTGCCCATGGCATGGCACATTCAGTCCGTTGTGTCCACACCAGCGCACAACACATTTTGCAGTGTCCTGTCCATCCTGGATTATTTGGGCAGGAATTCACCAAGGACGTCTGCCAAGCACTCCTTTGCCAAGTCACAAAGAGTTTTTAGGTATCCGCTTATGAGATAGACAGGGCTGGGGAGCCAAGAACCAAGCTGGAGTAAGAGAACACACTTTTGCCAGAGAGGGCCACATTTTTTGACACCCTGTTTTTCAGTGCATAAGCAAACTAATTAGGAAGACTACTTGTGGAATCCTGGATCACCAAGCTGTCAGGAGTTGGGTGTTGAATTTGTAAAGCTTGGTCTTCAGGGTCTGGCCTATGCCGCCTAGGTACTGGGCGACTAAATGAGGGAGCCAACCACTGCTTTATGCACAGTGCCATCAGGATGTCCATTAGGGCCTCATTCAATAGTAATGAGGGTTAAACCGACAAGGCCCAGACTGCTATATCTCCGTGAACATGTTGGCTTTAGTTTCTACAGTTGGAAACTGATGATTTCCTGCCTTTCAGCAAATAACTGTGAAAGAGGCACTTTCCTGGCAAAGATTTTAATTTGGTTTCAAAAGTAGTATCTAAGCCACTAGCATTTTGTAAATCTATGAACAGTCCAGCATGAGTGTAATGATGGGGAGGAAGTTGTCCAACTCTTATCGTCCTTATCTGCAGAACATTTTGTAGCCCTTAAACCGCAACTGAATACAAGCAGAACACAGCCTCCAGCAGTACTGGTGTTGAGGAAGAGACTGGGGATTATCCAGCACTGGAGGGTGAGCCTTCATTATCGCACAGTAAGAAATGGGCCTGGCATGGGCCGAAATCTGATCTAGAGAAGGAGCTGCTCGAGCCGGATTCAGGGGCAGAGCAGTCAGACTGGAATGGAGGTATGGGCCGGTGCCAGCACGAAGCACGCAGGAGGCTCACTGGGGTCAGTCGGTAGATAGGTAAGGTCACACCTGTCGGGCTCTTCAGCTCCATGGGCCCTGAAGGCACTCCAGAGGTAGCCAGCATTCATTTAAAACATTTGCAGCATGGTCTTTCCAAAGGCGGCTATCTGCTTCAGGGTTGACAACAGCCCAGGAAACTCAGGGCATGACCTGACCTGTCTCGGAATGGGCTGGTAGATGGACAATGCCTGCAGAGTCAGATCTTTGGAATGTTGACTGAGCGGCTTGTACCCCATGTTAAAGTGGCAAAATGATGAGTACTACCTTACTTTCTTGAGCTTAAGGTGCGACTTGGACTTCAAGGTTACCGGAAGACTTGGAACTTGACTGGGACTTGGCAGGGAATCTGCTCAACGACAAAGCAGAAGTGTTCCTATCACCTGGAATGGGAGCGGATCCATGGTTTGAATGAGATCTGCCCAGGTTTTTTCTGTTCTGTGACAAAGTTCTCCTCCAGCCCGCTGACAGCCTATGGGTAAACGAGAATGCCTTTATAGCATGACTGCCAGCCCTGACCGGTACCAAGACACAATAGGCAAAAGTCATGCGAATTAATGATAGTCATCTGCTTATTGTAGACGAGGCACAGCTTGTGGTGTGACAATTCCTCAGCCTACACTTGTATTTCTGGATTGATGAAAAACAATCGAAGTTTGGAGAGGAGCACCGGATCCACATCCAAGGGCATGAAAAGAAAGAAGCTGAAGTCAGCGAACGGGGCAGTGCCTATATGTGGCTCGTCACCGTTGCTTCCGGTAGCAATACTAGATGGAGCAGAGTCCGATGACACGATCTACTGGTGTGCAGGAGCAGACGCTTGATAAATATCCAGATCCAGTCTGGCGCCTGTGGACATTCTTAAGGTGAGGGAACTGCATTTATTGTTCAGTGTCCATCAGAAATACTCTCTTACAAGAAAATCCAGTATCTTTCTAGGGAGGAGAGATGGATGGGTCCTTAAAACAACTTTATGTATAAGTAATGTAATTTCTGGCTTGTTACACTGCACAGTGTCTATATCTCACTAACTCTACACTAAGGCAAATAGGAACATTTCCTATTTCCAAGATGCTGTAAACCTAATTTGTGCATAGGCTCAAACAGTGGGTCCAAAGTTTTGATTAAATAATGGTCACGACCTAAGGGGGTGCAGACCTACTGTTCAGAGAAAAGACTTTCTCAAGACCTTCTGACAAATGCTTCATCACTAGACTCCAGAAACTAAGCAATTGCAAAAAAAAAAAAAAAACAGATGAGGCTTGAGACAAAGCACATTCAAGGCTCCCACAGACTATTTAAAACAAACCCACATCAATATGCTGGCACTACAAGTCAAATCATCTGAAGTTCAGAACAAGTATTCGATTGAACAAAGCAATATCACCAAAAATATTTAAAACTACTGGAAACAATCCTTTCATATCCAGCTTTTGAAAGCTATACCTACCACACCTTTATACACCTACAGCTACTTGCATATACTGGGTTAATCATGTCTTCTTTAATGTAACCCTTGTACAAAAATGACCTTTAGGTACTTTGAAGCAGCCTTGACCAAACAAGAGACGAAACGCGTTATGGATCCTGGCCCTTGACAAAAGAACTACTGCAATCCATTATACATTAATGTCAAACTGAACTAAAATAACTTGTCTAGGAACGAAAACAGAAGATACAATAATTCTAAGAAGCAGTAAGAAGTGTGAATATCGCTCAAACTCCTCCAAACAAATCCCACATAACTTAGGCACCTGTACAATACATTTGGTAATCTGTACTCAAGGTGCACTGCACATCCAGGAACTAACCATTCACAAGACCCTTAGAAGCACCAATAAATTCAGTACTTTCAAAGCTCTCACAGACTATTTCAGATAAACCCCATCAAAAGACAAGCACTTCATGTGAAAAGACCTCTAATATTGCAAAAAATATGGAATGGAAGCAATATCACTTAAAACTATTGAAACAGACCTTTGCCACCTAGATTCTGAAAGCTACACTCCAAATGCCTGTACACATATACTGTGACGCTTTCCACATGTGGGATTCATCATATCTAATTGCAGGTAACCTGAACAATGTAGATGTTGCACAAGAAATAACGTTACAGCACTCTCACAGCCTCAGTGGTTTGTTTAATGTTCATCCAAACCAACTACATAAAACTTTGTCCAATGTGCATTAATTGACTGTTATCTTAATTTATACACCTGAAATAGTGTGTGCTAGGGATTTGTATGCAACTACATGATATAGGCCACTTGGAGTCGTACTAATTTGCACATAAGAAAAAGCCATATTATGTGCCACTATCTACAAAGTCTGGTCCAGCTCTGAAAAAGGTGCAGGGTCTCTTGAACCCTTTACGTGGCTCTTCAAGAGCAACCCTTTTGCTACAATTATTTGCAACAAAGGCAGCCATTTTTAGGTCGAGCCTCGAGTAGCGCGCAAGCGCTGCTTAGAGGCGAAGACTTATTGTAAGCGAGTTTGAAAAGCAGTCCCAAAAACGCGCGTGCGTCGTGGCTGGCCTTTTGGGATGAGTACGCGCGGCAAACATGTGTTTCCAATTATCGTGCCCAGACGCGGGCGCGATAATTGGAAACATGTTTGCCGCGCGTACTCATCCAAAGGCCAGCCACGACGCACGAGCGTTTGGTCAGCTCTGCAGGCTGCCGCGCTCGCTCGCCCCCGCTCCCTGTCCCCCGATGCGCCCCGTAGTTTCCGGCTTCGCTCACCTTCTGCGGCTCGCGGCCCCGCTCCCCACATGATTTCCGTCGCTCGCCGCCTCGTTCCCATGTCTCCCCACATGATTTCCGTCGCTCGCCGCCTCGTTCCCATGTCTCCCGGGCCGCATTCCTCCCCGACGTGCTCTGGCGGCAGCCGGCATAGCTCGCGCGCCTCCCCTCTTCGCACGAGTCTGTGAGGCGCCCTCCGGCTTCCCGCGCTTGCAGGTTTATACAGCGCCAACTCTGCATCGGAGCGCTGTGCATGAGCACCATTTGCATCACGCAAGCAGACGTTCATATGTTTTTTAGGCAGGGGAGATGCTACTTGCCCACTTACGTCTCTTCACTTCTCTCTGTCTCTCTGCCCCCTCATGCTCACCGCCTCTCTCACTCTGCTCGCTCATTCTCCACGTAATCCCAGCCCTTCGGTCTCCAAACACGACAGCTTTCCACACCTTTCATTTAAATACATGAAAATAAAATTACTACGAAGAAGAGAGCGTTAACTATCCGAGTCCCCAAAGCTCCCCTTCAGCGGATTCCCTCAGTTCGGATTTAGTCTCTCCCTCATTCATGTGTCCTTTCCCCTTCCTTTCTCCCCACCACCTGCCTCGTGTATCGCTCCTTTCTCCTCATCACTTGCCTCCTAGTTCACTCCTTTCTCCTCACCCACAGCCTCGTGTAACGTACTGCTCACTCCCTCATTCATCGGCTTCATGCCTCCATTCCCTCCTTCTCCCCTCATTCCTGACTTTTTCTAGCAGTTTTCCATGTTTCTCAAATATTTCTGATTTCCTCTCTTTAGGTTAACATTTTTCTTACCAGATTTCTGTGTATTTTCATTTTAAATTCTTTTGCTAGTTGACATTCGGCCGTAGGGTGATGGTAAGGGGACTGTCTCACTGGAGCAGTCTGTCTGCGGGGACACCGGGGTTACAGTGTTACTGGGAAAGCCCAGATCAGGTTTCAATACCCACAGCTGTGAGGTTGCTTCTGGCTCAGACTAATGTCCGATTTCTTTTTCGGTGAAGAACTGGGTCAGCCAGTGTAAATCAAGATAATACATACATATTACGTGCGCGTGAAGTACTAGCAACAAAGATGTTCAAGATGCACTTTTTTTGTTTAGTCCGATACTATTAATGCTATAAATGAATGCAATTTTGTATTTAATGTGTAATAAATTAAAGAATTTTTAAGTTGTCTCACTTAAGAAAAACCCTTTCAGACTAATGTAGATTGAATGGACGCTTGGCGACACTTCGACCACTGTTGTAATCAAAGTCATTTTGTTTCTGACCAGCTAATGATTACATGTAATTTTTCAGTCCCTCAGCTGGCTGTTAGAATATGGCGACCCCTCATAGTGGGCCCTTTGGGGTTGTACTTTGTGCGCAGGGTTGAAAAAATTAAATTTGGGATGCATTTAAACACAAAATGTTCCATTCTGTCAGCGTTATGTGCATTATGAAACATATTTTTGTGCAAGCTAGGGAGTAGAGTTCCAATATTTTTTTTAGCTTTATAAATGAGGATAGATATTCGTAACAGTAAAAAAAAAAATCAGAATTGGAGATGGGTAGCTTAAAGTGAGACCTCAGAAAGGTGTTCGTTCCTATGGTAGACCCTTCAATTAAAAAAGTCATCTGCTCATAGATGATCAAGCTGTTATTGACGTGGTCAGAATGCACTCTCTTTACTTAGCAGCTGATTGAATAGGGCAAATCTTGGCTATCAACCACCCTGTAGATGAAGAAAAATGGGGTGGATGAAGAATAATGTTTCTGCTCTTTTGGGCTAGCTTTAAGCTGTTCGGTAGGTAATAGCCTTTTGTGGACCATGCCAAAAACTTACAGTAGGCTTAAAATTCACCCATTACCTACCATTGGTTGACTTATTTTGCCACTCTCATTTGCTTGCTTCGTATTCCACGACTTACCTTGATCCTCTTGTGATTGCCTCCCCTGCCCAGCATAGCTCTTTACCATCCTTTTGATTGGTTGACTTGTATTCTTCCACTACTCACATTTAGGGAACTATGTTTTCCATTTTTCATGCTACACTTCATCTGAACGTGTGTTTGTGTGTTTTTTCTTGCTCACTCCATGCTCTGTGTTGCCTAGTTTGTCTGTAAATGAACAGCAACAAGTATATTTTTCCCAGTTTATGACTAAAAGAGCAGATTATAAGGATTTTTTTGTGTGTTATCTCCTGCATTCCAAATATTACAGAAATACTCAAACCTTCGCAATAAAGGTTTTCATGGCGTTAGGGGAGTGGGTGCATGCTGCACTCACTCAGCTAGAGTCTGAGGCAGAAAGTGTAATTCAAATGAAGGCAAGGGAGATGTCTTCTTCTGTAGGCCCATAGATCTGTTCTTTGCACTACTGCTGTTGGCCAAATAACTAGAGCATTTTTCATTTCTGAGTTCTGGAAAGTAAATTACACGTTGGCAAACATTTTCCTATAAACTTCTTTATTCTTCAAATCTGTGCAGAGTTTCCTGAATAAAGAGTCTTTGATAAATAAACCATGCCGTGTAGAAAGACTGAACATATTGAGTTGAGTGTACAGTTTTGAGATCCCTTTCAATATGTGCTTGCTTTTCGTCCACTATTTTGAAATGTTTATTTCTTTTAGTTTTTAAACAATTCTTTACTAAGATGCATTGTCAAAGCCAGTTCCATGGCATTCTTATTATAAACGAGCAACCTATTAGCTTTGCCAAATCTTGCATTTTTACGGTGCATTAAGCTGCCACATTGCTTTACTACAGAATCTAGATAGATTAACCAGCTGACAGGCATTTGATCTTGGCTGGTCTTATAAACAGTGACATAAGAATTATGTGGCAATTGAGGGTCAAATTTTGTTTATGTAACCTCTTTACTATCCTTTTGATTGGTTGACGTGTATCCTTCCACTACTCACTTTTAGGGAACTCTGTTTTTATTTATCATTCAACACTTCATGAAAGTCTGTTTTTTTCTTGCTGTCTCCGAGGCTCTATGTTGCTCCCCACCTCTCCCAGTAGGTTCCCAGGGTATTACTAAAAGAGCATACTATAAGGGTTGTTTTTGTTTTATCTCCTGCATTCCACATATTGCACAAATGCTCATGCCTTGGCAAACAAAGGCTTTCATGGCATTGTGAGAGTGACTGGACACTGCACTCATTCAACTGGCGTTTGGGGCAGAAGGAGTAATTACCATGACAACAAGCATTGGCATAGCCAATAGGTCTCGCTTTGGGACCTTATAAGTATTTAGATATGCAACACAATATCCTTGGTGCAACAACATCAACTGTTGCATAGCTAAACACTTATAAGGTCCCAAAGGCGAGACCTATTGGCTATGCCAATGCTTGTTCTTTGTTCAGAGTGGGCAACGGGTATTCTCATTTGCAGAGGTTATATCTTCCATGGCTGCACGGCAAAGCGTAAGACAGATGTTGCTGCCTACAAAAGCTGGTGCCTATATAAAAGCAGTAACCAATGACCGAGGTAAGTTTGAGGAGGAAATAAAAATAACTAAACAGATTGCCAGAAAATCGCACTGTGGGTTTGAACTACTGTCCAAGGATGGGTACATTATGATAAGTAGGATCTGGACTTTTCTGGTTGCCCAAGCAGGCATCCTAAGCTGCCTTTTTAAACAGAGCTGAATAATCATAGGTCACCTGCGCACTCAAAAGTATACGCCCACCACAGCCTGTTTAAGATCGCTGCTCTATGCCTTCTATTTGAGGTAAACTGATAGACAAAGTTTTCACTTGTGGATATGCTGTGGCACATGCAGATAATGGATTCTCAGATGTATACATCATTTTCATTCTCCATGACATGCACTAGCATTCGTAGAAGCTTCAACACCGTTTAGGCTGAACACTAAAGTCTACGTATTCAGGTACATAGGTCATATGGATGCAACTTAGATAACAAGAACCTATCTACAAAACAACAGAAGGCCCCACACAATGGGAGTCTACAGTGGATAGTGCAGAAGAATGGTTGCAGGAGATGAAGGAGCAGGCATACAGTCTCAACGGGGTGAGAACGATTTACAGTAGGGAGAGGTGTTTTGAGGAGACTTGACAGTAGAGTTAGGACAGCAAGAGGAGTCACAAGGCTAAGGGGAGAGTGGGTAGGAAATGTTTCCCACTGGACTCTTCAAGGTTGTTGCACCATTTGGGTAGTTGCTGGACCACCCATACTCCATAGAGAGTAGGGGCCTCCTTTCCGAAATTATTTGCTTTTCTTCATTTACCAGAGGTATTAAAGTAACCCTTTGACTTTTCTTTAGAGGTTTCCTTAGAAAGTTGATGCTCTCTTAAATTGGAGCACTTTTTTAGCTATAAAATAAATGAGCAATGATGTAAACATTAAAAAAGCGGATAGTTCATTTCACAGAACCTCACCCTTCCTAATCCAAGTGACAACATGTTGTATCTTGAAAATACAATCATGTGCACAGTGGCAACCCCTTTCGTGGTTACCTCAGGCTCTTGCACCAAAAATCTTATCAAACCACCTGTAATTCAAGAAAAAAATTAGACACTTCCAAATGAACGCTGCTGAGACAACCACAAGCCAATTCAACTGGATTCATTAGGAATCCAGGTCTTGAGATGCAACAGAAATGCCACAGCACATAAGAGAAATGCCTGATATAAATTTGTTATGAGTCATGTGGCCTGCGAGTCACTGAATGCGCCAAGTGTAAAACACCTGGGAAAATTGTTACAGTCCATCAGAAAGGCCAGAAAAAAATTGTGGCTTTCTAAGTAGAGAGCAGTGTGCAGCTAATAGAGGATTTCACTTATGTAGTGGGAGGACAAAAGTTTGCGCACTCATGAGAAATTATAAATCTGATCTAGGTGGATAAATATACTGAATCTTTACAGGCTTTTTCTTGACAGTGATAAAATGAAAGGGGAAAATTATTTGCTGTGGCTTCCCTTTTGCGTGGGCACAGTTAGAAGTAGTTATTTATTTTTATTTTTTTTTTAACACTTCTTTAGAGGACAGGCTTCTACAAAAATGAGCTATGTAATCGTACCATTTTAGTTAAAAAAAATGTTTGTTTTTTTAAATCGACTAGCTCTATAATTAAAGAAGCATCGGTTGTAGAAGCAGGCCAAAGGAGGAAACGGTTCCAGAAAGCAGACTAGTTGAATCTACCTCGGAAAGAAGTGCCTGTCTGCCAAATCTAGGAAAGAAATGCGAGATCAGAAGGCTTACTGTAAAAGTTACTGATGCTCTTTTTGGAAGCAGGTGACCAGTTGTGCTTTACAATGCATTTAGTTTGAGGACACTGCTATATCCATTTTAGAAAACCTATGTTCCTGCTCTATAAAATTCTCTTTGTTTAGCAATATCTTCATTCTGAGTCAGCATAAGAATGCGTCAAAACCATCCCTTGTGCCAAATTAAGGAGTCTCTGTTTGCTGAACACTATCATCTACAAGGGGGCTATACATCTGTTATTAGATAATAAAACTGTTATATTTGGCTTGTGTCTTAGTTTGTGGGGTGGTGAGTGCCCCAGTGCGGGGGTGGTGAGTGCCCTACTACGGTTAGTTTGTGGGATGGTAAGTGCCCCAGCCCAGTTATGTTCTATAGGGTGGTGTGTGCCCTGTTACGTGTAGGTTGTGGGGTGGCGTGTGCCCCAGTTCTTTTGTCTAGGGTGGTTAGTACCCTATTACGTTGAGGTCGTGGGGTGGTGAGTGCCACAGTTCTGGTTTTCAAGGGTGGTGAGTACCCTGTTGTGTTGAGGCTGTGGGGTGGTGAGTGCCCCAGTTCTGGTCTGTGGGGCGGTGAGTGTCCCAGTGCTGTTTCACAGGGTGGTGTGTACCCAGTTACGTGTTGGTTATGGGGCGGTGTGTGCCCCAGTTCTGTTCCACCGCTCTGGGCGGTCTTGTGTGTTTTTCCCAAAGGAGGGGGATGGGCTTCATATCAATGTCTTTATTTTTGAGAGTGCACTGTATATGATTTCTTTTGCAATGTAAATGCTTTTCTTTCAGAATGCATTGTATATATTGTTGTTTGTGTTTGCTTCCTTTACTTCTGCATTTTGTTTCCCTAAGGAAGGGGGATATGTTAATGGACTTTTTCTATGTACAACAAAAACAAGTTTCTATCCACTCCTCTTCATTATAAAAGCAACTGTACTTTTACAGCTCATCAAAAACGCTACTTCAGGGTACTCTGTGATCATGAAGACAGTGGGACCATGAACTGAATCATGGTGGGTGCTATGTGAAAACATTCCCATCTTCAGGTATTCCAGACAACAACAACAGCTCAACAACACAGTGCTAGGATCCATGAGCTGCACATTCTTATACCCACCTTGCTAGCAAGGGCTGGAATGTTCATTGAATTTGTTGCAAAGCCCATGCCATAGACCATGGCAGACTCCACTCCCAGGAAATTGGCAACCAGCTTCTCAAGTTGCTCGTGCTTGTCCAAGTTCCCTGTGGGAAAAAACATTGTTATAAAGAGCACAACTGAGCACTGCCAGACGAACATACCAAGATCTCCCCAAAACCACCTAGGGAAAAGGGAATTGTGCTTTGAATACAATTAGAAGATTTTCTACTTTTTTAGCTCTCAAACTGTCTTGCCCCCAGACAAGTTAATGGGGAACCAGGAAATCCTTTTCAAATGATGGACAAGAAGTCTGCATAGGGATAGCTTTCAGATGTGGCACTATTCACAACTCATTGAGCTATAAGTATTTCAGAAAACGATTTCACATCAAAATTCTGTGTCAGTCATCTGTGGTAACTAGAGAAGCCACCGCTAACAGTAAAGACAATAAGATTAAATGACAAGATCCACCGTCACAGACATCTTAAAGTGGAGGATACTGGCTCGAAATGTTACCCCACTCTACATGGGGTAATACATATTTTACACTATGGACAAATAGATGGGTACAATTTTAAAAACTTGAGTGGACAGTTACTCATTAGGTGAGGAATCCCTGTGCCTCCATACACATATTACCTTAGGATGCCTCTGACATAAGGGTATGTTATGCACTGACTAAAAGCAAATAAACAGGTAAACAAAGCTCACCATATTTTTTATTCAATTAATTCTTAGTAATTCCAATAATAGTTTAATAAAAATGGCATGGAGGTGGTAAAATAGGCAAAACAAAGATCATTTCTTACTTGCAACTGGATATGCTGCTGGCTATGGGTTACATATACACAAACCTTTAATCATCCTGTCATCTAAGACTTCAATTCAGAACAACTTAAAAAATAACCTGGGGTATCATTAAAAAGAAAGTCTGAACACACTTTTAGTGTTAAAAAGGGACACAAAACACTCTTCGCTTAGATTCAATTGTTCCACTATTTTGTTGTGCGGTCACTTTGAAATTTGATCACTGTTTTCCTGACACTGTTTCTTACACGGGCAGTTGCTGAGTGAGAAACAATTGATACTATGCCAGATATCAAGCTACCAAACAACCAGAGTGCATGAATGTATTTTTTTTTTTTTTTTGCAACAAGGACCTCAAGCAGGCACACATGTTTTGCAAACAGCAAGTGCACCATTTGGCATGTTAAGGTTGAATGGGTGTTGCATGGACGAAAGGAACATAGTGAATAAGATGCTAAAAAGTTTTGAACAACACTTGTATGGCCTTGCATAGAAAAAGGGTGTGTTCCTCAGCTCAGATCCATCTATAGATTATTTTTCAGAGAGGTCACTTAAATCTGCTCCATCTACTTAACGTCTGGTGGGAAGGGTGCATGGGAATCTAGCGCGGAGGTCAAGCTATAATCAGGACAAGTTACCCACAGTGACTCTTGCACTTTTAGTCCTACGGCATCTCCTCATTTCCACCAGAGTTATGGAAATCCACTTCTTTTACAGGAAAGTACAATTGTACCATTAGATGCAGTTTTCAAAATATGAAGC
The DNA here is from genome assembly GCA_963921515.1 of Calotriton arnoldi. NCBI lineage: Eukaryota > Metazoa > Chordata > Amphibia > Caudata > Salamandridae > Calotriton > Calotriton arnoldi. The sequence continues at coordinate 1,533,763 of CAWUFW010000425.1, read as the reverse complement.
TCAGATATACAAATGACTCCACTCATGTCATGTGCTAACCAAAATCAGATTAGTTATCCACAAGGTCTCTTTGTAGACCACATACAGTAAAACCGGTCACTGAAAATACAAGGAAGACACTTTGGTCACGAGTGCATGAGCCAGGATGTCATCAGACTTAACTGTACAAGTTACAGGAAAGGACCACATGAATAACAGAAGGCTAGGAGGTCTGCATGCGTCACAATTATTAAATGTGTAATTTGTTTATAGAGAAATGCAAAATAACAAACTTCGAGAAATAACCAAATTCTTTCTCTAGAAAAAAGGAAACTAGAATGCAACAAGCCTAGACACTGTCAATGCGACCCCTATTTGTTAGTCTTGTTTACCATCTTCTTTTTCTTTTCTTTTTTATTAAAGAGATTTTTATTAGCAAAACTGCAGCGGCAAGGTTACATAAATATAGTAAATAAGTACAACTTCATCAACTTGATCATAGATCGAATTCATCAACAAAAGATCGGCGTGACTTAATACATTTCGGGCATCAAGATAGAGCAGATGGGACATAAACCAGGCAGTTATTATTTATTTAAACAAAGATACTCAAGCTCGAGAACAGCCCCAAATCCTCCTCCCTTTAGTTTTAGCCCTCTTGCCCTTTCGTTCATAAAGTGTTTTTTCTAAATTGTAAACAAAGAAAGCGCCCCTTCCATTGTTGAAAGGTCGGGGGTGAAGAATCAAGCCAAGCAGAAGCCACACAGAGCCTGAAAACCGCAATTGCTATAAAAATTAACTCAACCCCAACACCTATATTTAATTCATCCACACCCAACAGCAAGAGCTGAGGTGACAGGGATATATTCACCTTGAGGACTTCGCCTAAAAAACCTGCGATTTCTAAACCTACTGTTTTTAGGCAGGGGCAAGAGGAGAACATGTGGACCAGCACTGCATTGGGTTCACGGCATCTAGGGCAGCGGGACCCCGCCCCATTTAGCAATATTAGCTGGTGTTATGTATAAATCAAAGATGGTTTTATAATGTTGTGATTGCAGGTTTGATGAACATAAAATTGACCCCTCTGTGATGATGTGATGATCTGTTACAATGTGATGTCACCTGGAATGATAAGGGTGCGGGGTTCTGGATTGGAAGGTTTTCAAGGAATAATAGTCAGTTTATGGTTGGAGTTAAGTGTAGCTGTAACAAGGTTGCTTAGCTCCAAAAAATATAATATAGCCAATTATCTACGGAGTCCTATTCTTTACAATGGCGACGAGTGGAAGGAAGATATAAAACTCACGGGCTGTTGAAAATTTGGAGAGAAACAAACTCACAGGCTGTTGAAGAGAAATCGAAGGTGCCTGCAACAGATCGCGTCGCTGTCATCCGGTTTTGTCTGCCAGCCAGAAGTTAACCTAAAGTCAGGATCGACTGTCGGTATGAAGTTGGCGCATTGAGGGGAAGAAGAAGCGAGTGGTGAGTGTCGGACACGATCAGTGTCAGACAGAATACAACCACTTGGCGCGCGTGCGCATGTAAGAAGCGCCATTTTGAGGTCAGGCGGCAAGTGTGCAGCGCGAAAGAAAGATATTTTAAAATAAAAAGAAGACAAAAGGGAAAAGAAGTCTCTGAAAGTGAATAACTGGCATTAGGAAAGTGCAGAGGCAAGAAAACAAAGAAGATTAAAAGTCGGGCACAATTTGAAAGTTCAATAAAAAAAAAAAAAGAGAAAAGAGAAGAGGACTCTTAAAGTGGAAAACACAATAACAAAATTACAGATAATAAAAGAAAGAAAATATTGAAGAGATTACAACAGTCAGAGAGACTATATGAGTACAGCCATGTCAGTGGAAGATAAAAGTAGTGAAGTTACAGTTAATATGAATTCAGAAATGTATAATGAAGGGGATGTTGCAGGAAATATCTCAAGCACAATTTATAGGAGACCATTACCCTTTAATTTATCTAACCAAGAAAATATTTCGCAAAGATGGGAAAAATGGAGGAGGAAATTTGAAAATTTCATAAAAGCAACATGTAAGAAATACACAGATGAGCAAGCAAAAGATGTGTTACTTAATCTCGTAGGAGATGATGTTGAGGACTTAATAATTACATTCCCAGAACAAGAGCGAGATACGTATAAAGGGCTTATGAAGTGTTTAAATGACAAGTTTGATCCTCACAGAAATCTAGATTTTGAAAGATACAATTTTAACATGGCTTGTCAACAGGAAGAAGAAACAATAGATGACTATGTCACTAGACTAACAAAATTGGTGACATTCTATGAATTTGATAAGTTTAGCAATGAAGAGGCGATAAGACAGTGATACAAGGTTGTAACTCAATAAAATTTAGGAAGAAACTTCTAGAAAAAACTTATGACCTTCAGGAGATTTTAAGAATGGCTAAAACGGATATGCAAGCTCAGAAACATGCTGCAAATATGGAAGAAGGAAGAATGAAAGCAATAGAGCAAGTGAGACAAATGTCAAAGAAAATGAATATTAGAGAGAAAGTAGAAATGCAGAACGAAGAAAGGAGGTTGTGTTACAGATGTGAATTTCAATTCCCACATTTGAGAACCTGTCCAGCAATGGGACAACAATGCAAAGAATGTGGAAGATACAATCACTTTGCAAGTGTATGCAGATTTAAAAAAGAAAAAAAGAAGACTGGATTAAAAGAGAAAACTGGAAGCAAGCCAATCTGGGTGTAAAGAGGAGATTTGGTAACACAAAGTATGTAAGACAAATAAGGAGTTGAAGAAGATTCTGAAGGAGAGGTTGAAGATTCTGAAGGAGAGGTTGAACACTCTGAAAAACTTTACATGATGCAAGAAGAAAGTGAACCGCAACAATTCAATATGGTTTAAAGAGCAAACATAAAAAAGACCACATCTGTGGACTTATTGGTTGGCCTACAAAAGGTTCCGTTTGTACTAGATATTGGAGCAACGTGCAAAATAATGTGCGTAACTGAATATATGAAGATGCTTAAACAACCTCCTTTAAGTCCTTCGAATGTTAGTGTTTTCCAGTGGGGAGCTAAGAATCCTGTTTTTGATAAGGAAAGTTTGAAGAAACATTGCAATATGGAGGTGTAACAAGGAAAGAAGACATACAGGTCTTAAAAGGTGAAGTTCCAGGACCTTGTCTGCTGAGCAATGTTACTGCTCAGATCATGGGTTTGTTAGCAATGAACTATAACATGTCAATAGACCATCCACTTTTAAGAAAATATCCTGAACGATTTGAGGGATTAGGTAAACTAAAGGACAAAACGATTACTCTACACATAAATGAAACAAGAAGACCAGTAGCGCAAACACATCAAAGAGTACCAGTCCATGTGCAGACAAGGGTAGAGAAAGAGAGAAAGTCATTACTTGATCAGGATATAATTGAAGAAGTGACAGGACCAACACCTTGGGTGTCGCCCATTGTAATCGTTCCAAAAAAGGATACTGAAGATATCAGAATATGTGTTGATATGAGGATTCCGAACACAGCTATTGAGAGAGAGCGATACCCTGGTCCTCATTTGAATGATATAATCAGCAGTATTAATGGGGCTGCATTCTTTTCAAAACTTGATTTATACAAAGGATATCACTAATTGGAAATTGACAATCAGTCAAGATATATCACAACGTTTTCTTCACATTTGGGTCTATTTAGATATAAACGGTTAAACTTTGGAATATGTTCAGCTGCAAAAAAAATTCAGGAAGTTATAAAGAATGTTATAAGGCCTGTGCAGAACAGCATGAATTACAGTGATGATATTTTAATTTTTGGCAAAAATTAGGAGGAACATGACCAGGCATTAGATGGTGTATGTTAGCAGCTTCGAAGAACAGGGTTGACACTTAATCTAAAAAAATATGAAATAAATAAGACTGAGTTGACGTTCTTTGGGCATATATTTTCTGCTGAAGGGATGAGGCCAGATCCTGTCAAAATATCAGCTCTGAATGCAATACAAAAGCCCAAGGATGTAACGGAGATACGTCATTTTTAGGAATGGCTAGTTATTGTGCAAGGTATATTAAAACTTTTGCGACAGTAAGTTCACCGCTCAGAGAACTAACAAGAAAAGGACAAAGATTCTGCTGGAGTAATGAATGCGAACTGGCGTTTAAAGAAATAAAGTTAGAAATATCAAATGCAGCAAATTTAAAATATTTTGACCCACATCTATGCACAGAGCTAGTAGTGGATGCCAGTCCGTTAGGACTGGGCACAATCTTAGTACAGCATAAACCTGGGAGAGAAACTCCTAGATTTGTGGTCTCTCATGCCAGCAAAAGTCTATCTGAAGTAGAACAAAGATACTCTCAGCCTGAAAAGGAAAGTCTGGCTGTTGTCTGGGCATGTGAACATTATCATGACTTTATATATGGTAAGCCTTTCGTAATCATCACTGATCATCAAGCTCTCACTTCTATTTTTGGGAACCCAAAAACAAAGATGCCACAGAGAATTGAAAGATGGGGAATGAGGCTGATGGACTATGATTTTAGAATCATTCATAAACCAGGAAAAGAGTACAACCCAGCAGATTACATGTCTAGACATCCGTGCAAAACAGAGGCGGAGCAGCGATCGGAAGCCGAAGAATACATACGTTTCATAGTAAAATCAGCAGTGCCAGGAATCGTTAAGGAGGAAGAACTAATTAAAGAAACACAAACAGATGACACTATCCAAGAAGTGAAAAGAATTATACATGAAAATAATTGGAAATTGATAAACAACGCAAGCAGTTTTGGAACAACTATAAAGAAGCATGACATATTAGCATTCAAAAACATACACTCTGAGTTGTCTGTAACTTCGTCTGGAATATTACTAAGGGGCAACAAAATAATCATTCCAGCAAAATTGCAGCGGCGAGTCATTGACTTGGCACATGAGTCATCGAGGTATTTCTACCACAAAGAATTTCTTAAGAGAGAAACTATGGTTTACTAGTTTGGATAAACAAGTAGAGGAGATTGGTCAATCCTGTTACATATGTCAATGTACCACTAAGGAAAGAGGAATGGAAGAATTACATATGTCTGAATTACCGAATGCTGTATGGTCCAATATAGCAGCAGACTTTTATGGACCGTTGGACTCAGGGCACTACCTGCTAGCGATAATAGATGAATATTCTCGTTTCCCCATTGTGAAAGTGGTGTCATCAACATCTGCGTCAGCAATACTGCCAGTTCTGGAAGAAATGCCCTCTACTTGGGGAATACCGAACACTTTGAAAACGGATAATGGACCACCATTCAATGGGAATGAGTTTCAAAAATTCATTGAGTATCTTGGCATAGTGCATAGAAAGATAACTCCGATGTGGCCTCAAGCTAACGGGATGGTAGAAAGATTGATGGCTACCATTAAAAAGGCTGTGCAAAGAACAAAATTGTCGCAAATATTGATAAATAAAGCACTATGTCAAGTTTTGCGAGATTATTGGAATACCCCACACATGTCAACTGGAAAATGTCCTTCTGATTTAATGTTTGGTCAGTCAAGACAAACTCGTTTACCACATCTGCCAGCAAAACCACCAAAAGATCACAAAGAAGTGATGGAGAAGGATAGAGAGGCAAAAGACAAAATGAAATATTATGCAGAAAATAGAAGAAGATGATTTGGTGCTGGTTCGACAACAGCAAGTGAAAAAGTCACAAAGCAGATTTCATCCTGTACCTCTAGAGGTAACAAATGTTACAGGAACGGCAGTAACAGCAGAAAATGATGGCAGATCAATAACCAGGAATAAAACGTTTTTTAGGAAGATCAAACAAAGCCGTGAACAAGAAAATACACAAGTGAATAGACAAGGAAATGAGCTGATGCTCAGGAAATCTGACAGGGTTCTGAAAAAGCCTGAATGTCTGATTGAACATTGTTAAATTATTATTATTCTTTTTTTGTTTCTTTTCTTTAAACGGGGGGGAGGGGAGAGATGTGATGATCTGTTACAATGTGAGGTCACCTAGAATGATAAGGGTGTGGGGTTCTGGATTGGAATGGGGAAGGTTTTCAAGGAATAATAGTCAGTTTATGGTTGGAGTTAAGTGTAGCTGTAACAAGGTTGCTGAGCTCCAATAAATGTAATATAGCCAATTATCTACGGAGTCCTATTCTTTACACCCTCCCCAACCCCCAGTTCAAGTGATTTCAAGAAACCAGAATCCGTCAAGTCTAGCCTCGCCCGCAATTTTTCAACGTGTTTTTCCAAATCATCCGGGACCCCTACCAACAGGCACCCGTATAATTGCAAGATTGTAGAGCTAGTGTCTTTTGTTAACATCTCCATTAGGGGGAGCCGCGCAAAACCAGATACACCCCCAGTCTTTCTCAATAGGAAATCCCTCGGCTGTAAAAAAAAAAAATTTAAGTCCCACGGCCCAATATTAAATCTGCCACTAACCTCTTCAAATGAAGCAATATGGTTCACCGTGAGTAGATCCCTGATCCTACCAAAGCCCCCTTGTTCCCATCTGGCTAAACAGCTAACCTGGAAAATTCCAGGAAGTTGATTATTCCTAAGCAGGGGAGTATACCAGCTATACCTACCAACCCCCAGTATTTTTCCAATGCCGGCCCAATCCCGGAATGCAGCGATCAGAGTCTTAAACCATGTCCTTTTAAAATAACTCTGCTCAAATCTTCAGCAGACAGCCATTGGCGGCTGTCCCGAACAATAACTCATAAATCGAAGGAACATGACTTGCATTCCCCACTTCAGTTGCTTTATTATTAAATAAGGGGCAATAACATTGCAGGGCTGCCACTAGATAATATAGTTTAAAGTTGGGGAGCCCCCAGCCCTCCCCGTCTCTGGGTAAACACAAGAATGAATTTGCCCTCCTAGTCTTCTTATTTGCCTAGATGAATTTGGCCAACATTCTTTCGATTACTTTGAACCATGCATTACCAATCTCCAATGGAACAGTGCGGAAAACATACAATAATTTTAGAAGAAATATAATTTTGACGAGATTACATCTCCCCATTATTGAGAGCTTCAAGTTATCCCAACGGCTAAAATCCTTCTTAGTTTTTTTCAATAATAGCGATAAGATTTATATCGACTAAGAGCTCCACTTTCACTGTAATACTGACTCCCAAATAGGTAGCTTCCTCTACTACCCGGGTATCAGAGGCTAGCGTATGTCTATCACTACCTGCGTTTTTGCTTTATTTAACAAAAACCCTGAGTGAGTCCCAAATTCCTCTGTTATCTTTTCCACTGTGCGGACAGCCCTATCTGGATTAATGGTAACTATTGCCACGTCATCGGCATAGGCCAGTATTTCTGTATCCCAGCCCTGCAGACTGACTGGAAAGATATCCGGAGAGGCTTCCAGCCTCCTGAGGAGGGGATCAATGTATAGTGCAAATAACAGGAGAGGTCGGGCAACCCTGCCTCGTTCCCCTTTCTATCGGAAAGGAATCCGACTCACCTCCCATTATCTGTATCGAGTTACGGGTCTAAAATACATCACCCATATTGCGTGGATGAAGGGCCCACCCAGGCCATTGGTCTCCATAACCTGCCAGAGGTATTCCATTGACACCCTGTCGAAAGCCTTCTCGGCATCCCACAGGGGGACCTCGGTTGCATTAAACAATGATATTACTCGCCGTACATGATCAGAGGTCCCTCTCCCTGGAATAAACCCATGCTGCAGAACCGAAACTAGTCGATGTATTAGACTGCCCAGCTGGCTGGCAAACGTTTTAGAGTAGAGCTTGACATCACTGATTAGCAATGTGATTGGCCAATAAGAGACCGAGGCTGTAGGCTCCTTACCTTTTTTTAAAAAGATGATTACATTTGCAGTACCCCAGGACCCTGGGGGAAGTGCCCCGTCTCTACCTTGCCTAAAAAGCTCCAGCATTTCCTGAAAAAGTTCTACAGAAAAAACCTTAAAGAATTCCAAGGGTATAGAATCCGTTCCTACCGCCTTCCCGGACTGGAGAGCCTGGAGTGACGCTTGGAATTCTTCTGGTAGGATATCTGCTCCTAAAAAAGACCTCTCCTCCTGGGTTGTTTTAGCACATGTCACCGGGTCCAAATATGCCTCTAAGTCCTTAGGTCATCCTATGGGGAGGCTTTATAAAGATCAGCGATGTTTACTATCTTCTGCTATCATTCCGTTCTCTTCCACTATCCAATTTCATTCTGAGGCTCCCTGATGCAGCGGATAGTCGCACATGGTGCCCAACAAATTGCCAAAAAAGAACTAAAGGTATTTGATGCTTCCGCTGAGAACTAGAATGATTTCTTGTCAGCACTGGTGAAAAATGGGCACAAACGCTGCTAAGAGAATTGTACACATTTGTTTTATCTTCCAGGCCTATATAAGTTAAATAGTGAAGGCAGTTTTCCATGGGACCAATTGAATATCAATAGATGCTGTGGGTTCTAAAAGACTTAAGAACCAGAAACTGAAAAACATTACGATGCCAAACACAATGTGGTTCCTGAAAGAGAGGTTATAAAAGGAGGAATCCCTTAAAATGATACATAACAGAGTAGAAACAATCATTTGTGGTCTGAGTTCCACAAGAACTGATTGGTGCTAAATAGGACCTAAAAGTAATCTACTGAAAGCCAGACTTGGTCAAATAAGACATGAAATAAAAAGAAATAGATGGTAAAATACACCTCTAAGCATTGAAGCAAAATGAGAGTGAACTGTTTATATACATTGTTTAGAAAAGTGTGTTCTAATTGCCTGAATAATGTTAATATTTCATGACTGGCCACGTGGCTCAAGGTAAACTCTTGCAGATCGAGCATCCAAGCTCAGGAATTGAGGGATGAGAAGTGAACAATTTAGGCTGCAGAGAGATAATTGCTTCAAGATACAGAAGGAACTGTGTTGTTATATACAACTTCAGGAGGCTTAGAGAACCAAAATCGGTTGGTCAACCAAGGAACAACTATCAATATGCGACTCTCCTTAAAATCTCTACGTCTCAGAGGAGGATAGTGGCAAGGGAGAAAAGCAACTGCCAAAAAGCACCCCAACAGATCCCTTAATGATAATGTATCACTTAAACAAATGACTTTTGAAGGGCCCAATTTAACAACTCCACAGCTAGTATATATATATATATATATATATATATATATATATATATATATATATATATATATATATGATGTGGACTGAGTACCTCCATGTTTGTGGATATAAAATCACTGTAGTTGAGTTGTACAAGTGGAATAGCACTTTCTTTCTGCATTGAAGGAAAAATGCTTTTTGAAAGCGCAAAAAAGCTTTCCATTAAAGGTTTATGAGATTAAAAGATCGGACTACTGCAAACCAAAGACTAGAAGTAGCACCTCACTAGAGTCTGAGGTTATCGCGTACTTGGGGGTCTAGAATAATAACCTCAGGTTATATAGTGTCCTTTGCTAGGCTCTCTTTATTCCCAGGGAGTGATGAGTTACTCATGTATTCAGTGAAATTCTAAATGATGGATAACCTGGATTACAAATAAGCCAATGTACCGCCTTCACCAAGGTACCTTCCCTTGTATTCATAAACAATTAATATAATAGCAAGCTTCAGCCTTAGAATTGGCAAATATTTTAGAAGAAGGAAAAAACCAATAAATGAGATAAGCCGCCATACTTAGCCGTTTTACACAAGCAATCATGCAGAAATGCCTGTCCCTATGGAACTTCCATTCTGGAGTCAGAGTCTAAGGAGTGGTAGTTGTTGCCGCAGCACTTTCGGAATTTTGCTTTTCTTATGTTAGCTGATAATTTACACAAAAAGGGAATGCACGCTGGTCTCTGGGATGGGTCTGTAGTGCGAGGCATTCAGTAGTATGGTGTTCATTTTGCATTTTATTTATTCATTTATTTACATTACTTTATTGGATTTCTTGACCTTCTCCATGTCTCCTGGTTCTTTTTGCTTAAGAGAAAACTATTGTAGTTAGGGCATAAGGGGGACTCTGATTGGGCTGAATGACTCCACAGCATCTTACCAGGAAAAGATGGAATATTTTGAAAGCTGCGACTATGTAGTTGTGCACTCTGTCCTTTTGGGTTCTTAGCAGAGCTTCTTGCCGCAGGTCTCGGGCCACATTGTGTCACAGGAATGTTCGTGCAGGGTTCAACTTAGCAGGAGATGGGTTGTGTTTCTGGTTTCTACATTGTGCACAAGCAGACTTGTGACAACATTTTAGCACTAGCTTCCAAGATCTCTGCTCTTACCTTCAAGAAGGAGTGGTTGTCTCCTGCAAGAAGCCCTAGAGAGTTTTGCCTTTTATGGCTGTGCTAGAAAATGTTGGTGCAGGGAATGTTTTTCACATCAGACAGTTTCTCCTCCAGTTTACTGTTACTCGGCTCTACCCTTTCTTCAGCTCTATCCTCGTCACACTAATTGTGATGTGTTGTTTCAGGAACTGGAGTTTGCGTTCGCTGTAGGTCCTCCATACTGATTTGCATCAGTCATTAATTTTTCGGTTTCTGAGACTTCATTTCAGCCCATGAATCAAGTATGAGGTTTGCTTTCTTGATACCTTCCCTCTTAATGGTGTGTGGAGAGGGGCTCTTTTGATCCACTGTTTAATCAGCAGATATCCAATGTCTTCCTAAAATACTGCTGAATGATTCTATACAGCATTGTCTTGTGGATATCCTATAATAACTGATTTATACATCTCTGCAATCGTTATATTTCACAGAAAGGATGCCATAATTACCTTTCCTCCAGCTAAATAAACTTTTGGGTCTCCAACAAATTTATTTACTCTTTGATAACAGAAAATTAGAGGAAAGTACCCAACGGAGAACAAAATGATTGAAAGCTACCACCACACCACAGTTAACTAATAATTTATTTGAATGCTTTAGGTCTTTGGTTTTAGCAAAGTAATTTCACCCTCTTCGTATTTAGTGTGAGGAGGGACCTATCAGCTAGGGCAGAATGATATACAAAGAAATGCTGGTGCCGACATGAAATCTAGGCTGTGTCCTTCAGACCATCTTCATTCTGTGGAATACAGTGTGTTGATCATTTGAGCACTACTTATGTATTCTGCCGATTCAGAGTTCACGTAAAGGCTATAAAGAAGGTCTATCTTGGAAGACAGAAGGTAAAGCGTGGCTTACAGCAGGTTTGGAAGTGGATGAATAACACAATGTTTAGCTCCAGTAGAGGGTCAGGATGTCTAACTGGACAAAATACCTTAAACTAAATTTTTAAGCACTGCTTTATTAAAGAACAGGGTCGCAGGGAAGGGATTTTTTGTATACTGCAAAGGTAGGTATGCATAAATCTATGGTGCTACATACAAAACACAGATGCTATTTAAATAATAATAATAAAAACAGTAAGCCAGATGCATGAGTGATTTGGGACTTCTGAATTTGATTACAGGGATCTGGGTATGCAACACAAAAGAGAAACAGTAAAGGTGCCAATGTATTCATTTATATGCAACAGTAATGAAATATTCTCAAGCCAGTAAACAATCTGTGCTTACTGTTCATGTACCTGCATAATTATTTTTAATGTTTTAAGGGGCATTTTGTCACCGGCCGTAGATTAGCATGAAAATGATGAAGAAAAGCATTTTATTTCAAAACAGATTATTCACAAAAGTCAATTCACAATAATGTAAGATTCAGTGCAAGTACATGCGCCCAAGAAAACCAAAAGTTGATGCGACATTCACAGACAATCATTTTGGTGGTACACTTTTAATGGGAGTTCTTTTCACTGCCCGTTACCACGATCTGTGCATAAGTGATATAGGTGATGTGGCTGGTGATGGTGAACAATGAATGAAATAGCCGTGCAAATTAAAACTGACTTGGAAATCCCTCATGCTCCTGCTTTATTCCGTGGAGATTCATGCCAAGATTAAAAACAAACAATAGGACCATTAGATCCTTAGTTGCTCGGTGGTCCCTCTACTCTACATATTTCACGCCTGAAGGCACCCAACCGGGTAATATGGCGTTTTATCAGGACCTAATCTAATATTCACCCTACCTTGAAGGGATACACACTATATAGATTTCTCTATATGTGATCGCTACCAGTGAATAGTTCACTGGTGCCCAGGGCCTCCGACATAGACTCACGTAGAGCTGGCAAGGTAAAGCCTTTTTTAAATTTTTTTAAAGCACATATAAAGTCTTAATTAATGCTACTTGCTCATAAAATGCTAATCAATATCTGCAATAATTTCTACAATTATCCAAATTATTAAACACACTTGACAAATATTCAAGTCTCATAACAGGCAAGAATGGTTTTATGCTCACACTGACATCACGGCATATACTATAAATATTTCTAGGGTAACATCAGTGCATGTATAGCTCACAGAACCATGCATGATGGCCGGCACACTTATCAAGGTAGCATCAGTGGATGTATAGCTTTCAGACAGACACATAATGTCCGACACACTTACTCTACTATGAGGAGATTGAAGACCACATTGGAGTTCGGTGGAGAATGCGAGCCCTATAAAATATGAAGGATAATAAGGAGAGATAATGAGCCTTTTAACGTCGAAAGGGGAAGGGAGGAAAAAGCCCCTCGGAGGTCTATCAGCAGTGACCTGCCCTACTCACCGCATTCTGGGAGCTAACGATCCTGTAACTTATTTCCGCTGCCCACAAGGCACTGCAGCGCCCGCCTACCGTGGAGCTGAACCAGATGAAGAAGCATGTTACCTAGGTAGGTGAGGGTTCTTAAATCGTATCTTTGGGATGCCCTTGATGAACGCATGTGGTAAACATTAGGGGATGGAATATAGGTCACCTTATACTATTAACTTGTCTGTTAGGTTGGTGTGAATATTGGAATACTGATGTTTTGTAGTACTGTGTGGGAGGCTATGCGATGGACCAATCCCAACCTCCCAGCCCCCCTAATTTGGAGCTTTCTGTATATACATGAAAATATACAACTTGGAGGTCAATGGCACTAAAGCACAAGTTACTTACCTTCGGTAACGATATATCTGTAAGAAACATTAGTTAGTGATAGATTCCTTACCTTAGAATATCCCCAGGCGTCAGACTGGATCCGGAAAGTTTTCGTCAGCAGTACCCCTGCGCGTCGGAAGGTGGCGTTGTGCGGCTCCGCGTCCGTCGTTGGCGTCGTGTTCGCCGAGATGACGTCGCGGCAGCTACTTAGACGCCGCCCTCGCGCGCTGACGTCAGTTCTGTACACGACTTTCCGCGCCAGGAACGCAGAGCCATGCAAGATACTGACCACTGGTGCATTGAAACTAAGGCCCTGAAAGGGATGACCTTAACCCTAGAAATCAGTTCGCAGAACAGGGAGGATGGGTGGGGCGGTAAGGAATCTATCACTAACTAATGTTTCTTATAGATATATCGTTACCGAAGGTAAGTAACTTGTGCTTCTGAAAGAAACACGTTAGTGATAGATTCCTTACTTTAGAATAGATACCCCAGCAATACCAACCCCGGTGGTGGGTCTGCGAGCCAAGATCACACCAGAATGTCCCGGAGAACAGAACGGCCAAAGAAGCCGTCTCTCCGGACTTGGCTGTCCAGGCAATAGTGCTTAGTAAAAGTGTGCAGCGAGGCCCACGTAGCTGCCTGACAGATGTCTTGTAAGGGGACACCACGTCCCAATGCCGTAGTGGCAGCCGTCGCCCTGGTAGAATGGGCGCGCAGCCCCAACTGAGACTCCTTCTTTGCCAGAGAATAACAGGCTTCAATACACAAGACGACCCATCTGGATATAGTCCGCTTGTGTACGGCCCGACCTTTTTTGGCGCCACGTAGCCAACAAAGAGCTGGTCATCCACCCGGAACTGTTGTGTGCGACTCAGGTAAAATGAGAGTGCACGTTTTGGGTCCAGACGGTGGAGCCTCTCTTCCTCTCTGGAAGGATGCGGAGGCGGAAAGAAGGTGGGCAAAGTGATGGTCTGCCCGATGTGAATGGCAGTAACAACCTTTGGCAGAAAGGATGGGCGTGTCTTGAGGACAACCTTGTCCGGAAGCACAGACAGAAAAGGAGGTTCACAAGAAAGAGCCTGGAGCTCACTCACTCTCCTAGAAGAGGTGATGGCAACCAGGAAAGCAGATTTCAGAGTTAACAAGCAAAGAGGACGGTTGTGAAGTGGCTCAAAGGGAGCGCACATTAAGTATGTGAGAACCAGGTTCAAGTCCCACTGTGGCATTACAATGGGAACAGGAGGAAAAAGGTGAGTAATGCCTTTGAGGAATCTGTTAACAGGGGACTTGAAAAGAGAGGGCTGATCAGGGAGCCTGAGAAAGGCCGAAATAGCAGAAAGGTAGCCCTTGATAGTGCCCAGAGCAGAGCCCTGCTGGGCCAAATTAAGAAGGAACAGTAGGATCTCAGAAAGAGGGGCAGAAAGGGGATCCACAGCCTTTGCTGTGCACCATGCCACAAACTTGTTCCACCTGCAGGCGTATACCAACTTAGTGGAGGGACGCCTGGCTGTCAGAATGACATCACAGACTTCAGGAGGCAAGTCGAAGGGAATCAACTGCCGCCGCTCAATCTCCACGCAAAGAGGTGGAGACTGGACAGGTTCGGGTGGAGGACCGTCACCTGCTGCTGCGACAGAAGATCCTCCCGAAGAGGCAGTCGGATCGGGGGATCGATGGTCATACTGAGTAGCTCGGGATACCAAACTCTTTGAGCCCAGTCCAGAGCCACAAGAATGACTTGGGCCCGGTCGCGCCTGATCTTCTTCAGCACTCTGGGCAGAAGTGGTATAGGCGCAAAGGCGTACAACAGACCGCAACTCCACTCGTGACGAAAAGCGTCGCCGAGCGAGTGCCGCCTTGGAAATTCCAACGCGCTGACATTGCGCGTTCTCGTCGGTGGCGAATAGATCTAACCAAGGCTCTCCCCACTGTTGAAAGAGACCTTGCGCCACGTCCGAGTGAAGACGCCATTCGTGATCCATCATGCACCTGTGGCTGAGCTCGTCCGCCCTGGCGTTCAGTGAACCTGCCAGGTGTTGAACCACCAGGGAAATGCCCCGACGTTCCAGCCATGTCCAGAGGCGCAGAGCCTCCTGACATAGGGTCCACGAACCCACCCCGCCCTGTTTGTTGCAGTACCACATGGCGGTGGTGTTGTCTGTGAACACCTGCACTACTCTCCCCTTGACAGAGGGAAGGAATGCCTTCAGTGCAAGTTGGATCGCCCGAAGCTCCAGAAGGTTGATATGGAGCTTGGACTCCGCCGGAGACCAGAGGCCTCTGATCTCCGCCTCTCCCATGTGGCCGCCCCATCCCAGGAAGGACGCGTCCGTCACCACTGTGTGCTCCGGTTGGGGAAGGGAGAGGGATCTGCCATTGACCGAATGCCGGTTTGTGAGCCACCACTGCAATCGTTGTGCAGTGCCCTCCAAGATCTGGACATAATCGGACAGGTTCCCCTGATGCTGCGCCCACTGGAACTTCAAGTCCCACTGCAGAGCCCGCATATGCCATCTGGCATGATCGACCAGCAGGATGCAGGAGGCCATGAGGCCCAGCAGCCTCAGGGTCATCCTGACCGAAACCTAGGATAGAGGCTGAAAGATCGGAATCATAGCCTGAATATCCTGGACTCGCCGTTCGGGAGGATAGACCCGAAAGTGCGACGTATCCAGAACCGCTCCGATGAAGAGGAGCTTCTGAGAGGGAATCCGGTGCGACTTCGGCACGCTGATGGAGAACCCTAGCGAATGCAGGAGGTCGGCCGTAGTCTGGAGGTGGGAGACGACAGCCTGGGGCGAGCCCGCCTTCAACAACCAGTCGTCGAGATAGGGGGAAGACTGGAACCCCTGATCTGCGCAGATGAGCTGCGACCACCGCCATCACTTTCGTGAACACCCGAGGGGCGCTGATAAGGCCAAAGGGGAGCACGGTAAACTGAAAGTGCTCGTGGCCTACCGTAAACCGCAGGTAACGCCGGTGGGCCGGCATGACGGGAATGTGGAAATATGCGTCCTGCAAGTCCAACGCTACCATCCAGTCTCCAGGGTCGAGGGCAGACAAGACCTGAGCCAGAGTCAACATCTTGAACTTCTCCTTCCGGAGGAAGCGATTGACGTCCCTGAGGTCCAAGATAGGACGCAGGCCCTTGTCCTTCTGGGGCACCAGAAAGTAGTGGGAATAACAACCACGTCCTACTTCTGGCACAGGAACGCGCTCGATGGCCCCCTTGGCCAAGAGGGCCGGGACTTCCTGTTGAAGAAGTGCCAAATGATCCCCCGACATGCGGTGGTACTGGGATGGCATGGCTGGAGGGGTAGCCTCGAAGGGGAGGGAGTAGCCCCTTTGGACTATTTGTAAAACCCACCTGTCCGAAGTGATGGTGCGCCAGTGGGGGAGGTGATGGCGAATCCTGCCGCCCACTGGCGTTTGATGGGCCTGAAATACCGGACTAGGAAGGTTTGGAGGCAGTGGTGGCCGGGGTGGTGGTGGACTGACCCGCCCGCTGGCCTACTGACCCGCCTCGACGGGTTCCGCGGCCGCGCTGAGACTGTTGCTGCGCAGGCCTCTGGCTCTGAACTGAACGTGTTGGGGCGCCCCTTCCGTGGCCACGAAAGGAGCGAAAAGCAGAAGGCGGAGGAGGGTGCGTGGCGGAAAGGCCCAGGGACTTGGCCGTAGCTCGCGAGTCCTTAAAGCGCTCCAACGCACTATCTGCCTTGTTGCCAAAAAGGCGAATGCCATCATAGGGCATGTCCATCAGGGTGTTCTGGACATCCCCCGAGAAACCAGTAGTCCTCAGCCAGGCGTGGCGACGGAGCGCCACTGTCGTGGAAATCGGCCTGCCCAGCGAGTCGGCGGTGTCAAGCCCACATCGAATTGTGAACTTTTCTGCATCTCTCCCTTCAGCAATAGCCTGAGAGAGCACTGTCCGGGCCTCCTCCGGACAGTGAGGCAGCACTTGCGCCACCGTATCCGACAGAGTGGGAATCACGGCCCAAGAGGCATGCAGTGTTCACAGACCGCAGCCCTGAACTGGCGGAAGAAAAAATCTTCTTCCCAAATTGTTCCAGTTTCTTGGATTCCCTATCCGGGGGTGCGGTAGGGAAGGCGCTCGGGGACGCAGAGGCTTGGACAACCAAGCTCTCAGGGGTAGGGTGTTGGGAGAGGAAAAGGGGGTCGCCCGGGGCCTGGCGATGGCGTCGGGCCACGTTCCTATCCACAGGAGCCCCGGTGGTGGGCTTGGACCAGGTGCCCAAAAGAACGTCAGAAAGTGCATCATTAAAAGGCAGCAGTGGCTCCGCAGAGGTAGCTGCCGGCTGAAGCACTTCTGTCAGGAGGTTAGTCCCGACGGCCACTGTAGGGAGCTCGAGGTGGAGGGCCTCGGCCGCCCTACGCAACACCACGGCGTAACTTGCACCCTCCTCTGTAGCCACGGTAGGAGGAGTGAGCTTGCCAAGGTCAGGAGGTGTCAAGACCACTGGCATCCCCCAGTTCCTCTGCCCAGTCCGGGTCAAACGCACACTGAGCGGTGAGAGGGTCCTCAGACCCCTCCCAGTCCTCTCCTTCCTCTGAAGGCTGATGAACAGGCCTGAAATAAGGAGGATGGACATAGGGATAGAAGGGTCCCATCGGCGTCGGAATCGAGCGACGTCGTTCCGGCGCGTGTCCACTTCGGGGCTGAAACCGGGGACGACGAAGTCCGTCGGGACGGGCGACGTCGGAAGTGGTGCCGTAGGGGTCGACGTCGGTGGAGGTGTTACGAGGTCAACCGGCGTCGACCGGTATCCAGGCCTGGATCCTTGGGGGCACTGCGGCGCCGGAGCCGACAGCGATGCCGGAGCCGTCGGCAGTGGAAGGCAAGGACCCCCAGTCGGACCCGCGGGGCCCGAAGGCGCACCGGCGGGACCCGACGGCCCAAAGAGGCGAGTCATGGCTGACAAAAATTCCTGCAGCTGGACCGGAGTCGCCGACGGACCCGGGAAGGGCGGGTAGGCCGACAGTGACTGCGTAGGCTCCACCGGAGCCACGGGGGTGGCACCACCCGCACCCTCAGCCACGTCGCGCGACGGGAAGTCGGAGAGCAACGGCGCTTCTTCGACTTCTGAGAGTGCTTCGCCTTACCTGACCCCGAGTGCGAAGACTTCGATCCCGACGAACGATCGTGGTGGCTCCGCGACCGGTCCCTCGACCTCCCACGGGACCGAGACCTTGAGCGGCGCGGAGCCGACTGCAGGACTTCAAGCAACTTTCGGGACCGCTGTTGCAAAGTCTTCGGCGCCATGGCCCGGCAGTCGGGGCACGACTTGGGGTCGTGGTCACGCCCTAGGCAGTAGAGAGACACGCGGTGCGGGTCCGTCACCGACATCATGCGATGACATTCCTCGCAGGACTTGAAGCCGGGCATCCCTGCGGCACCAGGAGTCGATCGACTCGAAAAAGACAGAGACAAAAAGCCTCAAAAAACTCTGGGGGTACCGCTCTCTCCGGATCTGCGCTTGCTGGCGCGGAAAAAGAAAGAACTGACGTCAGCGCACGAGGGCGGCGTCTAAGTAGCTGCCGCGACGTCATCTCGGCGATTACGACGCCAACGACGGACGCGGAGCTGCACGACGCCACCTTCCAACGCGCAGGGGTACTGCTGATGAAAACTTTCCGGATCCAGTCTGACGCCTGGGGATATTCTAAGGTAAGGAATCTATCACTAACATGTTTCTTTCAGATTCACGTCACTTAAATTGTGGGCATTTCGTGGCATTCTAAATTTTTCTTTTTACAATAAATAGTTGTTGATCTCTGGTCTAAAATGGGCCTAAGCGCCTTTTTTTTTGACGATCACAAGAAGTGACTTGGCAGCAGCTCCAATACCCGTTTTGGTACAGAATGTATAGATCCTTTCTAATTTCAGTTTATGCGGCTATTTTGATCCATTCAGGTTTTAAAATTGAAAGAAATGGTTTAGTACTCAGCATAACCAATCTTCAAGATCGACAAAACAAATGTTACTTCCGTTATGTTTTGCCACTCTACTAGGTGTGCAGAGATGCTCATCCTAACCTACCAGAGAGGGCAAGGGTGAGGGTGGTGTAAAACTGCTTGAAAGCTGCCAGGGGCGTCCTGCTGCCACCCTTGGTTGTTCGGCTCCATTTCCTCTTGAAGGTACTCTTTGGTGGAAGCAGCATATTTGAGGATGATATTATTGGTGCTGCTGGGACGCTTGATAGTAGAAATGCCGATGCATTCTTCCTCTGGTGGCATCTGGAGTCCTTGTGACTGTAGTGAAGTAGGGTGCACTTTTAAATCTGTCCAGCTCTGCTGCTTGCTGTGTAGCCACTTTTTCATTTTATGCATCTCATTATCAGAGTAAAATCCGTAAAAGGTAAACTCAATATCTTTTGCTAAAGGGTAGGTTTCACCCCAAAGAAGCAGAGCCAACATGAACGCCTCAGATTCTGTGCTAGTACCGGAAGTGAGACAAGTCTGCCACATATGCTGATTTACTTATTTGGGTTGGTGGCCTTTCATTCTCTGACAAATTCAAGAAAATATTGAACTTTGTCTTTTGGGACGCTTTCTGAGAACCAGTAAATCCAAACCTAGAACTAATGTAGAGGTGATGAATTGATGCAGAATTTCCACAAATTTTATAGCCCATGGAATCTTTCTACTGGGAAGGAAAAGCCCCTGACTGGCCCCAGGCTCTTCTAATGAAGTTTGTTGTTTTTACCACTCATCCTCCTTTTCCTGCCTCATCTGCATCCCTGTGAGACATGGCATGATGTCTGGGGCCCAATTCACTTCCTACCAGGGCTAGTTAGAACCAGCCCAGAAGAATCTTATGCTGTGGGTGGATCCTGCATGCTTTGATCATGCAGTGTTTAAGTACTCAGCGATTGGTAGAGAGCTCTAGAGTTTAAACATCGTAAAAGCTAAGTGTCCAGCTTTCTCCATACGTTTTGGTCATTTTGACCAATGCCTTCCTCCGTGATCTCTCAGTGATAAAGGAAGGGTCTGGACACCAGCTGTAGGAAAGTAGGATCAGCTTTCATAGTTACCCCCACTTTTTGCTGGTGTCAGTATTTTTTTTGTGACTAGTCTGATTGGGATCCTGCTAATCAGGACCCCAGTCACTGTGCTTCCTCCCTAAATTTGTCATGGTAAATACTTCTGTACCTCCACAATCGGCTACTGGTGTACCCCTGAAAGTTCCAAGTATATAGTACCAAGGTACCCAGGGCATAGGTGCACCAGGGGTCTCCCATGGGCTGCAGCATGTATTGTGCCACCCATGAGAGACCACTCAAACTGTGAATACAGGCCTGCCATTGCAGCCTGTGTAAGCTGGTTCTAGCAACACTTAGGACAAATATAAGTTTCCATATATCGGAGGTCACTACACTTAAAACCTATAAGTCACCTCTAAGGCAGGCATTCAATCCTGAAGACAGGGTGCTGGGTTATAAGTGTGAGGGTGCCCCTGCATGAGCAGGACACCTCTACAAAACCCGGAATCGATTCTCCAGGCTTTGTAAGTGCAGTCATCCATTATGATACATATAGTGACCATCCGTCATTACGTGATGGCTAACTAAATACTGGCTATGCCGAACCTGGGCATGTTTGGTAGCGGGCATGTTTGAATCATACCCAAACACCCTTACAGTGTTGGAGGTATGATTTAATGCACTGGGGGGCTACTCCGGAAAGCCCCCAGTACTCCTGGTAACAGCCTTTCAGGGTCTGCTAGCAAGCTAGTGCTGCTGCCGACCAGCTCGAGCGGGGGACCGTAGAATAGGTTTCCTGTCACAGGGAGGTGTGACCACCCTCCTGACAGTACTTAGTGTATTGGTCTGGAGAGCACTTGCCAGCGCCACCAGACTGCTTTGAAGGGCACATTTGTTGCCCTCCTTGCATACTCCGGTTTGAGCCAGTTCAGGGAGCCCTTGGCTCCCACTCTGGCACGAAACTGGACAAAGGCCATGGGAGTATCCCCCCTCTCCCCCCCCCCCCCCCGAGGCGTGCTAACCCCTTTCTTAGGGTATAAATGGACTTACCTGTGGGTGGGTCCTCTGATTCGTCGTGGGACAAGACTCAAGCCTGAAACCACGTCCTTCTTCGACCGTCTGGACACTTGGACTTCGCCTGGAACAGAGACTGCATCAAGGAAGACTCCTGCTGCGCCTGGTGTCGCTGTTCTGGAAGTCTTCGTCGTCTTTGTCTGTGCTTCTTCCAGGATCTTCAACGGACCTGTGGGCATCAAGGACACCCAAAGTAATCTCCCTTGGAGTGAAGGAGTCACTCCCCTGCACCTGCAGGCACTGCAACAAAGCTGATCGGTCTGCTGCTCCTGACATCCCACGGACTTTGAAAGGCTCAGCAACAAAGGTGGTGGTTCTGCAACTCCTTTGAGGCCTGAACTGTCCTCTCAGCAAGTTTGAGCCCAGTATCCCTTTTTCAGAACCGCTGGGACCGGACCTCTGTGCAGAGCGTCAACTTGCCGCTGCCAAGGCATGTTGGCTCTGCACTCCAGAGATCTTCGGGCTACAAGAAGCTCCAGCATCTTTTCCTGCCAAGATCTTCGTCGTCACCGCATCGTCTGCACTGTGGGCCTTCATCTTTGGTGAGCTGCTCGAGGTCCTCTTACGACTCCTGTGCCTTTGGTCTGTGGGTCCTTTTGAGGGTCTTCTCTTGCTTCAGTGGGCTCCTCTGCTTACTCTGGGCCTGCTCTGACTCTCCTGCACTTGGTGAATTCCTTGGACCTTGATGGTCCCAACGTTGCTCCTTCTTCGTTTACCAAGTCTGTTGCTGCTGCCAAGGCTTGTTGGTGCTCCCGCCGGTTCTCGACTTCCGACGTGAGACAGCTCATGCACGGCTCCTGGTCTTCCTCCGCGTCGCCTGGTCCTCACAGCTGCAGCAACAAGGCCACCGTCATCCCTCCTGCATCTTCCGTCACCGGTGGGCATTGTTCTTCCGTGCCCCCTGGTCACCTCCAAGTGGCAAAGACTCTGTTCCCTCTGCTTGCAGGTTCTTCTCTTAAAGAATACACCCTTGGATTCCACCAGACTCTTGCACAGTCTTTTCCAGCAGCATCTTTACTGAAGTCCTCAATTGTGGTCTACAGCGGTTTCCGACGTCACTTCGCAACTATGCTTCTCTGGTGTAGGTATCCTGGTTTCTGGGGCATCCACAGGTAGGGTGACTCTCCAACCTTCTGTCTTCCACGCAGTTTCTTCAGGGTCCACTGGAAAGGGTCCTTCTTCAAAACTGCAACAGCGACTTTCCCGTTGACTTCTATTGAGTGCGCAGCGGTGTTTCCACTCTGCACACAGCCTCTATGGGGTCTCTCGGCCCTTACCTTGGGAGGTTCCTTGTGTCCCCAGCTCTTTTGAGTCTCCTGGTCCAAGTTCCAACTTTGGTCGCAGTTCGCATTCCACTTTCTTAGTATATGGTTTGGTCTCCCCCTGGAGACCACTGTATTGTGTTTACTTAACCTCTTGCAATTGAAGTATTATTGTGTATTTGTGTTGATATCTCCAGGTAGGAGATATACCAATGTGTTAGTGAGTGTTGTGTAATAAAAAGTCATATTTTTATAACTACTCTGTGTGGTTCCTTTTCATTTAACCTACACTACATGATTAGACCTGGTAAAACAAGCTGCTTAACACTCCTGCTGGACTAAGCCTGAAGGCTGCTCTCCACAGATGCCACTTAGAGAGTTTCTAAGGTTATCGAAGACCACTAAAACCACCATAAGGGATGTCTGGATTAGTGCAAGGTGCTTCACTTAAATAAGCGTGCACCATATACTAAGCTAGCCTCCTACACCAGCGCAGTTGTGAAATATGTTCCAGTAGTACAGCCTGACCCGACTGCTACCGTCCTGTCAACCTGTGGACAACTGTGGCCTACATCTTCATTGAGTGCTGCTAGACTACCCTGTAAGCAAAGAGATCAGTCTGCTGTGGAAGAGGATGCAGGACTACAGAGAATACAGAAGACATCCTGCCTACCAGGAGAATTCATCAACTGAGCTGACAGTGGGACGTCAACACAGGGTCTATGCATCTTCAGGACACAAGGTTGCCCAGCAGTTGCCCAGTATAACCCATGCATCTAAATCACCATGAGCTGCACCATTGTCTTGTGGTTTGTTGCCTGCCTTGTTATGTTGGCCTAGGACTAGCTGCCATGCTGCTTTTCTTTGCGCACGTTACACTGAGCCAGGGCTCCCTCGCCCTTTGCTCTTGCCAAGTTCTTTTGCGCTGTCTGCACTTTCTGTCTTTCACCTTTTCTCTTGTTCGATTTGGGCTCAGACTGCACAACATGTACAAGGTCGCATAACAATGTATTTCGGTTCTTCCTGATATGGCCAGTCTCGCGCACCCAGACATAACATTAGGCGCAAATGACATGAAACTTTGTGTGCCTTTAATACTGGGGTTTTTACTGGCGCTTAAGACACTTGGAGGAATCCTTTCCAGGGAGAAGAGCTGTGATTGTCTGCTGATGTAGTTCTGCATCTAGAGACCGAGGTATGAGGGTTCGCTAGTCAAAGCCCAGAGGTCTTCTATTTTTATAATAAACAATCTTACTGCAAGGGGAGGGTGGTAATGTTATTTATACATTTATCCACTGAGTTATGAGATGCTTTCCCCGTTTGTATTCTATGGAATTGTAACCATGCTGCTTATATTATTCATATGTATTATGCTATTAGTACTGACACGTGTACTGTACATTAGAGCACGTAAGTTGGAATAAACATTTTAACCTATCCAGTGTCTCTTCCTACGCACCTTGTGGACAAGTACGAGTGAGTGACGAAAGAGTGTTCTTGCTTCTGCGAGTCCTGAGATATAGATACCGTGTTCTGGGTTGTCCAATCATTGGTACTTGGGTGCTAATGGGATGCTAAGCTAGTTGGGTTGGGGTTTTTGGGTGCTACGGTATATGGTAGGCAAACCACTGTATTCCGGGGTCCCATTATCCTGTGCATAGCTCTGTGTATGTGCAGAAACCTTATGACATGGCGCACCAACGTGGGGCTGCTTATCTGCGAGACGCTTGAGTAGTACTTGTGCTTGTCCACAAAACCCTCACGTACGCTTCCGGAGGCGTAAGTGACGGTGATACCTCCTATATTGAACGTTTTATAGGTTCTTTCAAGCTTGAAGTTATTAAAAAAGGTTACATAAAAAACCCATTTTGTGCTCCCTGTTAGGTTGTCGAATACAATTGTTTAGTTATGGCTGGTGTGGCGATAGCTGCACATAGCCGAGGACCACTCCGAGAACACCTAGGTGTATACGGAGTGCCCGATACTGGGGTCGAGTTGGTCTTTGTGGTTCAAGCCGATCCGGCTTATCACTTTGAAGTGTTTTACACTTGGATCACTTTTGAGGCGGTGGATGCAGGTGATAATCTGTTTCATGAATATAAACTCACCGCTATTCCTGCTGCCTATCGACCCTATACTAATCTTGAAGTGCCTCTCACGGCTTGGCAGCACCGTGTTTGGTTTAATGGCGCCCTCCCACAACCAAATACCGCAGTTCGTTTAGGCCCCTTATCCATTGAGGGGGCCACTTGGCCTGTATTGGCCGGGTATACCCCGCATCCAAATTATCTGGCATTACCGATTGCGGATCTGCGCACTATGCATACAGAACTGGTGCGAGTGCATCGAGCCTTAGTGACATACGTTACAGGTAGTCTCCATGGAGCTGCTCCTGTAGTCGCTGGCCAACCAGCTATTGCAGCTGGAGTGACCATAAGTCCTGTCATGGTAAATTCTGTGATGGGCAAACGTCCACAAAATAAGGACGATTATCCTTACTGGCTTGCAGAAAAGTTCGATCAGATAGAAGCGGTGTTTCCACATACATCCCCGGTGGATAAACACCGCATCCTTACGATAAGTTTGCCAAAAGACTTAATCCCCGATTTGACATCATGTGAAAACTGGGGTAAGGTATTCGCAGCAGTTTATTCAAAATGTTTTGGTACTCCTTCCATGACGGTTCTACCCTCTGTAATTAAAAAAGTACAGGATGAGCATGGCCCTGAAGCGGCTGTGGAATTAGGGATGAGACTAGTGGGAGTGTTTGATGTAGTAGCTGAACTGATCCTTGGAAATGTCAAGGGCGATGCAATGAACTTTCAAGTAGCGAATGCTTTGGCTTTGGTCCCAGAGTTGGACAGGCCTCGCGAATTACCGAAAATTATAGCTCGGGCTTATAAAACAATTGGAAGAAATAGCCTAGGCAACAAGCCTTTTGTAAAAATGCAAACTCAATCGCAACCACAAATTACACAAACAAAAAGTACATCTGAGAAAGATGATAGACCAGTCTTCACTAAAAAGAGTTGGAGACAGAAAAAACAGGGTAAGCAACAAAAGAAGCCGGGGTCGAGAGGCGCTTCCCCAGTTTCGGTTTCTTCTGAACGTTCTTATGATTTATGTGATAGGTCGAGAATTAAATCACCAGAAAGGTTTCAGAGCTCTGATACGCGTTCTCCTCGTTCTTCACAGGCCCAGACTTCGTCACAGGCTGGTGGAGGAGGACGGCAAGATAGAGGAAGGGGCCGAGAGGCTCCCCAGGAGCGAGACCAACCTCGACAACAAGTCAGAGGGAAAGCAGAAGACTTTCACCTTCCTCGACCGCAATTTCAGAAGAAAAAGTTGCCGCTGTAACAGCGAAATATGCCACAGACCGTGAGAACGAGACTCCAGAATTGGACGTGGGCAGTGACCCTCCTAGACAGCGCCGCGGAAGTTACCATAGTGCGGGAGGCGCTACGTCCTCATATGGAGGCGACAGCAACTGAAACATTCGTTACTGTAGAGACAGCTGACACGAGAGTGGCACCCCCTGACAGACTTTACAACATAGTCATACAAATTGAAGGTGACATACCGCGTGAAATAAAAGGGATTTTTTGGGAAAATCTAACCTCTTCATATGACATTTTGTTAGCAGAGGTGGATTGGCCACCCCCATTCGTTTTAGCTGCACATAAAGGAGAGGAGGTAATCCTTCCAAGCTTTTCAAGGCATGTCCCAAAAGACAAAGCTGAAGCACTTGCAGCTGAGTGGGCTGTGTACCTGGCACCGGCATTATACCGCAACCATGTGGGATGGGATGAAGAATCACCTCCCCATGCAATACCTTTGCGGTCACTACCGCAGCCACAACCCCAATATCCCATCAAACGGCAGGCAAAAGGCCCCGTCTCCGAAATTCTGACACAGTTGGAATATCAGGGAGTAATCGAACCATGCGTATCACCTATGAACAATCCCCTTTTCGTGGTTTCTAAACCCGATGGATCGTACCGCTTAGTTTTGGATTACCGGCATTTAAATTCCCATTGTCGGAACTTTGCGGTACAGAATACACACAGTTCTGCGCTTGTAGACAGTCTTGTTCGTAAAAAATACAAAACGACACTTGACCTTTCAAACGGTTTCTACACGCACAACCTAGCCCCGGAGAGTGGTCAATGGACCGCATTCACTTCCGGTGGTAAATTATTCCAGTTCCGGCGTTTACCCATGGGCTACAAAAATAGTCCGGGTATATTCGCCGCCCGTGTTGTTTCTTTGTTAAATGACATTGATCAAGACGCATGTTCGTACGTAGATGACATCTATCTGACAGACGACGAGTTATATCAGCATCTGTCCCGTGTGGACCGCATTATTCTTGAATTTGCGGAGCAGGGTTACAAATTTAACTTTGCTAAGTCACACATTGCTGAA
The DNA here is from genome assembly GCA_963921515.1 of Calotriton arnoldi. NCBI lineage: Eukaryota > Metazoa > Chordata > Amphibia > Caudata > Salamandridae > Calotriton > Calotriton arnoldi. Next base: position 1,507,026 of record CAWUFW010000425.1, on the reverse strand, counting down.
TTTACCGTTCTGTTCTTGGGCTATGAGCTCAACAACGAAGGGAAGGGCTTAGCCCCCCATTTCTTGGAAAAATGTGCACATTTGTGCCCCCCAAATACTCTGAAGAAACTTCAGTCTTTGCTGGGTTTCCTGAATTTCGGGCGTACTTACATTCCCGAATATGCCCAGCGTATCAAGCCTTTGTATGCTTTGATACAACCTACTTATTCAAGGTCTTGCTGGCTGCCTGAGCATACCTTAATTCTGCAGTCTTTGCAGACAGACCTTTTGGAGTCTAAATATCTTTTGACTCGTGATAACCACACAAACCTGGTGATTAGAATAATTCCGGGGGCGGTGGGATTCACATACTTAACCTTTAATGAAGGTGATACAGTACCCATCGCATACAAGTCGCATCTGTACACTTCCGCTGAATTGCGCTTTACATCTGTCGAAAAAGTTCTAACTGCAGTGCAAATGGCGATTCTAAAAGAACGCGCACTGGCACAGGGAAAGCGGATTCTAGTGGTGACACCCTGTCCTGCCCTAGAGGCAGTAACAAAGGCAAGTGTACCGAACTCAAAAGCAATGCATCCCCGTTGGATACAATGGGCTACATCCTTGACATCTTCGGACGTCACTTTTGTTTTTGATTCTTCTCTTCAGACTCAGGAGTTTTTGCAGTATGAATTCGTTCATCCTCCTCCTTTGTTTTTACTACCGCTTGAGGATTACAAATGTGTGATCTACACAGATGGTTCGGCGCAACCGGCCACTGGGTCCAAGCACGCTTATTCAGCTGCATGTGCTATTGTTGCGGGTTCCTTTGTAAATGGAACGTTCAAATCCTCTGTAGTGCACACTCGCACACTTGGAGATAGTACCGCACAATTGGCCGAGCTGCATGCATTGCTACTTGCGCTTGAGTTCGCTTCTCAGGATGAGACCACTCTTATTGTATGTGATTCCTTCTACTGTGTACAGTCTTACAATGACAATCTGTTTTTCTGGTCGAAAAATGACTACAAGGACGCAAAAGGGAGCACAATTAAGCATAAAATGCTTTGGGTTCGAGTGGCAGAATTGCAACAACGTCTGCCCCTCACACAGGTGGTTCACACCTTAGGCCATCAGCGGGTGGGCGCACACGCTATTGGTAACGATCTGGCAGATGAAGCTGCCCGTTCGGCAGTAGTCACGTGTTCAGTAGCAGCGGTTACCAGGTCCATGTCTAAAATTGACTCTGTTATTCTAGCAGCTATTGCTGCAACCAAGGAAGGTGATAATTACCCTACAGGTTTCCCTTCCAAGTATTCTTACAAGTTAAGTCCCGAACAGGTTCCTTATGTAACAATACCCGACGTTGGAGATCGGCTGATCCCCAACGCGGACCGCAGGAGTGCCTTGATATCAGCTGCACACGAAGGCATGGCTTCTGCTCATGCAGGTGTGTCAGCTACAGTTTCCATCTTGCAGCAGCGTTATTGGTGGCGTGGATTGTATAAAGACACCCGTGCTTTTGTGCTTTCCTGCGACGTTTGTCAACAGATTAAGCCTTCCACGGTAACACGCCCTCCACAGACCCCGCTCTGCATTGCTAACAGACCCTTTGGGTGTGTTTACTTGGATCACTGCGGTCCATTCTCATCAGACACTGCCTATAAATACATCTTAGTAGCAGTGGACTCGTGCACACGGTTCCTCTGGGTCTGGCCACAACGTAGTGCTGACGCTCGAAATGTAATCAGGGATTTGCGTGTCTTTGTGGGAATTTTCGCATGCGGCACCTTCCATTCGGACCAAGGTCCAGCGTTTGCCTCTAGGGCTTACAAGGATGCTATGGCTTCGCTTGGGGTGCGGGTGAAATTTTCGTCTCCGTATAGGCCTGAGGGCAACTCTATCGTTGAACGAATGAACCGTGACTTAAAGCAATCCTTAACAGCTAGAGTTATAGGTACTGGCAGGAACTGGCTGGCCCACTTGTATACCGTTCAACGTGCACTTAATAATCTCCCTAGAAGACCTCTGGGTGGGCGGACCCCATACGAAATGCTCTTTGGCATAAGAATGTTTGTGCCTGACCTTGAGGGTCCAGACATCGCGGCGCAATCCGCCAAGTTTGATGTAGATAATCATTCTGCTATGTTACAGGACTTACAAGAAGCCCGAGACAAACTTGCAACTACACATTTGCCTTCAGCCACAGATCCTGCGTTGCAGATTCCGGTAGCCGGCTGGCTTCCAAAGGTTGGAGAACTGGTTCGAGAGAAGGTTGAAAACAAAAAAGAATTCGGCCCCTCTTTTCGTGCACCGGTTCCAGTTCTGGGCTTGAAGGGAACACGTACAGTCATTTTACCACCGCTTCCTGGTCGCAAGGAGAACAGATACATCTCAGTGGAAAATGTCAAGCTACAGCGCCTGGCCGATCCTGAATAGTGTCACACCAGCGGTCTCTTGTCCTGCCATTTATCGGACATATGTTCGTGGCCCATCTACACGAACGGTCGCTGATACTGTAATTGAGATGGTTGACTTGCCTGAAACTACAATTGATCCCCAACTCTCCACCAATATCGACGAGGACGAGTATACTTATCCTGCATCTGAATCGGTGGCACATCAACCAATAACGCCACTTGGCCCGACTCGTTATTCCTTTGATTCGGATTCCACCTCTTCAAAAGTCCCATCCAAGTTCAGTATTTTTGTATCCTGGTTTAGAGACAATTTTTTGATTCCACCCTGGACATACATCTGGTTGGTACTTTTCTTGATTTTTTTGTTCATGTCCATTGGCTTTGTCACAGTGTTTTTTCTACTAATCAATGGTCACTATTTACCTGAACGCTCTGCTGTAGACTATGTTTCTGGAACTTTGGCTCCTCATTCCTCGTCTCACATCATGAAGCGTGACCACACATTTGTGAACATTTCAGCTTTTCCAGTTGCTGATGGCATCGTATGGGATGCAGTGAACTATCAAATCCATGGTCCGACGGAAATTATTAATGTACCTAATGTCCTTCGTGTTTCAATGGGTGATGTAGTACAAAATAATATTCATTCTGATGATTGGGATGTGCATGCCGTTGAAGCATTGTTTGCCGATTTAAAATATTATGCATCTTTTAATGCTGAAGATTTATATATGAATTCTGCGAATTATGCCGATTTGTATTGTTACCAACATTGGGGTAATCATTTTCTCCATAAGCCAAGTGCCCTGCGTAGTTCTGTTAACTACACCCAATGGGAACATTGTCCAAACCCCTTGCCAGGTAGCTCACAAACTCTTCGAAATAAGTTTACCTATTTTACTGATTTTAATCGGTCAAACCCTGCATCCTATTATTTTAGACTTAATACCACATCAACTCAGAAAATTATGTTAACACACACCAAATTGCTTTATTCGGGTTCCTTTTTAAGTGCCCTAGCAGTGGGTGGTTATGAGTACTGGGAGGATACAATAGATTTGAAATCTATTTGGGGCTCCAAGCCATGGCAGGTACAGGGAACCGAGGCGTTGCATCGTGCTTGCCTCATCCCTACCCAAATTATGTTCCTAAATGCTTCCATCTATCAAACTACGTGTTGGGGCTTAGCTACCACTAAACAATTGAACTCGCCCTCAATTCCATCCCTGTCGAGTTTTCCCAATGATAGCTCACGTTTTAACCTGTCCCTGACGACCCTACAGGCTCTATTACAGAATAATTCATTTAATGTTTCCGAACTGGATCCGTCACCCTGGTTGGTATGTCCTATATCATCTAATGCATGTCAAATGCGTTTTCACGACTCAGGTACTAGATACACACAGGATAGGCCTGATCCGAGATTTACTGCTTCTCGTACTGTCACTACATATTCTGTTGGTAAATTATGCAAACAATGGCTGCAACATTCGTCCCTTGATTCTGTTAAACAACATTTGTCCCTCCTTTCAGGCAATATTGATCTGTCCGACTTTGTTTTGGGACCTCGTGGTCCCCGACCTAAAAGATTCATTTATGAGACATATAATGAACTCTGGAAGCTGTCACAAATTGAAGCTGCTTCCCGTCTTCGGGAAATAGATCAAGCAAATTTGGAAAAGGTGCTTGCTGTTGTTGACAATAGTATTAATACCCTGTCTTCTCGCATTTACACTTTAGAGAATATTGTGTCCTCTGTTGTTGATATTGTACAAGATGATGTTTCTGTGTTATATCATGGTCAGAATCAATTGCGCTCAGTTATGCAGTTTGCATGGACTTTACAAACGCTCAAGTTAGGTAAAGTTCCTTGGCATTTTTTGAACACCTCTGCCTTGTTTCTACCTTTTAATTTAACTGACAAACAGCAATTCATGTCCATGAAAGATGCAACTTACACTTTATTACATATCGAAAAGATGGATCCTAAGCCGTTCTCTGTTGCAGAACTCGATTCTGCTGTGTGGCTAGTTCATGGGGTTATCGCTTTACCTTTTTCCTTGTTTGAATTTGACTCGTGCATGAAACATTATCCTGTGGGCCGTTACCGGCCCTTGGGCAGTGCTTTCCTGCATGAACTCTGGTCCTTGCCTTTCATGTATAAATGCCTTCGGGACGGCAAGGAAGTCTTTCTCACGGGGGAGTACTGCGACTCGACTATGGGTCATTCGCTTATTTGTAAACACATTAAATTGCATGGCTCATGTAGCGTTTCCGCTCCTAATCTTGCTTGTGTGCTGAAAGGTATTCCTGCTCCTGTTATTTCTCCTACTTTCACTCTCCTTTCCAATGGTAGTTATTTACTTTTAAATAACGAAAACTGTTGTGGCCTGCAGGCTGGCATTCCTTACATTGTAACAGTTTCGCACAGGGTTGTCTGCTGCAAAAATGTGCTTTTTCCTCCCCCTCATGGCAAGGTTGATATCTCTATTTGGCCTTCCAGCCCTACCATGGAGGCAGATTTCAATAGACTGAGCAGAATAAAGGCACTATTATTGAACGAGGAAGTTATGCTCACGTCCGCCCGGGAGACATTCATTCTCCAGGTGGCGAGTACCCACAGTGAAATACAGGCCCTTTTGAACACTAATCTCCCCCAACATTTTGGGGAGTTAATTCATCGTATTTTTAACGCATCTAACACAGAAGGTCTGGTACACTTTTTTAAAGTCGTGGGGTCTGGTTTGGTGTCCTCCTTCCAAACTATTTTTGGTGTCATCCCGGCGTTTATTCATTCTATTTTTTCCAGCGTCTTTGGCGGTTTCCCGTTGATCATCGCCTTGGCGGCTGGTGTCCTGTTATTAATTTGTTTTATGCGCAATGGCTGCTCCCCGATGGGACCTGCTCGATCCAGAACGCCTCCAGCTGCTTCGTGAGCGCCTTTTGGCTGGTTTTGGTGTCTTGCCATTGGCGACACTGAGTGTGTCATATACTCTTTCCTTTCGCTTTGCGTATTTCACTTGCGTGCAACCTGTAATGACTTGCATCCGCTGTCCTTTCACCTGGACCTTGGATTATTGCCTCTCCAATTCGTCATTGTCTGTTCCGGATTTTGTTCAGTTGATGGGTCCCTTAGAGGCCCATGAGCAGGACTGTTCCGTTGCCGGCTGTATGGCGCGTGCGGCTGCACTGGGGATTTTGGCGCAATGGGATATCTGGGCGGCTGCCCAGGATCTCCTACATCAAAGCTGTTTCGTTTATCACGCAAGTTGTCCCGCATTGCTTTTGGATGCTCCCTCTGCTGAGGAGCATTCCTTCTCTTTTGATCTCCTGGATTGGATGGCATCTATGTTTTTTGACGATTCCAATGATGCCCTTTTGGAGGGTATGGCTTTTTTCTGCACTTACACTTTCATGGATTGACTTGTTTTTCGCCGTTTGGGCGCTCCCTGTGCTCTACTGGAAATTTTTTTGTTTGCCCTCTGTCTTGGACGCCGGACTGACCAGGGGAGGGTGTCTTGTGGTTTGTTGCCTGCCTTGTTATGTTGGCCTAGGACTAGCTGCCATGCTGCTTTTCTTTGCGCACGTTACACTGAGCCAGGGCTCCCTCGCCCTTTGCTCTTGCCAAGTTCTTTTGCGCTGTCTGCACTTTCTGTCTTTCACCTTTTCTCTTGTTCGATTTGGGCTCAGACTGCACAACATGTACAAGGTCGCATAACAATGTATTTCGGTTCTTCCTGATATGGCCAGTCTCGCGCACCCAGACATAACATTAGGCGCAAATGACATGAAACTTTGTGTGCCTTTAATACTGGGGTTTTTACTGGCGCTTAAGACACTTGGAGGAATCCTTTCCAGGGAGAAGAGCTGTGATTGTCTGCTAATGTAGTTCTGCATCTAGAGACCGAGGTATGAGGGTTCGCTAGTCAAAGCCCAGAGGTCTTCTATTTTTATAATAAACAATCTTACTGCAAGGGGAGGGTGGTAATGTTATTTATACATTTATCCACTGAGTTATGAGATGCTTTCCCCGTTTGTATTCTATGGAATTGTAACCATGCTGCTTATATTATTCATATGTATTATGCTATTAGTACTGACACGTGTACTGTACATTAGAGCACGTAAGTTGGAATAAACATTTTAACCTATCCAGTGTCTCTTCCTACGCACCTTGTGGACAAGTACGAGTGAGTGACGAAAGAGTGTTCTTGCTTCTGCGAGTCCTGAGATATAGATACCGTGTTCTGGGTTGTCCAATCATTGGTACTTGGGTTAAATGGGATGCTAAGCTAGTTGGGTTGGGGTTTTTGGGTGCTACGGTATATGGTAGGCAAACCACTGTATTCCGGGGTCCCATTATCCTGTGCATAGCTCTGTGTATGTGCAGAAACCTTATGACACCATCTGGTGCCCAGGGGACGAGTAATCAACTACTGCATCCGTTTGCGAGCTTGCTTTGTCCCCCAGCCCCGTTGAAGCTATATGCAAGCCTATGCCTGCCTTTTAATTGCCTCCGTGGCTTCTCCTCAGGTTCGTGGCATGCAAAGTCAGAGAGACAACTGGGGAAGCCACACAGAGTCTGAAACTGTTGATTGCATAAAAATCCTTCACGCAGTTACAGAGCAATTCACATCTGTACATACATGCTGTTTCCACCCGCTCTGTCTCAGCAGGAAACAGCTCGGGTTCCTCCTCTGAACATCCCATGCACTATAAAATTTAACAGACAGTTTTTGTTACACGGCCTTTCTAATCTCGTAGCTCAGGATTCTTGTGTTCTGCCACATGGACCCCCTTTAATCCTCAAGTGTAACTGTGCCAAAGCACCGAGCAATGGACACTAAACTCTATGCCAATGGGAAATGACAGATTTGTTTGCAATGGCTTTTGTTGAATATTTATGCTCTGGAAGGAGTTCCAGAGTTCTTTGGGTCTGGGAAAACTCTGTGGCAGGTGCACCGAAATCTTAAAAATTCCTATACCACAACTGAAAGCTCAAATATCTGGTGTGCGAAAAGAAAAATACAATTTTATTTGAAGAGTAGTAAAGTGAACCATTACCCCTTTAAAGAGAATATTTTGTGAGACACAGAAACCTGGTACTGTTTGAATTTCTGATGGCTTGCTGAGTTTCTTTTTTGTGGTATGTAGCCTTAGCTTTAGTGAGGAGTTGCACCTGGACAATTCAGAGTTGTTGTAGGGTGGTGAGTTTGTGGTGCTGTGCGGCTATGTGCATCTACAATTCTTTTTTTGTCTGATATTGCGTTTAATATGAATGATTTTCTAGTTGTATACACAGATCTAATGGTTATTTTTTCATGATTCAAAACCTCGGGGAAAGACTTGTGCTGAAATTTAAAATCTGAACTTGCGAGTACACGCACGCCTTGGTCGCCTTTGAAGTAAATAGTCAAGCCCCAATGATATTGGCCTTAGACTCCAACATTATCAGAAAATTTAGCGCTTACTGTATTATCACGATAATAGTGTTTGAGGTCAGCGCTCTGGCTAGTAAGAAGCTGAAGAGTTCTGTGTTTTATTTAACACTAGTTCATGTACAGCATTGCCCTATCTGCATTAAGTTAAATTTTCTTTTACATAGTAAAGCAGTGACTGGGCATTAACCTATTAAAATGTATTAATGTGTCATATTGCATTATGAGGATCTCAACTTACACCACCTTCTTGAGTAAACTTTGAACTGCTCTGCTTCACTATCCTGAGAATGTTAAGGGCTAAATGGTTGTCCCAGTTTGGGACAATAGTACTGTGGCCCCACGATACCAGTGGTAAACGACTCAATTTATTATAACTGGAGACCATTAACCTCTAACTGCTATGGGTCGCCAGAAAACCGGCCTCCACACAATCTTATTACATTTACTGTCGGAAGGAGCTACCACTATACAATTGAGGTCCCTCTTCTATACTTCTGCGACAATCACCATATAAGGTGATGGATCAACCATGAGAAATGAAGTGAATGTAGGAACAAGCAGTTATTAAATATACTGCCCAACAGTAAAATCCATGAACGCTCGGAATTGTGGGAGGCTTTTAGTCTGCCACACCTCAGTCAAATGAAATAGACGTTATCAGAAAAACAATGCAAGAAAGTAACTTCCAAAGAAAAGATCCAAGATACGTTTTCAGAATTCCTCGAGAACATGTATTCTGAATGTGATACGGGTATTGAAAGGACATCAAACAGATCTTCAGAACCAATTTCGCCATCTAGTACTAGCATTCCTATCTCAACAGACCACAATGCAAGAAACTGCCACTGTAGTAAAACATCTGAAGAAAGGGAAAGTTGCTGGAGAGTTTGGTGTCCCATATGAAATATGGCATCTTTTGTGGAAACAAATTCCATTTCCCATGAAGCGATTGTTTCAAGTAGTCTACCTCTTGTTGTATTCCCGAAACTTGTCACATTACACATTAGTTGTGATTTCTGTAAACATGGTAAAGATGCATCGCGTTATGTGAGTTACGCTACCCATTATTGCAGATTTCCAACTCCAAAATCTATGCTACGATTTTGGAGAGTAGACTTCTATAGGTTTGGCCACAGAGCATACACGCACACAGCAAAGCTTTACTAAAGACCGCCATGCAAAAAAAAAAAATAGAAGTAATCTAATAGCTTGTATTGATATAACTAATAATCAGTCTAGAGCAATTGGTCTTATAGATGAATCCGAAAAAGCATTTGATTTGGTAAGGTGGCAATATCTTGGGAGAGTGACATCCCAGTTACAGATTCCATCAAGATTTATAGTGGATGCTAAAGGATTATATGATTTTATGAGGGTGGGGTTAATAATTAATGGAACACAGAGCAGACAAAACATAATACAGTGAGGGACCAGAATGGGCTGCCCACTTTTGCCTCTTATTTTCGAGATCTTGACTGAACCACTGGCAGACGTTTAGAGAAAAGATGTACAAAGTCTAGGGAGTCTAACTGCCAATACCACTAATAAGCTTAAAGTATACTTAAACTATATGTAAGTAAATACTAGTCAGTGAGCTGCAGTTAAGAAAAAGAACATACACTTAAGGAGACTTTAAACTAAATTTGGGATATAAAAATAGACATTAAAAAAATCAAAGACAGTTGTGTGGACTATGTTAGAATTATAAGAACCTAGACTTTGTAGCAAACACTAATTACAAACTACAAACAGAATGGAAGATTTTTTTTCCAAATAAACCTGATAAAGTGTGAATGGTAAAAAAGAATGCACATTTCAAAACAACTACTTATATCCTTACTCAGTAGTAAACTTTGTGAAAACTGTAGTTTTGCTCGAGTTTCTCTTTTTGTTTTGACAGTTACCAATCTACATAGCAGATTCAAGCCAAGTTAGATCTCTTTATGTAGCAGAACAAGGTTTCAAGAATCTCAAGTGAAAAAAATGTAGGGAAATCAGCAAGGGTGGACTGGCCAGACCAGACTTTAAGACATATTAATGGAAAATGCATTTTTATAAGCTCCTGGAAGGAGTCCCTCTCACAATCTGTAATTTCTTGCAGACTTAGTATATACGGTTACAACAATGACGGCACCAAATTTGGCAGAGCAAAATATTTTAAAAGACTTAAATTAAAGATAATACAAACAAGGTGCATATATGGCATGATACTCTAAGAAAATGAACTATCCTCATTGCACCTATGATACCGCCATATGAGTAAATTTAGATTTTTCTCCTCTACGCGTATCAAGCTGAAAAGCTTTGCAGATCTAGAAAGAATTACAGAACATAGTTGAAATCTGAAATTATTGAAGGAGAAATGCATACTGGTAAATATATGCTTACTGTCTCACCAATTTAAGTTAGTAATTTAAGCACCATCTTATAATAAACAAATTATTTCTCTTTTTTTTTTTTAGAAAACATTTTTAGACAAAAAACAATAGGAACAGAACATAAAACCCTGGGTGCAAGAGGGCATGGAGATAACAGACAAACACTGACAGAACTCTATAACACTTCACATAAAATTAATCCAAATGTGAGTGATAATTGCCAATATTTATGCACACCACATTAGATCTCCTATACCCCACTTCGGCATAGTAGATGATGCCAAAAATTAATTCTGACTGACCATGGTCAAAGGAAACAAGTTAATTTCCATCACCTGAAATTGATTTATATTTAATATTAATTTCAATCATCTGATAATCACAGATTGTTACTGCGACAGACTTCAAAATTCATTTTACTCTGTTTAGTCAACAAGGTAATGCTACTACTTACCACCTGTACCTAGGTTCTTTGACCATTTCTTTGCATAGAATCAAGTATTTATAACAACCATGTGGACAAAATGATACTGCCTCAGGTACAAATCTTAGATGATGGCCTATAACTACTTTGCTTATAAAAGATAAAGGAGTTATGATTTTTAAAACATAAAGAATGTGTTATTTCCTTTTTAGGTTGCAGCAATACTATTAGTAATGGTAGAAAAGCGTATATCGAAGTAGGGAGCGGCACTCCTATGATTAAGACTAATGTCAAATTGTACTTCAGGGTCAACAGGTACGACATCGCTCCAAGGATAAGGCTTCAAATGGCTCAAGTTTATAAAATGACTTCTAAGAATAAAAAATAATGCTGGATCTTGGTCTAGTGGGTGTTGCTTCTTAAGGCGGCGATGTGTCACTGAGTTTTGAGTGGCATGTTTTGCAAAGACTTTCATTACCTGCTTCAGAAGACCTGGTTCTAGAAGCGTCATTGAATATCAAGTGCTTCTATGATTCACTGCTAATCAGCAGCTGACCTTGTCAGCATTGCCTAATGCATCAGATTATCATTGATAGGGACACAGTGAATGGGGACATTCACATGGGTAAAAAGTGTATGATCTAATGGCTGATTCTAATGTTGTGATGTGGCAGAGTGCTTTTCTTGGAGTGATGTTTTACTTTACTGCAAAGTAGTATTGATTTCCCCCCTCCTTGGGGATTTTAGATCTATTCAATCTAAGGATTAATTGTCTATACATTTTGGCTGGCAAGTTCCATCTTCCTTTAAACCTATATTCCTGCCTACTAAACTGCAGCATACAGAGTAAGGGGCTCCTGCAAAAAGGGAGCTCCCATTGGTCCATCTTTTGGACTATTACTTGAGGAAAGAACAGCTCCTCCAGCTGTTCACCCTTCAAGACTCTTAGGCAACAGAAGGAAATAGATGTCATTTCAGTCTGGGAGAAAATTGCAATCTCACTCACAACATGTGCTCCAATATCGATAGAGTCAACGTGGATTATCCTTATGATAAATTATTTTACTGCAACCGATTCAAAATCAAAGTAGAGTGTTTCAGTGAGGGCAAGCATGCCAGTGGATCCTTTACCTCATGAACAACCTACAGTATCAGAGTCACTGTGGAGGCCCAATACAATGCTGAGGGAGTGGCTAAAGCTCCCCCAAGGCTTTTCGTTTGGAACACAACTAAAGAAGAACAGGGCTATTCCTATCTAAAAAATACCATATGGGGACAGCTATGCCACTGAGAACTGCAAGTCCATTACTCACGTAATTGTGGCACACGTCACCATGGGCATTCTCACTCTTGAATTCATGTGAGTTCAAGTGGACTACCACCACATTTCGTGGGATCGATCGTTCTTTTGTTATCATTGTGGTACTGAAGAAAGCTGTGGACCAACTGGTGCTCTTTAAAATGCTGTATATATGTAGACAGGTTGAGGTGGAATGGTACTAATAACCCAAATCCATCATACACAGCAATTCCTTTGTTATCTCCGTTTTTAATCCAGTCAAGGAAACCAAAAATTAAAAATGTTAATAGGGTTACTGAAGACTGTTTTAACTTTTTTCTCCTTGCTCTCTTCGGCTCTGGGGGACTTTTCTCTCCCACAATAAGACAAAAACCCTCGCTCCCATGAAAGGGGATAGTGGCCCACTTAAACTCACATGAATTCAAGTGTAGGAATTCTCTCATTGATGAAGCACGCCACACTGATGTGGATCAGGGCCTTGCAATTCTCAGTGGCATCTCTGTTCCCAAATGGTGTTTTTCAGATATAAATAGCACTATTTGCCTTCAGTTGTGTGTGCAATACGGAATAATTGGTCTTTAGGACCTCTTTCTCCTTCGTTTTGAAATAGATTTTGGTTTGAAACAGCAGCAGTAGTTTCAGAGTAAGGTGTGCATTGTCCCAACCTCACTGCTAGATGCATTTGAAATCTTTAAGACTGCAAGACATATTTTGACAGAAGAAGCACTACGCAACTGTAGGGCTTCTGGAATACAGAGCCTAGAAGGCAGGGGGCCTTTCTCACATATTTCATACTACGTGAAGGGCACGTCACAAACAACAAAGACGGTGGCAGGAAAATTGCAGAAACCCTGCTAAAAAATGACAATGTGTCTAAAAAGTCTGAAAGCATATTTCGATGTCCAATGGAGTAGCTAAAAAATAAAAATTTGACAGTACAATCAATCTAAAAAGCGAGCAGGGCAGCGACGAGTGTTGAAAGATCCTGTTGCAGGAGAGTGGAAATATAAACAAACAAAATGCCAAAACGTTTGCCCTACCTGATGGAAGCATAACCAAAGAGCCTTAAAGGTACAGTTAGTAAATCCTTTCAAAAAGAAACATGGAAAATATTTAACGCCTTTCTCAGCTGCGATTTATTTTTGGGAAATGGGCTGAAGTTCACATAGGCATAGATAAATGTACCTAAAGGGAAACATTTCTCTTGTAAGAGTATTCTGAGATACCACTTAGAGGCAGAGCTATTCACTCCTCATGAAGTCAGAGGATTCACATGCTAGAGAATGTACATTGCATGATCTGTACCCCATGACACACATTTGGGACCACCGGGTACATACTGTCCATGGTCTTTTGAAATCTGATGCTTAGAACACTTGGAGTCAAAGATACAGAGATACCTCTTGTTAGACTTAACTCTGTGCTCTAAAGGGCCCTAACCCTGATCAACTTTAAGGTTAGCACCAGATAGAATTTAAAAGTTTTGTCTGAGAGACTGTATCCTGAAGAAAGAAAGAGAGAGCTCCAACTAGTCATCGAGGAAAGGGTGGAATTATATTCTCAATGTAAGGCAAAAGCTGTCACTACCATCACTACTAGTAATAACAGCACCACCATGCCCTTGATTAATATGCACACAACAGAAGTGAGGCTGAAAAGTACTCTGTACTCATGATATGCTCTGCCCTGAAAACCCATCTCCCACGCATCATACTTGAGAAAGCACATGAATCCATTATAGAAACGTTCTGACACTTTAGTGTGGTAGACATGTCGAAACAAATGCGGTCATGCTCGCCATGGACACTTCAAGACAACAATGCACTCACCCATCTCTTGTCTGGTGCTGCAAATGCCGGACCCATATTTTGAGAGAACTCTCGAAGAAGCTTCTGCACAAAAGCCAGTATTTTGGGCAAATCCCAGGTAGTTGTAAGAGCCCATGTTCATTATGCCTTTAATCACCTTCCCCGTGTACCTGCATTACAAAAGACTATAATCAGTAGTGGCTAATTGCATGTTTATTGCTACAGAAAATGAAAATTACTGGGTGTAAGCCCACACACAGAAGCAGGTATAAATGATCATTATCTGGCAGGTTTCAGGAACAAAATAAGCACCATTGACCAGACCTTTCGTTTTTTTATGTTCTGTGTTGGAAGTTTGTCACCCTAAAGAAAGAACACTTATATGTTGCCTTTATTGACCTTCGGTCAGCTTTAGATCTGGTTCCCTAGGGATAGGCTATGGAGGGTGCTGGGAAACTACAGGGTTCCAGAGGATCTACTCTGGATTCTCAGAGTATTGCATACCAACACCTTTGCTCAAGTAAGGTGGAACAACGTTGGTGACCTCACAGAAAAGGTCCCCATCAGGAGGGGCGTCAAACAGGGCTGTGTACTTGCCCCAACCTTATTTAGCATGTATATTAATGGGGCAGTGAACTGGGTCTCTGCAATTGAACATGATGCCCCAAAACTTGCTGGTATCCCGGTCCCAACCCTAATGTTTACTGACTACACGCTACTTATTTCCAATACCCTGATGGGACTCCAGAAGGAATTTGATTCGTTTGCAGCCTTCTGTAAAAACAGAGGCTTAGTAATACACCCAGACAATTCCGAATTTATGGGGATCAATCCTCATAGGTCCTTCTGAGGAAAATGAGAATTGATGCTTCCCTGAAGAGCAGACAGTTCATTTCGACAATATGGGCATAAGAATGTCAGATTCTCTAAAATGGGGGATGCAAATAGATAAGAGTAAGGTCGGACTAAACCAGCGCACACTCTTAATCAGAAGGAAACGCAAGTCCACGGCAGAAGGGGCCATGTCCCCGGCCATAAAAATCAATCAAGCCACCACAGTGTTGGCTGCCCTTTATGGGGCAGAGATTTGGGGCTACACTGATGCATACATATTATCCATTGAGGAAAACAAATTTCTTAAAGGTCTTCTCAATTTGCCGCAAAGCACCTAATTGGTTCCGTTGAGATTTGATCTAGCCCTTAACCCCATCCACTTGGTATCTTTTCTCAAACCATTGCTATTTTGGGTGAGGGTTTGGTCTATCCCGGAATTAACTATTTACAGAGAGGCACTCAGGGACCTGATTAATTGTGACAAAGTCGTCAAGCACCCCATGGTTGAAGCATGTCAAAAAGCAGTTTGAACTGCTTCATTTGGAAACTTATGGATTACTCCTGACGAAGTCACTAAAGTGATAAGCTGCTCTTAAATAAGATCTACTGGGATCGGGCTTTGACTAGAACCTGGGCCAAGCACAGGGAGGGGTTCCTAACAGGGCAGTTCCTGCTTCACAAATGTTTGCCCAGTTTTGAAATTTATTTGGACAAGATTTATCATGCCGGGGCAAAATGTCTGTATTTCCAGTTCAGATCTGGCACCCTACCCTTAAGATCCTTTACCTTGAGATGGTGCAAAATGGAGTGTGATCTAGAGACCTGCCCATTTTGCCCGTCGTCAAAGGAAATAGAGGCCCACTTTCTGCTCTTTTCCCCCAGATATTCCATTTTACGCAAAAAATGGATAATTGCATCGTGCAAGTTGGAGGGTGTAAGACACTATTGGGAGGCATTGATATTATTGAAAAGTGACACGAAAGAGTTAATAGTATTTGCTGTCTCACGTTTCGTTTGGGGGGCTTGGTCAATACGAACAAAAAGTCTAACATCCGAGAATATGTAACCATTATTGCTTCTACTCATGTATGAGGCATACTTCTTACAAATCCAGTACCAAAAGCCTAAATTGTTTTTACCAATTGATTTTAATCTTGCCTCTTTTTATGTGAACTTTTTAATTAATTAATAGCAGGTCAGGGTACTTAATATCTATGGACATTATGTGAGGGATAATCCTTCTCTTGGTGTGGCTAGGGTACTCAGCATGGCGGGCCATGTTATAGCCTAGTCTTAGGCTACTATGGAGGTTTATGTTGATAGAGGTAACTGTTTTCCTGAAGGTCCCCTACCAGGCTTATTGCATTGCTTTCTGTTTATCATAATGTTTATATATTTTATTTGTCTGCTCTATGTTTTATTTAATAAAATGTATTTATTGCAACTGCACTTTTATGGTCCCGAGACCGAAATAAAGTATACTGATCATTATCTGAGAAAAATCGCAAAACAAAAACCACAATCCAAAGCACGCAATACAAAAATTCATAACAGTTGAAAAGAGAGTAAATCAAATGGTGCCAAACCAATGGCATTGTTCACTACTGGGGTAAAGTCACACAGAAAAGAAGCAACAAATTCAGCGGGGATGCCAAAACCAGGAAGGGTGAGAAAGCTATTCTACCATACAAAAGGGAGCCTGCTTTTTTGGCATAATCCAGACTGGAAGCACAGCAAAATAAAAATGGATCATATGATGCAGTCTCATTGGGAAGCAGTGATGGTGTATGAATGGATTTGAGTTTCAGAACTTCTCTGTGGTCGGCTAGGGGGTTAGATCGTTTATCAGGTTGCTGTTGTATTGGTATAAGAATATGACGATTTTTTTATTTGCAACATGTAAAGCAGGCCAAAGCACCCAACTTCTGCAAAAACGTACCACAAATAGCTAGTCTCAATTCCCAGGGGACGCTCAGTGTAGGTCAATAATTCCATCCAAAAGCTGCAGACTGGCAACTAGAAATAGCCCTTTACGATAGTTTTCAGGGAGCTGTGTCATTTGAATTATCCCACTGTTCATCATTCTTGGGAGGCTAAAAGATCAAGCTTTTGAGCTTGCAGATTGAATGTTTCACAGGTTTCTACAGCAAGACTAGTAACAGAATAAGCGCATCACTGGCAGGTTCATGTGCTAACATCAAATTAAGTAGACTTTAGAATGTGAAGTCATCTTGGTCATTGGTTGTGCTGCCCCTCCATTTGTACTTGTGGTACAAAGAGCCAAGCATTATTAGGACAGAAGGAGACATAGTATTTGCTATGGTGCCCTCAGATCAACAGCTTCCGCTGGGTTTCTAGGTATACCGCTTCGTGTTGGAGACCGAGGAGACAGAAGAAAATACCAGCACCATCTGGAGCCCACGGAGGTCCTTGAGGACAGGGTGAAAAGAACAAGTCTTTGATGACCATCTGTTTTGTGGACATGCCACATGCTAATGGAACACCTAGGTTGTTTTTGGTCAGGAAGCGATGTTGGGAAGTGTAATTATGCAGTTGGGTGGCTACTGCCTGATGCAGAGAGCATTAGATAAAGAGTGGATACTCTGAAAGCTTGCATGGTCCATGGCCTTTTTTAAATTAATTATTTTTATTAAAGTAAAGGTCGGACTTAGGTAAAGCTCCAGACAGTAATCAAATGACATCCGAGATCCATGGCCAGACTAAAATGCAAAAATATGGTTAGTTCACGGAGGAAGGGGCTTTTTCCATATTTTATTAAGTCAGTTTACTGTTATCAGTGGTAGTGGGGAATAGTTGCAAGGCAAGTGATGAGAACACTAACCAGGTGGAAGCAGAATTGGCTTTGAATGGGCATTTTATTTGGCACGGGGGTGATTATTTGGACTTTGAAGATATATGTGCGTAACAAGAAGGGTACTACTGTATGTGGCATTTTTTGTTGGCTATTACAAAAGTGCTTCTCATAGGCAACTTAAGATAACGATTTAGAAAGGCTGCTAACGTTTCTTGCATGGCAAAGTCACATTTGTACACTTCATAGCTACATTGTTACAACAACACATTCTTTGACTCTGGGGATTAATTGTAACAAGAACTAACGGGTCACAACTTAAAAGATACAATGGGGGTGGTGGACTAGGCCTTTTATAATTGTGGCCATTATATGAGAGTCAGCTGGGTTTAAGTCAGCCTGTGAATGAAAGCAGTAGCTCGCCTTTTGTATTTCAGCCTTGAGCATCAAAGTGATCAGAACACTGGGTCATGGTCATGGCGTACTTTGCAAAGCAGATGGTAGGAATCACTCAGGAAGGAGAGTAGAGAAGTACAAGTTCGGTATGGGGACTAAAGGGAGGGGTTACATGAAGGGCTCATCAATGTGGAGTGGGGATTGTAACAGAGGGCTCAATTAAGTATAGAACCCAAGCTGGATGACTAGAGAGTAGGGTCCAGCTCAGGTAGGAGGTCTGGAATAGAGGCTATAGTAACATTGGGGAGATGGAGGGAAACGCAACAAGCTCAGATAACAGTTGTAGGGGAGCTTGCACAACCAGTATAGGAGGAGACTCCTCCTTTAAGAGAAAAAGGCTGAAAGTAGAAGGTTCATGAATTTAGGAGGGCTATCAAGAAGGGGCAAGTTTAAAGAAGGAGGGCTAAATGGAGTGGGGCTGGGCATTTAATGAAGGGGGTTTGATGAAAAGGAGAAATCTAGGGAAACGGAGCAGAAAGAAAGGGACTAGTCAAAGGATGGGGGTAAAATGTGAAGCCCATCTTGAAAACTGCATGACAGTGTTTGCTCTGGCAGAGTTCTGCAGGAAGCAGTGTGCGATTCAGATAGAATTGCTTGGGGGAGGGGGAGCTTCACTCTGTAGGAGGACTGCAGGAAGAGAGTAGATGAAGTGAGAAGGCTACAAGAGTAGTCTAGCTTAGGAAGGAGTAGGGTGAGGAGAGTGGCAAAAGAGTTAGAGCAATACCAGTGTTATAACAAGATAAACTGTCTAACGTCACCAGGCTGCGTCTAAAAACATAATTTGTAGTCTCAATACCATGCCAAGGATGTGGGGTTCAGCAAAATGGCAATATGCCTAGATAACCAACATTCCTAACACCAGCTGTAGGTGAAACAGGCAGTTGAAAGAAAAGTGGAGTTAGTCGTACAGGGGCTAGATGGGCAGTAGAAAGGTCACAACAGTAGAAAGGCCAAATAATCAAAGGAGAGGGGAGAGGAGAGAGGCATCCAAATCAATCATTCACTTCTGGAATTTGTTCGTTTAGCATCGACAGATGTCACTTAAAGTTACTTGCACTCACGTGAATGTCCAGTTGTAATCTGTTGTGTATCGATCCAAAATGTCCATCTTTGCCCCCGGCACACCACACAAAGGTCCGTTCCAGTTATCACGGATCCGCATATAGAGGTTCCGCGTGTAGAAGTTCTCAAAGTCTTGATATAAAGAAACAAAGTCCTGAAAAACAATGAGAAATGGCAGGTCATGAAAAATGATACTATGCAAGTTCTCATCCAGGTTTGCCCGAGACAAAGCAACATGAGTACCAAGATCACAGGTTTTGGATTTGTAAAGTAATCTTATAACTCCAAGAGTATGGCATCTCATATGCTTTGTGGCATACGACCACGAGTTTTTTTTTTTTAAACACCTTCAACATCAGAAGATATTAAGGACTTGAAAGTCTTCATCTATAAAATTGTTTTTAAGTCCACAAGTATTAAGTATAGAAGAGTGAAATATAGAACATTATTGTAACAAAAGGTGTGAGAAGCTGGCCTGGTATATGATGTCCACTAATGTAAGTGGGCACCTTGCACCAGTCCAGACAACCCTTATGGTGATTTAAGAGGTCTTAGACAACCTTAGAAAGCTCTCTAAATGGTAGCTGTGGAGAGCAGCCTTCAGGCTTAGTCCAGAAGCAGTGTAAAGCAGCTTGTTTTACCAGAATGCAATCTTATAGTATAGATTAAGTGAAAAGAACCAAGCCAAGTATTTATAAAAATATGTATTTATTATATAATACTCTCTAGTACGTTCCAATATCTCCAACACGGAGATAAACACAATGCACACAATACTTTAGCAAAGAAACACAGAAAATAGCACGACATACACAGTGGACCCCAGGGGGGTACCAAACCATATACTAAGAATGTGATAGAAGAACCACGACTTGGATCAAGACAGGGTCGAGAGGACGTAGAAGTGCTGGGACCCCAAGGAACCACCCAAGGTGAGTATATAGGGACCCTATGGAGAGCGTGTGCCGTGGGGAAACACGACCGCGTGCTCCGTACAACTCTATGTGCAAGTCGCGGTTGGATTTTTAAAGATTAAGGACCCTTCCCAGTGGACCCTGAAGAAACCCCGTGGAAGACGGAAGGTTGGAAAGCCACCCCACCCGTGGATACACTAGTACCCACGTTACCTACACCAGGGAAGCCAGGTGCATACGCATGAAGTGGTGTCGGAAACCGCCGTCAAACCCAATGGATTCAGGAAAGTGCAGCTGTGGAAGAAGGAAGAAGTGTCCGGTGGAATCAGAGGATGGATTCTTGATGAGAGGTACCTGCAAGCAGAGGGGACAGAGTCTATGTCACTCAGGAGTGACCAGGAGACTTGGAAGACGAATGCCCTCCGATGTCGGGTGTTGCAGGATGGATGACAAGGAACATGACTCTGCAGCTGTGAGGACCAGGCGATGCTGAGGAGGACCAGGAGCCGTGCACAATTTGTCCCACGAAGGATGTCGAGAGCTGAGGGGGTCGGTGTCCGGCGGGAGCACCAAAAAGCCTTGGCAAATGCAACCAACGCAGGAATCAAAGAAGGAGCAACGTCCGGACCAGCAAGGTCCAGGGGACTCACCAACAACAGGGGAGTCAGGGCAGGCCTGTTGGAATGGAAAATGCCTTTGGACGGCTTCTCATTGCATTGTACGATTTAAGTTAGCATTTGCGGCACCATTTTGTATTCAGCCGCGACCATGATCGAAACTAAACTTCTATCTCATTCTGTTTGCCTCAGCAGAAAGCAGCCTCGATATTTTTTTCTATTTCTCCAAGGTTGAGCTTCCCTGCACTAATGAATAGACTGTTTTGTCATTACATACCTTTCCCGTTAGATAGGCCTGCTCTCACCCTTAGAGTGGAGGGCACGGGCAGAGTAACCTTGAAACTGAGATAGCATGTACCCGGTCTCAGGATTGCAGCTCATCCTTCTGTGTCTCCTTTGTTCACCAGCTACTAACTGGAAAATTCCAGTCTGGGCGTGTCCTTAGGGGTACTGGAAATGTATATTATGTATTACCATGTTGGCGGGGGTCAGTCCCTCTGCAGCAATCCAAGGAGGATGGTCAGACTGGACTCCGCTCGAGTGTATGACTAATAAATAACTTTGGTTTGTATTCTCTACTGTCTGACTCTTCATTTGTTTGGAAGGCTGAGAGGTGGTCCCGGGTGACCCGATTCGGGCCACTTCCTTCAGGCCCGAGCAATCAGGGGAGCCCAAAAGTAACAAGTGTGACACTCAAGTGGACTCACAGGCCGGAGGCACAGGAGTCGTGAGAGGACCTCAAGCAGCTCACCAAAAGATGCAGGCCACGATGCACCCGATGCACCCGATGCGGTGTGGCTGAAGATTCTGGTCACTGGAGGTTCTCGAGGTTGTGGCTTCTTGGAGCCCGAAGATCTCCTTGGAAAGAAGTCAACAAGCCTTTGCAACTGCAAGTTGACGCGGTGCACAGGGGTTCGGTTATTGCAACCCCCACGTGGGATACTGGCCTCAAACTTGGTGAGAGGGCAGGGCAGACCTCGGGAGCTGTGGAAAACCACCACCTGTGTTGCAGAGCCTTTAGAGTGTGGAGGAGCTCAGGATCAGTAGTCCGTTCGACTTAGTTGCGGTGCCTGCGAATGCAGGGGAGGGACTCCTTCACGTGTCTTTGATGCCTCACAGGCCTTGGAAGGTTCCTGTATGATGCACATGCACAGACAATGCAGCAGCCTCAAAGGGAGACGAAGTAGGGCCCAAACGAAGTCCAGCGAAGTTCAGGTGGTGTCTGATCTGAATCTTACCCTACGACGAATCTAGGGACCTACACCCAGGTAAGCCCTTAAGTACCCTAGGGAATGGGTGGGGAAGATTCAGGGGAATATTCAGGGGACCCTCCCATGGGAGGGTCTGGACAGGGGGAGGTTACTCCCATGTCCTTTGTCCAGTTTCGTGCCAGAGCGTGAGCCAACGGCTTCCAAACTGGTTTGAACTGGACTATGCACGGGGACACCAAGTGTGACCCTCATGCAGACTTTCTGGCGCTGGCAAGAACACCCACCCGGTCCCAATATACTAAATCCTGTCTGGGAGGTGGTCACACCTCCCTGTGAAAGGATACCTATTGTTCCACCTTCCTCTGCTCGAGCTTGGCTCAGCAGCAGGAGGGCAGAAATGTGTCTCTGGTCGGCAGCAACCATTTTGTGCTGTCCGGGTCTAGAAGGTTGGCACCGGGAACACTGAGAGCCTAACGGAGGGCTCTTCCAGTGCTTGGAATCATACCTCCCACACCGTTTACGGTGTGGGAGGTCTGATTCCAACATGTTGGATACCAAACATGATAGGATTCGTTGCAGCAGTTTTCGAGATGGTCATCGTGTAATTACGCAGTGCCCCTCTATATAGTATATGGCTGCTTCACTGACAACTCAGGAGAATGGACTTCGTAGGCTGCAGGGGTGTCCTGCTCATGCAGGGTCACCCTCTCACTTAGAACCAAGCACCCTGCCTTCAGGATTGCAAAGGCCTGCTATAGGGGTCACTTATAGGTTTTAAGTGCAGTGACCCTTAGATATAGGAAACCTATATCTTAAGTAAGTGGTGGAAGCACCAACTTACACAGGCTGCAATGGCAGGCCTGTAGTTTCATTTTGCATGGTCTCTCATGGGTGACAATGCATGCTTCAGCCCATGGGAGACCTCTGGGGTACCTATGCCCTGGGTACCTTAGTACCAGATACTAGGCACTGATAAGGGTAAAACAGTATCCAATCTGGAATGTACCCAAGTACTCAACACAACAATTTAGGGAGAAAGCAGCTAGTCTGGGGTCCTGATTAGCAGGATCCCAGTCAGACAAGTCAAAAACAGCATCACAGCAAGCAAAAAGTGGCGGTAACCATAGAAGCAGATACTACTTTCCTACAAAAGGCATTAACCACTTGAACACAGGAAAAAGCTGGCAAATGCTGGCTTTTGAAGAGTCAATAGATGGGGATGGCTACTGCAGATTTAAAAGAGGTCCTACATGATCTCTAGGAACTAGCACTTTTACACACTCCAACAAACTGTACACTCAAATATTTCACAGATCCTGGTCTCATAACAGCACATCTAGAATGAGCAAATTTACACCCTCCCTTAGATCCTGTGCTATCAGAGCAATCCAAGAAGCACACACTTTTCTACATTTCCACAAACTGTTTTCCATTTAAAAACTAGAGCAAAAAGGACATTTTCTCTAGTGCTCCAATGCGTCCCAAAGTGCCCTAAATCAGAGCCGAAGTCCTCACCAGGACGACAGCACAGGAAACCAACGAGAGCAGCCATCTATTCTACTTTACCCTGTCAATTCTACTTAAGGTGGCCAAGGCTGGATGAGAGCAAGGACAAGGGGTAGGAGGCATGGTGTGCAGAAATCCTACTCCTCTAACCTCAACATATTTGCCCATAAGGAGTCATGTGCTAGCCATTCTGAAATGGCCCAGAACACACAACAGACTCAAGTTCAATACTCTTAAGATCCATATGAGCTGGGGGCTTGAATTTCCCATATTTGGAAGCTAATACCTAGCGTGACAACTGAGGCATCTCTCAAGGTGGCTGGAGAAAACACCAACCCTAGAGAAAGTTCACTCGCTGGTTGTCATCCACAACACTGATTTGGATCTATGGTTAATGCTGCTGAGATAAACAGAACGGAATCCCCATCTGGTTACATTAATGGCCTTGGTATATGCTTCGGCATTAAAGGGGGAAGGGATCAGTTCCCAGTGGAGGTTAGGAACTGGGGTTTTCCATACTTCCATAAACTGTGTAGCGAGGCGAGTGCAGCCGGATCAGTACAAGGCGATACCAAAAGGGGATGATGGACGGAGCGTTTGAGCTAATCAAACACTCACCCCCAGTCAACTGATCTGGGTTTAATCCATCATCATTCTTTAGCTCACTCCACCACCCCAGTTCAGACATGGCCATATGCAAATCAGTCTGACCCTGTGCCTCATGGGAACAGTCCAGCCCAAACTGCCAAGCCATGTCTTCCCTGGACCGGAAACAAGCATCCTGGGACCGGTTTCTGGCTATTCAGCCGTCATCAGCCAGGCTAGCTTGAATCCAGTGGCAAAGTGAGCAAGGGACCCACGTCTGGGCATACCCTGCCAACTTAGGGCGAACAAAGCTTGTTTCCGGTCCAGGGAAGACATGGCTTGGCAGTTCGGGCTGGACTGTTCCCATGAGGCACAGGGTCAGACTGATTTGCATATGGCCATGTCTGAACTGGGGTGGTGGAGTGAGCTAAAGAATGATGATGGATTAAACCCAGGTCAGTTGACTGGGGGTGAGTGTTTGATTTGCTCTAGCGCTCCGTCCATCATCCCCTTTGGTATCGCTTTGGATCAGTACAAGGGGCATGTTACATACTGGAAAAACTTTAAGGGAATAGTTTCCGGATATTTAAGGCGCCTAAACATTGATCTGGGAAGGGAATGGGTCAGTTCTGGACCTTTAAGAAATACAAAAGCAGGCTGCCTTGCTTGGGAGGAGGTCTAGAGTGGACCACCTGAATCACCCACACTGTGGGATCTCTTTGAATTTACAAAAGGGTAGTAAACCTATTTCTTCTCTTTATGAAGTGTTCATTCAGGACTGCCCAAAAACACCACTACCTATCCATGCAAAATGGTGGGGAAAAAAGACTAAGCTGAAGGATACCAAAATTAACAAAATATACTTGTTTAATCATAAAAAGGTAACCAGCAATGAGGGGGTTAAGTGTCACCCAATTCAAGATACTTTATAAAGCCTACTTTACAGCAGTAACACTAGGTAAAAATCAAACTGACAAGGGGACTGCCTTCCCCTCCATGCCACTGGGGAGTGCTGACTTTTCCCATCTGAACTGACCATGTCCAATATGGTAGAATACTGGAACCTGGTGATGAATGCTCTGAGAAGCGTTGTAGGAACCACAGTTACTTATTCCTTTAAACACTGTATTCTGGAACTACACCGCAGACCCAAGAAGTGCAAATCATTTTTTAAAATTTGTGGCCATTTTGTTGCTTTTGGCTAAAAGGCATGTGATGATACACTGGCTGGCTCTCTCCTTGGCTCGTGGAAATAGGCAGCGAGAGAGAGCGGTCATACGAGTTTCCTCTACCCCTAAACAAAGTGAGAATGGACAATAGTCTCCAGAAAGACCTCGGAGACTAATGTGAAATGCTGACTGTGCTCAGAGACGTAGGAGACACAGCAATCACAAGGACCTACTGACTAGACTGGTGAACCAAATGAGAAAAGCTATGAGGGAATCTAGACCTCTAACATGTGTACTGCTGTGTTCTTGTACTGACTCTCCCATTAAACTGATAGCTAAGATTTACTGCTGATTGTGTATATGTAGGTTTGATGCTCAGATCCCCTTAATATCGTATTGACCATTTTAGTTTTGATAAATTATTTTTAAAAATACCTGTCTTGAATTCATAGTGAGGAATGAAAGCGACTGTGCCTAGAGGCCACTCCACTTCTCCCTGTTGAAACTCCCACCCACTTTCATATCTTGTGAGCCCACAGGTAAATGCTGCCATTAGACAGATACAGCTGGAAAGGTCTGAATGTACTGTACTGCACTTCCATTTGTACAGCTTTTAATACCTCTGACGTGACCCTGAAGTTTATTAGGAGACATGTGGCACACTACAATGTAGAGGTTGCTTGGCTGGGCAAGAGTTTAATCACAGAGTGGTGTATGTGGGAAGTGTTTGTTATTGTGTGCGTGGAGTAGTAGAGTGCACTTCTTGTGTGGCGGCCACTGTGTTGCAGCAAGTATGCCCGGAGAGAAATGAAACAGCCAGAAAGAGAAGCAGATCATGTGTAGTCTGGAGAGGTAATAGGTTCAGTTTCTTGGGTGGATATGAGCAACAGAGGAGTAGTAGAAAGAAATGCACTGGATAAATGCAACCAGGACACGTGCCCTACGGGGACCCACTTAGAAGCAGCCAAAGGAATGCACTGGATATAGACAGCCAGGGTACATGTGCTTTGAGGTCATCCCAGAGCAACAGGAAAGCAGCCCCCCAGAATACCTGGTTTCATGCAGTGAGTATATATGCTTCATGGAGTCCACCCAGTCCACAGGATGGACCATGCACAGTGAGACTCTGGAAGACGTAGAAATAATGGTGTTGCTAGGAGGATACTGCAGTTGGTGGAGCATAAATATTAGGTTATATAAAGTGAGAGAGAGATGTTTAGGGGAGGATGGGTGAGGGAGCTGGAGTTCTGGCCCTAGATCATACCTGGTCCAAACAGAAGAGACCTTAGGAAGATGCACTTAACCTCGCCAGTCTTTACTTTGACCCCCTGGGAGTAGTTAGATGGAGGGTTGTAACGTGGTGTTGTGAAGTCCACCACAGAAAGTAGGGAGGGTGGGGTCAAAGCACAAATGACTAAGTCCAGTATCTGGGAGGGCGAGTTGAACAGCCAGGCACTGGAATCTGCTTTGAGGAATGAAGAGACCAAGAAATGAATAGTAAACACAAACTTGGAAAGGAAAAAAGCAAACAACTGCTCTGGTTCTCTCCTATCCTGCTCCCCACACTTGTAAGAGACTTGACAGAAGCATAAATCCATTTACCAGCATTCAACATGATAATGTATTACTCTAGTCCGGGACCGACAATGAGACTGTCATTAAAAGCCAATATCCTACGGCTAAGGATTAACTAGACGGAAACATGGGGCTTCTGCGATGAACGTAAACAACACCCACAAGACACAGCCAGAGACGTTTATCTGCATGCACTCATGCAGCACAGCTATAGCGTTCAGTAGCAGAGAGGTCCACAAACACCCCAGGACATCTAAGTTCTGATTAATGAAGCGCTACGGGCATCCTGCCCTGCCAAGAACCAGCTGAAGCGACCCAGGCACGCACATTCTTAAGATTACAGCCCGGTCACGTGGCTCTCCTGTTTGTCACATGTTTGGCATCACACACGGCTCAGCAGCATGCTCAATGGTTCAGTTAATGCTACACTGCTTTTTATGTGCTCTACCGGGATTCCAGACTCTGGGGGGTGTTTTAAGGCAACTTAGGAAAGCGGTTTGTCCAGGGCTTTAAAAGAGCATGGCATTCTCATTCTTTATGATACAATGCCAATTATTTGTGGGCAAGCAGAAAATCGCAAGCCTTATTGGCAGCTTTTACCTCATTCCTGTATTTACTATATCAGTTGTTGCCAGCTCTGGCGACAGAACACAAGTAAAAACATTATTCCTGCACTATACAGCCCTATATAAAACTGCCATGACCAACACCCGATTTTATGCTCGTTGCTTTCAAGAGGCCGCTCAGATTTTAGTCAGACCAGTAGGTCTGTTTACCTCTGACAAGGATAAAGGGCCAGATGTACGACCGTTTTGTGCAGTCGCAAACAGGTAATCGGCCCGTTTGCGACCGCAAAATAGGTCTGTGCAATGTACAAACTCTATTTTGCGAGTCGGTCACCTATAACCAATTCACAAAATAGGGTTTGCAACTCTATGTTAGGAAGGGGCGTGACACGGGACTCCCTTCCTAATAGTGAGTCGCACTTTTATGTACGATTGTTTTGCAACCACAATTGCGGTCGCAAAACACTTGCAGTTTACCACCTATTTCAAAAAGGTGTTAAGCCACTTGCAAACCCCTTCCCCTTTGTGAATGGCAGCAAAAATATTTTTCAAGAGCAGGCAGTGGTCCCACCTTAAAAATGAAAAACGTTTATTTTTATTTTTTAAATGCATCCAGTTTTCCTTTAAGGAAAACGGGCTGCATTTTTTAAAAGAAACTGCTTTATTTAAAAAGCAGTCATAGACATGGTGGTCTGCTGACCCCAGCAGGCCACCATCCCTGTGAGTGCTGGACATTCCCAATGGGGTCGCAAATTTTGACCTGCCTCATGAATATTAATGAGGCAGGTCGTTTGCGACCCCATTGGGAATCACAAACAGTGTTGGCAACACTGTTATACATTCCAATTTGCAACTCGCAAAATTGAAGGGTCGTACATCTGGCCCAAAGAGTGGTATTCTGCTGAAAGGCGTATTGCTAACTTCTGTGGTTCCTGTGGGGTTGGCCAATGCAGAGTGGGGCTGTTGAGCAGTCCCACAAATCACAGCGCAGGTTCGTCTGATTAGCTATATTAGACTAGGTGGCTCATCAAGGACACATGCACTGGATAGCAGAGGAATCATCAAAAAATGGTTAACATAAGAGCAGGTAGGAGAAACATTGACTGCTAGAATATAGGAGTCTGATCACAGAGTGAAAACAAATCCAAACTGAGCATTAGCCATGCCCATAGCTCTGGCTTACAAATGAAGGTCTTCAAGTCGTTATTGGGTTTCGACACAAGAGATTTTACATGCACCCTATCACTTATAGTTGCACTCATGAACCCATTAATCCACCCACTGATTCATTCTTGTATTCACCCACTTACACAATCACAATAAAAAAACACATCTAACCCAAAAACATATGCAAGATAAATAGAAAGAATACAAGTAGAATAAAGAAAACATGCAGTCACCTAAATTTAGCAGGCAGATGCTTGCAATAACAAGATTAAACAGAGCAGTGGGTGGCCATTATGCATTGGCATTATACATAGTGTATTCTTTTAAAGCTGCAGCACGACATGGGCAATACTATTCCATGATGGTCGCCTGGTTTAGAGGTAGGATCGCAAGGGTTGCGGCAGTCTGAGATGAAATAGGCAGCAAGCACATAGCTAGTTAGCGCCGTCTGGCATCAGTTGCATGCTGGATAAAAGAAAATAAAAAGGAGAAGGAAAATAAAAGGGGACCTACAAAGAAGAAAAAGGAATAACAAAGGATTGGTGAACCAACCCTGGCACTGGAGGGCACTCGTGCTCAGGCGAATGTGGACATGCAATCTGGCAAATGCAATTACTTAAACTGTAAGAGATACAATGGCTAAAGAGGGCTGACATGACTGGAAGGAGTGTAAATGACACTCAGACAGACCAATGCAGAAAAGTGCTGAACTAAAGCCCCACTAATGTAAATATTATATAAAATACACTATTGGCTTGACTCCATAACCAACACAGGCCTACTGAAGTGGGCATTAGCTGTTAACCATCATGCATTCAGTTATGAAATTACAAATATACACAAGGAGTAGATATCTTTCCTTCATTGCAAAGCTATTGTCTCACATCTGGTGTGAGAAGGCTCTGTCAGTGGTGTCTTGAAGGAAGTGGAAGGCATAGTTCCACTCCCTTCCCCCACCCTTTACTTCGTCATATGGCAGAAAACCAGGAGGAGGATCCTGCAAATCTGCACCCACAGTTTTGCTAGAACGCCATATTAAGCATTTGGCAGACACACCTCTACCCTTGGTCTGGGATTTGGGCCTAGTTTTGGCTTCTCTACAGGACACTCCCTTTGGGAGAGAGTTCCACCCATCATCTCTTACTTAGTCACTGTCATGTTAAAGGTGATTAAATGATTTGGCCTCCTTGTTAACCGTGTTCCCCCCTACATCAGAATCATCCAGAACTGCACGAGTCTCAGTTTAAGGCGAAGTTTGTTTACAAAATAGTTCTACAAGGTGGAGGAGGAGCCTGTGCTCTCAGTATCCGTTCGACAGTCTTCCTCCTCTGAAGAGAATCTAAATTTCCTGGGCTAGGCAGCGGGGGTATTAGTATGCTTTGACAAAAAAAAAAAAAAAGTCAATGCAAGAAACAGCCTGCCAACATTAGTACAGAAGCAATAATATTACCAGCATGGAGTGAGCAACAGTAAAGTTGTAGACAGTGTATTGTCCATGGAGGAAATTGAGCACGCTGAAAAGAGATGAACTGGATGGGATTAGGTATCCTTTCACAAACTCAAATTCCTGTTTTCTATCTAGAAATTTACATTAAAAAATATGATAAGTTTCCTTAACAACTTCCTGCTCCAGAAACGCAAACTGGAGACACTATTATACAGAATCCCTCGGTGACCATGATAGAAAGTGTAATATAAGGGAGTAGAATGTATTATTCTTACTATAGAAGTCAACAATCCAAAGACTTCAAAACAGCAAATAATCCTTGATTTCTGAAATCTAGCTCTGGCTCTTTTCACCACATTCTCGTGATCTGTGGGCTCACTCTTTCTGGGAGATGGCAATGCACATCCAAAGGTCCATGCCAAGGCATGGAAATGGGTTCCACTTTTGCACTAGTGTCAAGGGTGAGAGGTTTACACTCTAAAATGCAGTCTTGTAAAAGTCATACAGCTTTACGTATGTATGACCTCTGGCATGGCCTGCAGCACAAACATCACTTTTTTAAGACCACCAGAGATCAGTTAATAATCCAAGTTCTAGACTGTTGGCACAACTTTGTGGTCCAGTACATAGAAGGAAACTTGTATGAAAACAAAGTTACTTACCTTTTATACCTATTAACAATGGTTTTGCAGTTGTCAGTGCTGTAGATTCACATGCTGTGCACACTCTTGTCATCAGATGTTGGTCGTGGTCTATGTTTGTTATTTTTTGGTGAAGAGGTTTCAATTTCAAGGTGCCTCATGATACCACACCTCAAAACTCACAATGCAAAAGGACAGACTACAACATATATTTTTTTTCTCCTTAGGGTAAGTGTAAGTAGGTGTAGAGGAGCAAAGTAGTCAAGTATATGTGTACTCGCATATGAGTATGCATTCAGTAACAAGCATTTGCAATGCAATAGGTCTCGCATTTACACGAGTTTCAGTTATTGACATTGCAAATGACAATGCCTTTTATTTTTGTTTTCGTTTTTAAAACATAAATAAAAGGCATTGTCATTCACAATGCCAATAGCTTAGACCTGAAGGGCTTTCATTCGACCTTTTTCATCCACTGATCTATTGTTGTTCACATTTTTCTTTTGCCCACTACAGTAAGCGCAAGGCACTACTTGTCTTTCTTTCTGTGCATTAAAAAGCCATGGAATGTGTCCATAAATGTTTCCTGAGGCAAGCATGAATTCCTGAATCAGACTCCATAACCCAGTCTGTAGTAATTGTATAGCTCTTCAATCCTTGGCGGCCCAGCACTCAGGATAATGTGCTGCATGGCTAAACACTTGGAAGGTCCCAAAGGCGAGACCTATTGGCTATGCCAATGCTTGTTATCTCATGCATTGGCCCCAATGAACTGTGGCTTCATCAATATCCTTGACTTAAGGAGGTGGAGTCCTATTTCATCTCATGGTGTCATTCCTCAGGGTCCAGTTGCATTAATGCTTTTAGAGAGGCTTTAGATAGAAAGGGTTCAATGGAACCCAGAACAACTCACCTTTTGCATAGCCTTGACTTGATCCAACACAGGTTGCTGTTTCCTGTGCCCTTGGGTTCCTTCAAGCACTACAGGAGCCTAATTTTGAACACCTTCCTGAAATTTCCCTAAAGTTGCTTTAAGTTAAAGTTGTTTGTCTATAAGCAGCCATCACTGGTCACCACTTTGGCGAGCGAGCATATGCCTGTGCCTGGAACCCTTAGTTTCATCATGAGTATTTAGTTCTTCAGTTCTCCCCATTCTTTGATCCTCTGTATCATCAACATCACTTTTTATTTCAACAAAAACACTGTCCTTCTCACTCTAAGTATTCTGCCTCTCTTCTCCTGAAAAGCCTGGCTAAGGGGCGGAGTCAGGATCTAACTGAGTTGCACCAGGTCGAGATGTTGTGCATACAATTAACTTGTTTCCATATGTGGTCTGGGAAATAAGGTTAAGACGTGCACCAATGCTTCAATGGCATTTGGGGTTTCAATGGCTATTCTCATAGTGTTCATTTTAAGGGTGGGCGAAGTATTCCGCTCCGCCTACAGAGTTTTCAGAGTTTTGTCCACTTCGCCCTCCGCGCGGAGTTCTGAAAAACTCTGCAAAGTGACGTGGAGAGGAGTTTTTTCTCTCGAGCAGCTGGCCATTGGTATGTTGGCGAGCAGTTGCGAGAAAAAATCACGCACTAGACCTCTTCCCAGCGAGATTTCTCATTGCGGGTGGTCGTGGCAGGTCGCAACCGCTCATGTTAAGAAATCTGCCATTCGCGTTGAGGAAGCTGCGACTCGAGTACAATGTCTACTGGAGCAGCAGAAAGCAACAGCGTCCTCTGGCATGATGTGTAGTGCCGTTCACGCGGATTTTAAAGTGCTGGTCAAACTCTTGGCGCTAAAAATCAGTGCGAGCAGCGTGACTTAACAGATTACGCCGCTGGCGGAACTCCGTGGAGCGTGGCAGAGTTTTTCTGGCTCTTCGCAGAGTTCCATGCAGTGAAACTCCGTGAACTCCGCCCAGGCTTAGTTCAGATAATGAAATTCCTTCGATGAAGGGTTCTATGATCTGACCACGAAATGGTTCTCTCCATCATGGACCAAACATAATAAGGTTTCCTAGTCGGACATATGTTGGGTGGACATCGGGGCTTCACCTGAAACCTTCATTAGGCATTACAGACTTTGTGTGGGTAGGGCCTCGCATGCAGTCTATTAGCTCACCTCAGCACTGCTAGAGTCTGAATTGTCTCTGCATCCATCTTTCATTAAAATTCATGAGTATTACATGCTTCAGACTCTCTAGTTAATGATTCGTTTTGACTGTTTGCTTCCTCATCAGAGACGAGAACTGGACAAGGAAAAACAAAGTGATGATGCATTCATGACTAAATGATAATATTCTTTATGATCAGTCCTGGTCTTGCTCGTCACGGCCTTTGTCTCTACCACCCTTCCGGCGGATGTCAGTCAATTTATTCTGTTAAGAGTTGGTCTGCTTAGTAAGTCTTTACAAGAATTTCTATTTTAGGATGACCTTTTATGACCTCATATCAGTGAAAGGGAGGATTAAAACATGCTTTTAGGAAGCTATTCGGGTGCTTACCTCACACAGAATATCACCCCTTTGACATAAGGACTGAGACGAAGAGTAAGAAACAGTGTAATGGAGATTACCAGTGCTGATCTGGGTATTGACTTCAGCTTCCCGCTTCCCACACAATCTGTCTTTGTTGAACATGCCGAGATTAGAGTGGGGACTGCCCCATGTCCCCGATTATTTTCGGGGAGGAGGGGAATATTACCTCTTGGGTCATCTTCTGTGGCTACTGCCACAGAGACAATAACCCGGAAGTGGCAGACTCAAATAGCAATGCATTTTAGTATGATAAAGGTATTAGCATTTCCATAATCAGGGAAAACGCTCACTGAAACTTAAAAAAAATAAAACTCTTTTTTAAAAGCAGTCCGGTTTGTTTTAAGGAAATAGGAATGCTTAAAACATACTTTTTTAAAAAGCAGTCTCAGGAATGGTGGTCTGCTGACCATTGCAGGCTACCGTCCTTGGAATGTTGGTCAACTGGAATGATTTGCGATCTGCGACCAACCAAATTAATATTAATTTGGTTGGTCAGACTGCAACTAACGCCAGTTCTTAGTGCAAAATGATATTCTGGTGAAAAACAAAACAAAAGGCCAGTTGTAAATTGCGACCACTTTTTCCGACCTGAAAAAAGTTAATCTTCGCCTAAATTATTACAAATAAAACATGATGCCAAAGTAATATGTTGAAATATTCGCCCTGGTCTTGAGCAGTGTGGCTCGCTACTGGACACTTCCGCTTTAATGTTAGTCATGTTAGCATGACTGACGCCCCCGCCACGCACTGCCGCACAGCCTTGTGAAGTGAGTGAGGCATCCTGTAAGTTCTTTGACAGCCATGACTCAAGGGCATCCGCGACCTGCTCTCGATACAAACGTTCTAGGCGTGGGCTCTTTCAGCACAAGACAAATCGCATGCAAACCCACCGGGGACATAATCAGTTTATCACCAGGACAAAGTGCTGCGGCCTCCTCCTCGGACCAATTTGTCAGCATGAACCCTGTCATTTTTCACAGGCTCCGGTTCCGGCTTGAAGGTGCTACCTGCAGCCCAACAATTGGACGGCAGTCCCTGCTCGCCCTGACCCATCTGCTCCCCGCCATGATCTTCGGGGATGCGCACGCCACATTAAACCTGGGCCTCTCTCGGGAGGGCCGGCAGCCTGCACACCGAGGCGGGCCATTGGAATATTTCCTGCATGCTAAACAGAGCCCCGCGCGCCGCTGCAAGATTGTTATAAATGCTGTTTATGGTGCCTGCCATGACAACTCTGAAGGACGCGGTGGAGGGTTTATCTCCGGATTACTCTTCCGCCATCAGAATATCTAATCAGATTCCCAATGACCCCTGGCGATGATAAGACACAGCTTGTAGCAATAAGGTATTAATAAATCACCTTTTCAATAAACCAAAATCCTAGCATCATTACTCTGACATGTTTGCTTTAGTTTTGTTCTGCGGCGGGGATAGGTCGGGCGGATTATAGGCCTAACTCCGTAAAGGCCCGGAGGCAGGGGAAATGGAGTACAAATGAGACGGGGGCCAGAGGATAATGCCAAGATTGCTATGACTGCCGGCGCCAGGAGTGTTTTTTAAACAGACGTGAAACACATTATTCAGACGGCGAGGAGATTGGTGAAAAATAGTTGTACTCGGGAGATGACAATTTAGTTAACTCACAAGCCTGCTCCAGCTGCACACCATGTTATCAATAAAGGGAGTTGGGGTATCTGTGCAAGGCACTCTAAGCAGCCACCACCAGGGGGTGCCAGATTGTTCCTGGAATCAAATTTGGTCTTATGGGAAAGGAGGGAGGGGAGGGAGGTC
This sequence comes from Calotriton arnoldi, assembly GCA_963921515.1. Classification (NCBI taxonomy): domain Eukaryota; kingdom Metazoa; phylum Chordata; class Amphibia; order Caudata; family Salamandridae; genus Calotriton; species Calotriton arnoldi. Next base: position 1,472,396 of record CAWUFW010000425.1, on the reverse strand, counting down.
GACGACGGAACAAAACCGTCACTTTATTTTAGGACACCACAAATCCTAGCACTGGCCCTATCTGAGACAAAATGGTCAAGGTCTATAAACAAAGTTCCAATGTAACAGTGTTTTTGTGTTTATTTAGTTTCTACAGTGCCCACTTAAGTGTTTCTAAGCACCCAGCCAAGAGCAATTAAAACCGAACATGAGAGCATATTAAAACAAGCACCCGCCTTTGTCTCGGCTGCGCACGTCGTCCTGCCTGCAGTAAGAAAAGAGAAGCGGGGGCGAGCGAGTGCGGCAGCCTGCTGAGCTGACCACACGCTCGTGCATTGTGCCTGAAACGTGCGGGTAACCGCACGGAAAAGGCCATTGTGCACGAGCGTGTGGTCAGCTTTCAAATGCCCACTACATAAAGTCTTCGCCAGAAGCAGCGCTTGCGCGCTACTCTAGGCTCGACCTAAAAACGTTAACTGCCAAGACTTAAACCAGGAGCTCTCATCCAGGAATCTGGGAGGGCACTTAAGGATACAGCATGTGCTGCTGCAGATCACATGCTGTGCGTATATAGTAAAACAATACCCCTCTCCCTCAAGTGGTGGCTTTCGAGCAGCAAAGGACAACATATGGAACCAAGTTTTAAGTACAGTTTGAATGACTTGCTTCTTGTCGGGCACGAATGTCCACACAATGTTTAGTGAACCTGTGTACAGTTGAGCATTTAGCAGCTTTACAGATGTCGGTAAGCAGAATGTTGCTTAGGAAAGCCATAGCGGCTCCCTTTTTGATAGCACATAGAAAAGAAACTCGCATGTACAAAAATGATGGTTGTCATTGAAAGGAACAAAGACAATTAATTAGTTGATCATTGTGATTTTTCATTAAAAAACTATTTTTTAAAATTATTCATGTGATCATGCATTGATTAAATGTAACGCAGTATACATAGAATAGAAATACACGTAATAACCAATTATGTACATGAGACATTAACACAAAATACAAAGAGCAAAAAAAAAAAAAAAAATGTGCGCCTACACCTGTTTTGTGATCATACAGTTAAAGTGAATGTCTTTCAAGTACCTTTTTTAAAATAATATAAAAATGTAAGTCCCAATTCGTAATTTATAAAGATGAGTACAGGTAAATTATTTGAGGGACTTGATTGCATGTCCTTTAAATTAAAGATCATGTCAGGGATAAGTGGCTGTGTAATTTTAGAAAGCACCTTGGTCTCCTATCAGTCTTTTCAAAATGTTTCTCAGTGATCACCCATTGCCATGTATTTTCCCTTGGGAGAAATGTTGATGCGTTTCAACCACAATTGATATAAAGGGTCTCCTCAGGACTAGGAACTAGTCTGGCCTTAAAAACTGAAAAAAAGCATCCAACTCCATATCGAGTGAAGGTGCATGGATATACTGGAACACCCTGGGGGCACCAGATGCTGGAAGAATTCAATTATTTGGTCAGATGAGGAGTATGTTCTTTCCAGGATACCGGAGATGTTTATCGTTTTTGAAGTGAGTAGCAAGTCGTTCGGCTCAGCGTTAGCTGTCAGCTAACTAATATGCATACATTTCCGCTTGCTGCAGTGATTGGTGGTCTTGACTAACGCTGTGCCGGCGTGGTGGAATATTTGGTGGCGCGATGTGGCATTTAAGACAGTAGCTGTTGGTGATGAGGGAAAGCAGGCATTGATAAAAGATTATATATATCTAAAAAAAGAAAGTTTAACCTAAGTCCCCCAACAGGTGTTGAGTAGTAAGTGGAGCTGTGCCGAAGGGCATTGCTTTAAGGTCGAGCAGCCCTTGTTCTGGGGCCTCTTGACTTTCTATGCCTATTTGCACAGTATCCACGTCTGGAATATGGTTTAGTGGTTTGCTTTTGGGAAAGGAATGCTGTGACAGGCAATCAAAGACAGCAGTACCCGCTATCTTTGCTGCTGCCTGCGTTTTCTGGGGCTTGCGCTCTAGCACCCCCATGGTCTTCGCCATCTGTATTGGATGGAGCCCACTTGTGTACTGAAGATATCCCCAAGTGAAAAAGGCAGAGCAATGAGGTGCTGTTGGACTCCCTGGCAGAGGACAGATGGAGAAGGACTGATATTGGCATTTGAGATTATCTTGTCCTCTGGGACATTATTTTGACTTTCTTTCTATATACCTCTCGAAGGTGCCACAGCATGGCAGCCCCCATTGCCACCCGCTTACCACAATATCAATTTTCTTGCTCTCCTCATCACCTTACCACCCTCTTACATACACACAAGGGGGTCAAGTAGAATATGCCCACAAAGGGGAAGAGATCTCGTGGTGCAACCTTATATTTATTTCTTTATCACCAGCGGTCTGACAACATAAATGTTCACTGGAACCTTGAAGTTTTTGGCCAAACACGTCAACATGTGCTTAAGCACAAGCAATTTTTGGACAGACTGTTCATTGTTTTTTTTACATTGTTTCAATAAGTACTTTCTCTTATGCCACACGGGGTTAAGCTTAGTGGTGGTCCGGCACTCTCTCAAGGGTCCTCACGGTCATCGGTAGGCATCCCAGATCAGTCGGAAGCTGAGTAACGTAAACAGGATTGTGCTGGTAGTGGTGTGGGTTCTCTAAGCTTTTTCTTTGCAATGGGGAAAAGTCCAGAGTTCCTCCGAAATTGTCTCTTCAAAAGCAAAACAGTGCTATTTGACATGGAATTGTCCAGCTGGTGGAGATTGTGCTAGGATGTGGCCAAAGACTGGAAAATATAGATCCTCCTTTGCCATACATCAGGTCGATATCCTTGTTCTTCATCAAGAAACAATCGCTAAGGGTCGAACTTGGTGTGGGCCTCAAGATTGTCTTTAGAGGATATCTCTGTTCAGAGGCAGGCTATACATTTATACAACAACCCCTCAAACTTTCTCTACAGAACTCCTTTTCTTCAGTTGCAGTACGAAGTACTGCCAATGCACTTCAATATAATATGCAATACCAGTATTGAAACCAGCATACAGCTTGGCCCGTGTACGCATAATCCTGCCCTGTAGCATGTTATGCTGTAGAGGCATAATGATGCATATATAGTTCTACTGATGCACTACAATCAGGACTTGTCGCAGTACATGCCATCTTGCTCTTGGAAGAAGTCAAACTACATCTAGAAACAGTAGAAAAAGACAAACGAAAGAAGGAGTAAGCTGGTGTCTTCGGTCCCTTAATCTTGAGATGGAGAAAGATCCCGCCCACTGCATGGCTCTGGAGAAAGTGCATCTCTCCCTCAAGTTCACCCTGCAAAATGTAGTGTTTTGATACTCATCTCGGCACACACAGCGATCATACGTGTGCACAGAGGCCTTTTTAGGTCTCGCCTACGCAGCACGCATGTGCTGCATAGGCAAAAAGACCTTTTGCAATCAATTCGGCTTTTCAGCCAAAACGTGCACGCTGTTCCATTGCCTTCAATGGCAACGCGTGCACGTTCAGCTATTCACTTGCGGGAGCGAGCAGCTGGCGCCATATGATAGCAATTATCGCTCCTGGCGCTGCTCGCTCCCGCAAGGGAATCGCACTCCCCCACCCCTCCCACTTCTTTAACCCAGTACTGTTTCACTTTCGCGGCCGCACTTGTGTTTCAGTGCTTGTTCTTGGAGATACAGCAACAACATACAACAACATCCAAAACAAGGAAATGACGGAAACAGCAATCCTTCAATCACGAAGCGGAACGAAACGTCCGCTTCAGGCAATTCGAAGCGATGCTTTCTCATAGCCAATCCAAAAGGAGAAATGTAAACACAGCCTCAGCCAATGCCGGCAAAATGCGGAATGCAACGCTGCTCAGTAACCAAGCCAGAAGGTGAACACAAACAACCTCAGCCAATTCCAATAAAGTGCTGAAGTGAAACGCTGCTCTGTGACCAATCCAAAAGTTAATTAGCACAAAAATCCAATAACGCTACACGTAGCTTTGCCCGCTTGTCGTCAGAGTACAAAAAGATGCACTCCACAAGTAAAACTTGGTAAAATAATACGCAGGTAAAACAGCGTCTTTTATACAAAAGAATTGCCGGTTTATTTCATGAGATGGACAGCGAGGTCGAACAGGCACGATCCAACAGTTGAATGGCAAAACCGACACACGGCTGCCATGTATAGACAATTAGCCCCCATTCAAAACCCGTACCTCCTCACGAGCAAGCTCGTTACCAACTTCGAGCGCCACATGTCACACTCATGTCAGTCTCGTAACGGCGCTGCAATACAAATAATACAAACGCGTGAGTGCAATGGAAGGATTGCACAAACACGCATGCAAAAGTAAGGTTTTCGCAACTTTATCTGAACTCCCTCACTCTCTACCCTACCTTTTCATGGGAAAAATAAAAAGAAATCCTCATAATAACCCTGGATTGTCCCAAGTTGCTGAATTGTACCAAGAGGTGCCCTTCAACTTCCAGACGTCCCCCTCTGGGGAATAAATCCTGTCACTAATTGGAACCTCCTGGAGGGTACCCTTAACAAGCATTTGCAATGCAATAGGTCTCGCAGTTACACGAGTTTAAGCTATTGGCATTATAAATGACAATGCCTTTTATTTATGTTTTTAAAACGAAAACAAAAATAAAAGGCATTGTTATTTGCAATGTCAATAGCTCAAACTCGCGTAAATGCGAGACCTATTGCATTGCAAATGCTTGTTTGAGACATGATTGAGACTCTAAGTGGGGCTCTGAGAGTCTTGGGTGGAACACAAAACACACTCCCCTTAAATGACTGACTACTGTCACCTCGCAGAGATAATGATTTTAGTAAGCTGGGCAAACCTCGTTACCGGTTGCCTAGTATGAAGAAGGCCTCACAGCATCTTTACATTTTTTTCAAATTGGTGTTTGTCGCTTGAAGACTTATGACTGATCTGGATTTCTGGGGGCGTGGCCAACCGCCGAGCATGGCGGTCGCATAATCACAGAGCTCCCGTCCCGGGATCAGACATCCCCACCGCATCGACCAAAAATCTGTGTCACTGGCCAACACTAGCCGACATGGGCAGTTGCTAGACCCCGGAGATTACATATTTCCCCCTGTAGAAGCCAAAATTCCTTTGCCGCTCCTGAAGAAACGATGTGAAACTGAGATAACACCAAAATGGCGGATCCCTTCTCCCGCTGGCGCAGAGGGATCCGGGGGGGGGGGGAGGTGCGAAGGGGCACCGGACTCACATTTAAACTGCGGCAAAGCCCGCTGGTGACTGCTACCTCATAAGCAGTGGACCCGGGGAGGGCCCCCCCCCCCAAAAAACAGAAGGTAGGGGGGAGTCCGGGAGCTGGAGGCTGTGCGCCGCAGCAGACGCCTCGTATCCGGGGCCTGTTCGGGGGCCGCGCGAGCGGCCGGCGGCGGGCATAGGTGCTGTCCGGCATTATAGAAGAGCTGCCCCATGCTGTGGACGCAACATCAAGAGACCCTGATCACCGCAGCGCTGGTCGGGAGCGCCGGACCCTGACTGAGCTGACCGGGCCCATACGCGCCGACTCCCCGGAGCGACAGGTGAGCGATACGGCCTGAGCGGGAGAAAGCTGGGTGCTCGGTCGGTAAGCAGTCGCTACCACGCCAAAAGGGCCATATGCAGCAATAGTACCTACCGGCTGGGGGGAGGAGGGGCCTTCCGGCGAGCGGGCAGCAGCAGTAGCAGCAGCAGTAGCAGCAGAAGCAGTAGCAGCAGCAGCAGCAGCAGCAGCAGCAGTAGCAGTAGCAGCAGTCTCGCCCATCGCTCCGGTGGATCGACAGGCGCGGACTAGCTGCAGCGCACTTATACTGGTTCCCTCCGGGCGCCCAAGCAACATTTTCATACCCAGTGTGCTGAAAACAAGCAGGCGATCACCGCGACACAGCAGAAGCCAGTGGGCGAGAGTGAACAAGACCGGGCCTTCTCTCTAATCGAACTAGGAGCTACACTCCTGAGGGGACCTAAACTGAACTCAGCCTGACTGGTATCACCGGGCACCAATGTTCCCTCTAATTTTTTTCCTCTGTGTGCGGCAGTGTAAGGTCTCTGTGCGCTGCAGCCAAGGTTATGTGTGCCAGGAACCAGACCGCGTGTGTGGGTGCAGCGTCTACAGAAAGGGGCGCGGCCAACATTAAAGTGAAAGTGCCTATGGGGCGCTTTTACACAAAGTGTAATAAAAAGAAAGAAAGAAAGAAAGAAAGAAAAAAAGCTTTTGTAGTGCAGCCACTAAAGTGAAAGCGGTCGCGCTGTAAATTAAATAAATAAATGAGCGCAGCTGCTCAAGTGAAAGTGTACCGCGCCATAAATTAAATAAATAAGCGCGGCCACGGTAGTTAAAGCGGACTGCACTGGAAATGAAAAATACATGAGTAAATGACATGATATAAAAGGTGGCGGCGTGCTGCGACGTCGAGGGTGAAATAGGGAAGATCATTAAAGAAAACAGTACTTCTACTCACCCACTAGATAAAGCAGACTGTGTAACAACACAAGTAAAAAGTCCAGTTGTTATGAGAGGATATAAATGCAGACAAGGCGGTACCAAGGAGGGACTACTAAGCCTATTCACAAATGAAAAGCAACGATTTCGAAAGGACAGTAACAGGAGCCAATTAAAAAGATGGGTGGGAAATGGGCAGAGCTTCTATGCCATACCTCAATATAGCATGCCTCGCAGAGCAACACATGCGCTGCCCAGGCTCGAACTAAAAACAAACAGGCGCTTGGCCTAAAATGATACGGCGCTGTGTGAAGAAAATGTGCAAAAGCGCCTGTTGGGCCCCCAGGGCACTGTATCTAATATGACCCCGAGGCGGTTCCTTTTAAAGGGCGGAGGAGCGCTCGCCCCACCTGCGCTGACTCTCCCCCACCCTCTAGACCATACCATTGTTACTACTTTATAATTATCACAGGCAGTCAGGCATGTCCGCGCTGTTCTAGTGGCGAGTGGCAGAGTTTCAGGGCGGTCAGACGTGCAGCAGCAGGATCAGGGTGATTTTTGAAGCTGGCTGCCCAGTGCGCATGATCATGGATTGGCCGGCCGTCTTGCGATGGCCAGCTAGACATGCGAACTTCACACTGCACAACGCACAGCTGGTGTTAACCTGACGGGTATTGCAGGCACAGGGACCTAAGCTCAAAAGGAGCGCCAGGTTAGCCTGCTCAAACCAATCCTGGAGCTTCTCTCATGCTGAGAGCAGCTCCAGGATTAGTTAGGTTCACGTTGGCACAAAGTCAACGTGAACCACTTTCTGTTTCTTTCCTACCCTGAGCGCGTGCACTATACACCACCTGGGCCTTCGAGGAGAGCAGAGGAGCTGGGGTGAGGAGGAGAAGAAGGGATGGAGCCAGGATCTGAAATGGCGACTGCGGGCAGTGAGCGAGGCTGGGAGCAGTTGAGGAGCCAGAAATCGCTGCACTCACAATGCTGCCAGTCTGACTCTGGCCTCCATATTGTTGGCGTCCTCGGTCTCCCAGACTAAGCTGGAACTTCAAGACAAGTAAGCGCTAATAAAGAAACAGCTGTGTGCTTGCTTTTATTCTGCTTTGAACTTACCCGAGGTAGGGAGGTGTTGCACTGGGGGGCTGTTGATGTCAATGCTCCAAGGTGCATGATCACTGTGTCTTGTCGCATTAAGCAGTCAACTTGCCCCCCTGGCACGTCCTCACTGAACAGCAGTTAACAAATAAATACGCTTTCCTATTAATGAACTTCAATGTTTGCCCTGCCACTCCCGGTGACGCGAACACTCTCCATAGCTGCCAAGAATTCAGATTGCTTATGTGTGACATTTTCCCAATTTCAGTGTCATTATGAGTGACATTCAACTACTATGAGTGACACTTGCTCACGAGCAAAAATCAAGCAATGAAGACACTTGAAACATATAAATATCAGAAATTACACTCATTGAGCAACAAGAACTCTAAGAACTTGCACAACCTACTCACATCCTACATGATTTTACACCTCTTTTGACCACTGCAGCTAAGCTGGCTCAGAAGGTCTAAGCACACGAAGGATAAGTCTGGAGCTCAGTGGATAATCAGGCGGGTAAGCAGCTTAGTTCCTACCATCACCAGCTACCCTTGGATTGCTGGCAAGATAACACATTACTTGTGCCTAAGTTTAAATACAATTATGCCAATGTTTCTCCAACAACAAGGTGTTGTCTCTATTTGTGCTCTTGTGTTCTTTTATATGGGTTTGTGTATACATCTGACTGGGACTACAAGTGTGGCCCTGGCTATGGGATAACAGCTCTATGATGGCAGAGCAGGAGTCTCCACTGGCAGATGTCTGCATTTGGAGTGTCGGCATGTGAGAGGAGAGAGAATCTGTTACATTATTTACAGATTCTTGCTGTTCCCTCTTAAGTCATGTATTAACATAATAAAATCTCAAATAACATAAGTCACTGGGACAGCTCAGCTTCTTTTACATTTGCAAAGTGACCATCCAAGCTATAGGGTTCTCTAGCACTCTGGCTCCTACCAGAGTAAACATCTATATATTGTTTCCTCGCCCCTTACCTGCTCTTATATTTCATGAAACCTCATAAAATATCTCCACATCTGGCTGTCCCCATATTTGACAGTGAAAGCCCTTCCTGAATGTCCTTGCCCCTCTGACTGCCGTTCCTGACACACAAACCAGTCTGAGCCACTGGACTCCATGTGTTTTTGACATTTTCCATCAGATGTTTGCTTAAAAGTTCTTACGCTAATATCTCAAGGTTCAGCAGTTTTAAGACAAAACCTCCAATCACAGCCCAGTGCTGCCCATTTAGATAGGCGTTGAAATTATCTCCGACCCCTTCCCAAGAGGCCACCCATGGCACGTTCTGAAATGTACCGTGAAAAAGACGTGCAGAGTAGAAGGAGGGGGAACGGGACGAAACGAGAAATGGAGGGATAGAATGAACAAAAAATGAAGAATAGCAGTAAAAATGAAAGGAAAAAAGCAAGAAAGAGCACGAAAGAGAGCAATAAAGAACGGTTGAATGAATTAAGTTCTGGCTGAGAAGCGCGAGAGTCAGAGATAAGACAGGCAGAAAGGGGAAAGCCAGGCCGAGAGAAGAAGTTGTTTGAAAAGTACAGTCAGGGAGTTGCAGTTTCGCTATTAAGGTTGCATGTGTGGGTTCAGTCAGTGGTATGCGCTTTCAAAGCGCGGTTAGGTTACTTAAAAGCCAGTACTGGCTAGGGAGTCCACATGACATGATCCCAGTCAGTAGCTGTGCTCACTTGCTGTTGTGTGCTTCTCTGCAGCATGAGTACACTGCTTTACACTGTAATGTGCCAGGCAGAGGCGCAACTAGAGCCAAATTTCGGGGAGAGGGGGTTGATTACAATTTCGGGGGGGAGCTAATTCTTCCAGCAATATGCAGAGTGGAGATGTAGGGGCTCTAAAAAGGGGTGAGACAAAGCCTCGTTAACAAGTGAATGGTCTTTAAAGACCTGTGAAGTACTCGGTGCGGCTGGCAGCTGAAAAACTGTCTGTGTGTGCCCGGGAAGCTGTCTCAGCCCGGGCTGACACACACGACGGGGAGGTGGGGGGCTGTAGCCCTTTGAGCCCTAAGGGCGTTGCGTGCCTGGACCGCCAGGCGACCCTGCTTCTTAAGGCCTACCTGGCGCATGGGCGCACGGACATCTGTATTTGAGGGGGCACTGAAAGGCTGAATGTGCGCGCATTTGCACGCCCCATGAACAAACCTGTCTGGAGTGCCCTGGCGCCTTCTATCAAATTATCAAACGGTCATCTTCAGGTGAACACCAGATGGTCCGGATGGAGCCCTCCCACGGGTGAGTTATATTGTATGGTCAGCGCAGATTCAGACATTTCTGCGGGGCGGCAGAGGGGCAGTCTCCGTTCTGAAAGGTCGCAATGGTGGATGTGCTACGCTTAGGAGATGGACAGCTGAGTGGGTGGTCTTTGCGGGGGTGACTGAGGTGAACGACGTTAGGCCATCATATTAGGCTGGTTAATTGACTGTCACGTCGGTGCTAGTGAATTTGAATGGGCCACGCCGGGATGTCGCAGAGTGAATGTTACGTTTGTTGACAGCCCAGATCGAGCTGAGTGAATCAGCCCCCTGCTGCAAGCTGCTCGAAGGATCTGCTATGTGCGCGCTTCACATAGGACAATGCGCGCTGGGGGTGAAAGAGGTGCGTGCGCGCGCACGCGCGCAGGTTCGAGGGAACACTGCCGGGCACATACAACCACCATTGGAACCTAGCAGAGACCGGGGGGCCTTGCATCCTATAACCACATACAGGCCAAACCCGGAGGCGGCCCTTCAGAGACTACCAGACCCAATCAAACAACAAACAGTGTGCAGATAATAATCTCCGAGAAGTGCACTTACTCAACAATTATAGCCCAGGGACAACAAATTGGCAAGAGAACACCAATGAATAGAACAAAATATTGGGATTCAAAGAAAAGCCACAACTCCTCAAGGAAGGGGACTACTGTGGCGCGCCTTCCTAATCGCAACGCATCAAGTAAAAGCCCACACCACAACCAGACACAGGAACTGTGCTAAAATGGGACGTACAAAAGGAAGAAATCAGGAGACAGAAGACACTACTGCCATTCCCGCCACCGCACCCACAGAAGTGGTGCCCCCCACTGCGGATGGCCCGCAGCTGGATAACTTGGATCTCATCTTGCAAGAAATAAGGAAATCCCGCGAAGTAATGGAGCAGCAGCTGGGATCGCTCACAACAGAGGTCGCCCTAATCAGAGCTGATCACAAAAAACTTGCAGACAAGGTGAGCGCCAACAAAGTGGCAATACAAGAGTTGATTCCAAAGCAGAAAGAACACTCTGAAACAGTAGAAAACCTACAGCACCAGATCACAATACTGCAAAAACGGATGGAGGACACAGAGGAGTGGTCGCGCCGCAATAACGTTCGAATTTTAGGGGTGCGAGAAAACACCGAAGGCCAAAATGCAACGTTGTTCATAGAGTCATGGCTGTGGACTCTGATGCCAGCAGGAAGATGAACTGAATCCTTTTGCGTGGAGAGGGCTCAGAGTCCCCACCAGAAGAGTGCCTGGTATGCCGCCTCGCTCTATAGTCGCCCGAGTGCTCAACTACAGGGATCGTGACCAGATCCTCTAGGTGGCGCGGGACAAAAGCACCGATCAAGCAGGACAATGTACGTATCTCACTGTTCCCTGACTATATGTTGCAAGTCCAGAAGAAACGAGCCTCATACCAAGGAGTCAAAAAGCACCTTCAATCTTTAAATCTAAAATACGCCCTCCTCTACCCAGCTAAACTCAAAATCCTGCATGATCAGAAAAGCAACTTTTTTGACAACCCGGCCGAGGCGTGGGATTGGCTCGAGCACACCTTCCCCGATCTACCCATAAATCCGACCCTCAGACAAAAGGCTGACCCACAGACTGGAAGACGGCAAACCCAACACCGGCGCCCGAAAATAAGAAGACAGGAAGAAGACTTGGCTCCGACACCCGAGTAGGTGCTAGAAGGGCAACGACTGGCAATTTCTGCAGCCACATTTAGAGAAACAAGAGCAATCACAGACGATGAATCATCTACAGGTGACACGATACAATCAGAACCAGACAATAGCCAACAGCTCTTTCCATCCATGACTCCACAGACAGCAAATGAACTGCTCAACTAAAGTACCGGCAAATAAGAATACTCGTTGCACCGTAGACCAATCCAAGAGTCCGCACTCCGGCTGCGTAGAAATAAAACAGCAACCAAATATGTGTACAGGTCGATATCGCACCACCCGGCTCCCTTTCCTGACAGAGGTGAGAGTCACACAGTACACCATTAGGCGATCCAACCAAGCAGAACATATAGAAGCCCGCCGCGAAACAAGGTAACAATATCACCATGTGATAAAGCAGCATACAAGAGACTTACACAGAATGCGGACTAAAGCAGACACTCGCAAATCAGCCAATATCTGTGGCCCAGAGACTTAAAAACTGATGTCAGGCAGGGGGCGGGCTGAGAGGCTGCACCCTTCATGAGAGACCGACTGGGATTTCTTGGGAATCCCATGCATCATAAGCCAACCATGGCCCCTATTGCAGCTGCAAGCCCTAGAAATGTAGAGTAAATAAGAGTGGTTTACAAAGTTTGGTCGAAGAAAGTTGGACCGAGTATTGGGTTGTTTTACAGGGATGCTGACTGGCCCCAGACCATTTGCACTCAGAATAGACTGGTTCTTAACATTACACAACAAATTCACACAGAGTCGACACAGCACAATAATTATCTCACTTGGAATATACGGGGAATGGGATCGCTACACAAAAGACATATAATACATGCACAATTAACCAGGTGTAAAGCACAAATAGTGCTACTACAAGAGACGCATCTGACAGCATCAGAGGCCACTACACAACAAAAAAAAATGAAGGGGTCAGTTACATGCCACAACCTACTCCGCATTCGCATGGGGAGCAGCAGTGTGGATACGATCAGGAGTCCCTTTTGTAGCACACGAGAGACGAATAGACAAAGAGGGCAGATACGTACTGCTTCGGGGTATCCTAGATGCCAGTCCAATAGTGATAGGGAGTTTATACGCCCCTAATTCAGAACAAGAAACTTTTTATGCTCAAGTGGGCGCCGTACTCGCAGACTGGACTTAACTCCCCTGGACCCTGGGGGGGGGGGGGATTATAATGCAGTCCTAGACACCACATTTGACCAATCCCATCCCCCCCCTCCCCAGAGCTCTCATGACACGCCAATCTAAGTCGTTGCAGATCTGGGCACAAGGGTGATCCCTGAGAGAAATATGGCGCAGTCATAACGAGGGTATGCGAGAATATTCTTATTACTCACCCACTCACAATCCTCACTCTAGGATTGACCTCATATTTTGTAGTGCATCGCTCTTAACACAAATCACCCGTTCTGCATACGTAGGTAAAACGATATCAGACCATAGCGCGCTAGAGACCTCAATCACGTGGGGACGCGTCCCTTCCCCGGTCCCCACATGGAGACTAGACACTCGTCACTTAGAAGACGGGGTGTTCAGGGACACACTGGCCTCCACCATCACGAACTACTTTACTGAAAACGCCGGCACAGCATCGTCGGTGGGGATGGAAAGGGAGGCATTTAAAGTTGTTTTTCGCGGCACCGCGATCAGTACCACTTCAGGAGCTCGCCAACAGATTAATAGGGAATTAAAGCAGGTCAAAGACAAATTAGGCAAACTTGAGAACGCAGGAGCCCTAGATCCTGCTACGAAACCAGAACTCCAAGAGGCCCACATACAATATGCGGAACTATTGGAACAACTGCGCGTCATAGACTACCGATCTTATACGCACAAAGTACACGTTGAAGCAGATAGACCAGGCACACTACTAGCGTGCATCCTTAAAAACGCCCCTCCCCCACAACACCAAAAATAGAAATATAACACCTCAACATACCCGGGCAACCACACAAGTGGATATCAATAAGGCCTTCTATGATCACTACAAAACACTTTACACTGGCCCACAAAGAGAAAACCAGCAGGAGCTCCACTCCTTCTTGGACGCAGTTGACCTACGGCAAATAACTGAAGAGGCCCGAAATACGCTGGCTAACTCCATTACATCAGCTGAAATAAATGCAGCAATCAAGGGACTTCCTAAAAATAAAACCCCAGGAATAGACAGCCTGCCGGCAGAACTATATACCACTTGTATACAACAATTGACTCCCCGCCTTAAGAAATTATACAGCGAAGCGTACGAGACTGGCACTTTACCCCCTCCACAGTGCAAGCCTTAATAACCTCACTGCCCAAACCCGGAAGAGACCACACTAAATTAGCGGCATACCGCCCACTCTCTTTCCTGAACACAGAAAACAAGATTCTAAGTAGAATTTTAGCTAACCGTTTGCAACCTCTTTTAACGAAGCTAGTACACATCGACCAATGCGGTTTCATCCCGGCGCGTAATACATCCCTCAATATACGCAGGTTATGTAACAATGTTTTCCTGTGCCATGGAGACACCAGAAGCGGGGTGTATCTTGCTGGATAGCTCCCAGACATTTGATACACTACGCTGGGATTACATGCTAACCGCTCTGCGGAAATTTGGAATCCCCCAAGAATACACACGATGGATCCAAATACTTTACCACCTCCCAACGGCAAGGGTACGTACTGGATCACACATATCACAACCATACCAGATACAAAAGGGCACAAGACAGGGCTGCCCCCTATCGCCTATGCTATTTGTGTTCGCCCTTGAACCTCTAGCTCACAGAATACGCGCAGTGTCCACTGGATGGGGTATCACACTTAACCGTACCCACCACGCACTATCACTTTACGCAGACGATATTATAATTTACACCAGAAGACTGCAGGACAATTTAGACAATGTATCGCAAATCTTTACTTAATTTGAATCTATTGCGGGATTGGCCATAAATTACGAAAAATCATATGCATTACCCTTTCGCAACGAAATCAATAACCAAACTATCCCTTTTGGAAACCGAGCCATAACAATAGCCCACACCACTTTCAGATATTTGGGAATACAAGTATACAGAAACCAACAGGACCTTATTGAAGGGAACTTGCAAAAAGCAATAAGTTCACTGAGGGCTCAAATTACATTTAGGACATCCTTACCCCTCTCAGTTGCGGGAAGACTAGCAATATCAAAAATGGTAATGTACCCGCGCCTACTCTATTTTTTTACGAACCTGCCAGTAGTGTTCCCCAAAGCCATTTTCAAGACACTGAATACGTTGCTAACTATTCTAATATGGGGCACATGTCGTCGCTGCATAAGCCTAGCAAAACTGTAACTCCAGTCAGATGCCAGAGGGATGGGAGCGCCTGATTTCTATGCATACTGTCTGGCAACCCAACTACAGTGGCTCTCATACTGGTTAGAAGGCCGAAATTTACAAGAGATAGCCTACACAAACCAAATGATCACACAGGGTACACTACACAGATTATTATGTCCGAGTAGTACGGTTCCACCCTCTGCTCAAACGCTACTCGGGTCTGCAATTGCTTATTGAAAACAAGCATTAAAATATACAATTAACACCCCAACATACGCCCCCAACATACCACTCTTGAGCATCCCCACTAATATGGGAACTCTCACCAACCGTAAACTAGATCCCTGGACACAGTCAAGAGTCACCACAGTGGGGGACCTCATTGGAGAGGGGATGCTGCTGCCACATACAGATTTCATGAACGAACGAGGGGTCACAGGAGCACTGTTTTTAATTCACACCAGCCTGGTGCGATACATAAAGAAACACTGGGCACCCCAAGGATCGGAACCCACTACAAACAAATTAGTTCATTTAACATACCTCATGGGAACGGGTAGACACCTCACCTGCTGGTTTACCGCGGGATACGCACTCATCAACCATCCCCATTGACTCTGATACGTACCAAGTGAGAGCAAGATGTCAACAAACCACTCCCAGACAAAGAGTGGAAAACAATATTGGAATATCCCAAACGAGTATCTCGTAATACACTATTTAAATTCATCCAATATATGATAACTCAAAGGGCATACTTAACACCACACAAGTTACATTCTATTTACCCTAATGTCACTGCATCTTGCCCCAGATGCACTGAACAAGACGCAGATCTCATCCATATGATATGGTCTTGTACTGGGCTGCAAAAGTACTGGGGAAAGATAACAGCTACCCTGGAAGAGGTGGTGGGAGACATGGGTTGGCTAACAGCAGAAACGTGCATATTAGGTCTATACAGATGATGAAAGGGGCACGAGGTACATGCCAAATTCGCAGACCTAGCTCTTATACTAGCGAAAAGAGGTATCACAAGGAGATAGAAATAATCATCAGCCCCTAAGATATAATGTTGGAAGGAAGAAGTCGAAAAACGGAGATTAGCGGAAAGTGTAGCTATTCACAGAGAAGAAAGTAGAGGGCTGCGAAAGGAACCTATTGCCATGAGCTGGGACGCCCTGTTAGAATCATTCAAAGCCTCTGACATATTCAACCCCTGAGGATAACGTAACACTCACTAACGAGCCCCCCTCGCATCCATAATTTAGATCCTCCTTCTCAGGTGGCAACACTTACCGCCCTGGGACTACACACCGGTAGACACAAGACACCATCCCCGTACTCACCATTACCCCAAACCTTCTATACTGAAACATAGCAGGCGAAACATATATGGCTCCTTCAAAGTCTTCAACTCATGTGTTAACCAGTCAACACAAACCTGTCCCCCGTTATTTTTGCGCCCATCAGCAGGGGAGGTGGGAGGGAAGTTCCGTTATTGAAATGTTGTGTTCTTCATCATTATCATGTAATGTAAACACTTTGCCGTACTAGCAAGAAAGATATCCAATGGTCGCCTGGCCTGTATTAAGCCAGGCCCTGTCCTGAACATTCCAGGATAGTATGCACCGTTACATGGCAAGAATATTATACAAGTGTAAAATTGAGCTGTTATGTGTATATACACCATTCTGCTGTACAAACAAAACGTATTGTAACCTGAGGAAAATGAATAAAATGTGTTAAAAAAAAAAAAGACTGATCTGGATTTCTTGGTGCTGGAGGGACTGTCATTCTCTGCTAATTCAGAGAGTCGCTGAATTAGCTGAACACAACTCATGTATTTACTTATTCGATTCAATAACTTTTGCTGTAGTCCAATTAAGATTTCAAATTTAGCAGTATGCATTAAAGTATAAACACTAATCAGCGCATGCTACCAGGGAGCAAACATGTCAAAAAGAAATAGAATTAAGCTGGTTGCTATAATCCCCATGCTTCAATCAAAAGAACAGGGAAATTGCCTGGGCAAACTCGATCCAATCACGCAGGTAGCCAATCTTCTAGCATGAAAAGGTAGACCATAATCCGCATTGTATGGCAGGTAATTTATGGAAACTATGAAAACAACAAGATCTCAACCAAGAATTTTGGCCAAAACAGGACATGACAGGAAAGAAGCTAGAGCACCACACAATCTAAGTGCAGTACTAAATGCAGCAACTGTCAATTGTAGCGTCAAAGAACTGAACCTGCAAAGGGGAATGACCAGAAGGGAGAAGTGAAGCGGCTTGTCTAACCGTAACTCATTGCAGCCTCACTTCCTCGGAGCCTTTCTGCAAGGGAGGACTTACAACAAATGCTTCAGTCACATTCTTTGGCATCACAATCTAAACCAAAAGTACTATCACTAAATAAAATAACAGTACTATTTAAAAAATGATCTACAACAGCATCCCTAACTTAAGTACCACTAACTCAACTCAAGATGTCATCGGCAATTCTGACAGAGTACTAGCAGGACTGAACCCTATTCACCCACTGGAGTGTGCCTCGACTAGACGTAAAACAATGTTTGCTCAATCATTGACTGCCTTTTCAAATCTGGGGACATTACCAGAAATCAACGTTTCACAACCTAAGCTACTGCTAACAATATATCAACTGCCGAAATTCAAAAGGCACCTGCGGAAGCAGCAAATTACATGCCCACCCCTTGTCAACTTTAGAAGGAGAGGATCTTATAATCTTGCTAATATATTCTCACCTGAATTCAAAGGTGCTGAGAATCTAACTAGCACCAACAACTCATTTCAAATCAATGAGGAGGAAGATCTGGACATGGTGGGCAATCGTCTTTCCTTTCTTATTGCCCACTTTACAACCACTCGCCTCTTAGAACCCTGAATGGCCCCACCAGCGTAAGCCCCCACATGACGAACATGATCTCAATAAACAAAATCATGTGATATCGAAAACTCCACCAACTCAACAGATTCTCACTATAATGAGAGCAATGTGCAGGACATCAAATAGAACAGCAGGGACTCTAAACACAAAGACAGTGAAGTCAGAGTCCCAAATGGGATCATGTAGAAACCATCATCCTATATTGCTACCATCGATAAAAGAATGCAGGTGATAGAAGAGGTAGTGAGTAGAACATTGAAAAACTAACGAACCCACCTTACATGAACCCTGCAGCTGCTCAGCAATCTTAGCTAAATTAGGGGAAACTACCAGAGGCGATACAATCAATACTAATAGACTGCAAGAGGAGTGTTATAATTGATGGGTCTGGTTCACTAAGATAAGATTCAAGCAAGATAGGCAAATCTGAACGAAAAACCCTCCATAATAACTTACTTCAGATAGTAACCAAGTCCAACAGGAAATAACCTCTGAGACCGACACTGATGGTGCCGAAAGGGTGATAAGTACACAAGATATAGTAGCAGAAAGAGCTCCCAAAAAAAGGAATAAATAGCGGTTTTGTAAAAAAAAAAAATTGTTTTTAAATCACATAAGAAAAAGAAAAAAAAAACACAACAACAAAAGCGAGACCAATCCAAAAACAAGATGATGCTCTCCTATCCCACGCCACAGCAAGGTAAGGAAATTACGTTTTTTCTATCTAGCTTAAAGGCCAGCATGTCACCTCTAGAAGCACCTTAGTTTTAGGCATACAGGGGTTGCTTCGGGTAAAGGGCATTTTCACTATTAATGGGCGATGGTCACTTTTGATTCTTCTTTCAACTTTCATGTCAATAACTAGGTACCAGGAGTCTAGATTTAATAATATATAATTGATCGAACTAGTGTGATTGATTATAAGACCTGAAAGGTTTATTTGCAGGTATGAAGGATGGAGTGCAGCCATTGAGGGAATCTAGAGCGCTAGATGGGACCAGACTGATTAATTTTTGGCCAGGCTTTGTTTTCCTATGCTCCTATATTATGAAAGTGGGGATTCCCCGTAAAGGCTCCTCATTTTATAGATCGTTCTTTCATCATAGGATTGGGAAAGTTAAGGACTTCGCAAACTATTATATTATTGGTTCTACATCTCATTCAGTTTTCAAACCCATGTGTTGCCAGTTCCTATCTTGCGTTGTTAAGACAACTCTACGTCTTTTGACAGGGCCAGTCTAGCGCTAGTACTTCCTGGTGAAAGGTAGACATTCACAATGTTAAAGAGACCAACTGTGAGTTTTTTACATCAGATGTTAAATATTATTATTAGTTTTTATGTCTGATTGGGGTTTTACTGAGAGGCTAGTCGAGACCCAAATAGTTAGTCCTTCTTTCGGTCTTCCCTTACTTTGATTGATCACTTGAGCACTATCCATCTAATTCAATCACTTCCGTGGCCCAAGTTCTGGAAAGCTGCATATGTTATAAAAACATATTTTTATGGCAATGGGTTGCAGCGATTTAGTAAAAATATTATAGGGATCCACCACTGCATTTGCAAATTATGTTGTAGTGGAAATATTATTACTTTGTTCAGTGATTGACAGTGGTCTGGGGTAATTCTCAGATCATAAGGCCAATAAGGTAGTGCAGTCGGCTCCTATGTTGGTTTTTCTGTCCCTTCAAAACTTTGTTACCCTACACAAGCCACATTTGGTCCTTGGGATCCTCAATTAGTAGCTGGTTGGTGTGACTAATGAGTTCACCAAGATCAACTAAGTGTGGAGAAGGGGAGACCTATAAGATTTTAGTCACTATGGTCTCTTGAACCAGTTGGAGTCCTCCAGACATGAGTATGCTTCGAGCAGGACTTGTCATAATAACCCAGGGTTCGTATTCAAAAAAATGTTGGTGTCTGGGTCAGCATTCAAACAGCTGCTCAGGGTCTGACTGTATCAACCCGAAGTTGGGAATGTAACTAAAATCATTCCTCGATGGTTTAGTAAACACCTCTCAAACCTGCGCTGGTTAAACCATACTTCTCAAACACTAAATGAAATAGGATGTGCCACATACTTGGAGAACTCTGAGCTAATTAACAGAAAGAGCCAGGCAATAATCAAAAGGCAATATTGGGATCAGCTTCTGGCAAAGTGTAACAAAAGGAGGCAGCCTGTTAACATGGGTCTTGAAACTCCCATGAAACGTAAACGACCCCATCTTACAGGAGGCCCAAAAGCCATTGAATATTAAGTTTAAACTGGGTGCATTGCCAGTCTTGGCTTATATAAAACAAGCATTGGCAAAGCCAATGTGTGAGTTGCTGTAGAACATGGCTTAAAGTAAAAAAAGTTTTTTAAAAAGCTGATCGCATCATAGCACTTTTCCCCCCTCCTTTTAAGCCATGTTGTACAGCAGCCCGTGCTGCTGTGCAATATTTGTAAAAACATCGCAGGAGGCTTGTGGGGCAAGCAACATGAAGGAGGATGTGGGGGTGGTTAACCCAACAACAGACAGAACGAGGACGGTGGGGTGTTGGGGAACTAAACAACAGCCAGCAGGGGTAGAGAGGGCAAAGATATAGGAGTGTATGAAAGAAAAAAAAAAAGCTTTACCTGAAGGAGAGTGTGCCCTGTGGAGAGACACTGATCGCAGACAGGTAAGTAGCTGTACTTGGCCCATGCTCACAGCATGGACAAACAAAGCCCCAGGAAGAGAGGAGGAGGCGCTGACCAATATGAAGGAAGGAAACATCAGTGACGTGGAAGCCATGGGTACCCTTTAGTAGTTGCTTCTCCCAATTATCCTTGGTACCCAACCTTTGGACCACGTGCTTTAGGTGTGCTGCCATATAATAAAGTTCAATATGGGGAACAACTAGGCCCCCGCCCCTAGGTCCACCTAAGAATAGACAACCTGACACGCTTCAGTCTATTACACCAAACAGGCCTTTCATAAGGCTGTCAATGGTGCGGAAATAATGTGTAGGAATCGCAAAGAGTGCACCCTGGAGCACGTATAGGCATCTTGGCTGCAAAATCATTTTTGTGAGGGCTGTTCTATCCATAAGGGACAAGGGTAAGTCTCTCCAGAAACGGATCAAGGCTCGAAGCCCCTCAACTACTTTTCCAATATTAAGGGCAAGGAATGTCAGTGCTGTCTGTGCCAGCCTAATACCCAAGTATCGAACATTTGCAGTCACCCAGGGTAGACCCACATGTGGTAGTGCTTCAAGCGGGATCCCAATTAACCGCCCAAGCGGGAATAATTTAGATTTGTCTGGGTTAATGAGGAGCCACAAGAGCTCACCGAACTACTGCATAACTTGTAGAAGGATTGGCACAGAGTACACCGGCTATCTCAGATATACCACGGCGTCGTCAGCATATAGGGAGACCACATGTGTGGTCTCTCCCAGCCTTATACCCAAGGGGCCCAGCCTCCAGCGCAGTCTCTCTGCTAGTGGCTCCATAGCGATCGCAAACAGGAGCAGTGAGATGGCACCCGTCTGGTTTCCCTATACAGACTAAGACTCCAAAACCATCCCATCCGAGCGTACCCTAGCATATGGGTCAGAATATAGTAGTTGGACCCATCTGATGAATCTGGGGCCTATATCCATTATTCAGAGTGTGTGCCAGAAGTAATCCCAATTCACAGAGTCGAATGCCTGCTCAGCGTCTAAAAAAGCCAGTGCATAGGCGTCGTCCCTTAATTGTGGAGCATGATACATGTGTGAAAGCGGTCGAATATTGTGGAGGGTGTTTCTCTTCGGGACGAACCCGGACTGATCCGTGTATATAACGGATGGTAGGCGAGGAAGTAAACGCACCATGAGCACCTTACTCAGGAGTTTCACGTCAACATTCAGGAGTGGGATTAGTCAGCATGTTGAAGTAGTCTCCGGGTCTCGACCTGGCTTGGGGATCATCACCACGAGTGCCTCGCGCATTATAACTGTAAGAGTGCCCTTCTGCTGAGCCTCCTCAAAGACCTCCAAAAGTTTGTTGGCCACTGAGTCAGCATATCTATGGTAGAATCCCACGGGAAGGTCAAAGCTGCCCAGGGTTTTTGTCGTTTTAAGGGGAAGTATCGCCCCAAGAATTTTGTCTAAGTCTTCCCGGGCCTCCGGATCAAGACTTGGGAGTGGAAGGTCGAGGTGATTCTACTGCCGCGTGGGGAGGGGGAACCTGCAGGCGCTTGCAGTACGTATTACTAAGATGAGTACAAAAGACTGTATTGATACCCCGTTAAGTGCAGAACAGGTTCCCCGAACAGCTGCAGAGCATCAGCACAGGAGTTCCAGGGTACTCCTGCCGGACCGGGTTTGCTAGCATTGCCCGTTTTGTCCCCCTCGCTGTGTAGACGGTGGCTATACGCCATGTGAGTGTATTTTTTGAGTCCACGACAATCGTCTTATGGTGCTGTGCGGGCTTTCCGCCAATCAATTAGCTTGTCAGGGTGTGTGGGGAGTAAGGCCTCCAGTGTACCCAATTCTCGTTCATGGGCAGCAATGTCTCTTTCCAGCTGCTGGTGACCCCCATAGGCCATCTATATGCAAATTCCTCTCAGAACAATTTTCATCGCCTCCCAGTCTAGGGCTCTATTACTTGCCGAACCCCAGTTCTTGTTAAAATAGTGCATTAATGACTTGGCAAACGTGGCCACGAACAGGGGATCCGTCAGTTCTTCCACCCGCAATTGCCATAACGGGATCACTGGTCGTCTGGGTTCTCCCACAAAGCCCAGACGTGGGTCCCTTGCTCACTGTGCCACTGGATTCAAGCTAGCCTGGCTGAAGAAGGGTGACATACCCTGAAACCGGCCCCAGGAGGCTTGTTTCCGGTCCAGGGAGGACCTGGCCTGGCAGTTCGGTCTGGACTGTTCCCATGGGGCACAGGGTCAAGACTGATTTGCATATGGCTGGGTCCAAACTGGGGTGGCGTAGTGGGCAAAAGAACAATGGATTTAACCCAGATCTTTTGACTGGGGGAGAATGTTTGCATTGTCAGCATTCCGTCCATCATTTGTTTGCTGTAACACTCCCACAAAGCCCAGCAGGTTCGGGGAGTGGTCCGACAGATAGCAGGCCAGATAGGAGGTCACTGAGACCCTACGTGCGATCTTGTGAGAGACCAGACAGTAGTCTATGAGACTGAGTCCCCGCCGCAGGCGTATAGCATGAAAATACTTTGTCAGGTGTCTATCCCTCCAGACATCACGGAGGCGCAGCTCCTGTATGATGTCTTGTAAGGCCTCGGTCAGGTGGGGGCTTAGTATGATCCATAAGTACAGGGGCGACTCTCCACCCCTAATCCAGTGGCACAGCTAAATGCTCCTCGCACAATTCTTCCATTATACAATTTTAATCCTGGTTTTCTTTCCTTTCATCCTATTTTATTCACGAATCCCTCTGTTTAATTCCACACGCAAGGTGTCTTGCCAATTTCCTAAGGTTTCTCATGTTCCAGTTTGTCCATCCGGACCTTTTTCTAAGAACAAGTACAGACGCAAACGTTCATCAGAGGCAGTATTTTATTAGCCCAATGCATTTCGAGCAATTCATGCTCTTCGTCAGGGGTGACTAAAAATAACAATGAAACAAGCATTATTTTTTGAAAGTACAACACTATGCGATCCAACCATTACAGTAATGACTAACAAAATCACTGCACCCCATTCTCATGAATTTAACATGTTTCACAAAGTTTTTAATTCCTATCCAAAATTCGAACTGCTAAAATGCAATACATCATTACCACCGCTTTAAACCGTAACTGGTACCAGCGCTATTCCCCCTATTAAGCGTCGCCCCTGTACTTATGGATTTAGTATTCAGGTGCCACTAGGGCAAGGCACCATATCCGTGTGCACGCAACATTGGACTAATATTGCGGACTAATAATGAAGAATTGTGAATAAAAGAGGTGTGCATTCCCTACCTTTGAAAATGTAGTCGGCTTAGTATGATCCATACAGGATAACATACCTGCCCTCTGGGTCAACAACATGCGCCCAATTACGGAACGGAAACCCCGGAGCCACCTGGACAAGCACCCCACGTGCATATCCTGAATACATTGTGACACAGATTTGGCCTCTCCATTGCATTCGCAAACAGGGAATACAGTCCCCCCCCACATATGCGTTTCCTGTAGAAATGCAATTGACACCTTGTAACGTTTAAGATAGTCATATACCCATCTACGTTTCTCAAACTTGGCAATGCCTCTCACATTCCAAGTTAAAAGTTTAGTCACAGGGTTTGCCATTCGTGAGGAGTGTCAAACATTCCAGTCTCCTCACGCTCACTCATCCGAGAGGACGACCCAAACTCAAACGCCGCTCCACCACTAAATTGAACCTGGATACACAAGAGCAGATCATATTTCTCAGAATCTGCAAATTTATGAAAAAAAACAGAACTCCCTTCCAACTCCCCCCTCCTCATGGGCAGTGGGACCAGCCCCCCCATGTTGAAACAATAACCTTTTGGGAGCTAGTACACTCCACCCTGTTACCCACTTCAACATCAAACTTCGAACAATGAGTTTCAACAGTCCCTCTACCTTCCTCCCCTCAAATGTGGTGATGCTCCGCTGGAGGCTGGGTCTCTGGGGAAAGTGAGAGGCACTAAAGCTCCTTTACCCGACCCACTACCTCCAGTCTGGTGGACACTCCCGTCTGTTGGGATAAAAATACAGGATAAAAAGAATAAAAGGAAGGAAGAAAGAAAAAGAACACCATTACGTTCCAACATTCCTAATCCCCTATGCATCTGGTAAACACTCGCGATTCACCATATGGCCGATCCTTCTATCGATTCTCAAGTCCTTGGTCAGGTGTCTCCGGGCGTGCCCACGCACCTGCAGGCAGCATGGGTAGCACATCAGTGAGTGCAGGCCCAAGCCACTCACAGTCACAACGCTACTCACAACACTTCAAGTGCAAATACAGGACTGCCTCTCAATCAGAGCCTTCATTGGCAGTGTCTTGATCAGTTTGAACTGTCTGAGATGTATCCCTGAAAGTCTGCCCGACATCAGCCGTTTGAAGAGTACCATTATTTTCCCCTGTCGCTTACTGTCCTCTGAGCTTCTCCAACACCCCTTCTGTCGTCTGAGCTATGCTGATTGCCTCTGCGTGGCAGGCAGAGAGAAACCCTGCCGCCCGTTGTCCTGGCTAGACGCATCCGCTACATTGTCCAACCAACCACTGGCTTCACCAGGAGTAAAGAAAAAGAGGACCATTCCCCCATGCTGAACTCGGAGTTATCAGAAACATCAAGCTGTATCTGAGGTTTCGGTCCCGCATGCGTCTTTTGACCGAAAGGAAGGACCTTCATTGCTCCTGCACTCTCTGCATATAGTCAGGGAATATGGTTATAGGGTGGCCTTCAAACATCAGTGGGCCCCTCGTCCGGGTGCATTGCAGGATTGCGTCACGATCGCGGGTATTAAAGAGTTGTGTCATTATTGCTCACGGGGGCCCCGGCTTCAGCAGCGGGGCTAAGTTCCTGCGTGCCCTCTCCAATGGGAAGGATTTGGAGAGCTTCTTAGGAAGGAGAACTTTAGAAGTTCAATCTTTCAGGAACAATTCAGTTGACTGTCCTTCCGCCGTTTCAGGGAACCCCATGAATCTCAAATTATTCCGGCGGGAACGGCCCTCTGAGTCCTCCATCCGGTCATCAAGGAAAGCCGTCAGTCTCTGCAAGTTCATGACTGTGTCCTGAAGCGAATTAACTTATTGTTGTAGGGACTCCACCTGTTGTTCCGCCACTGTTACCCGGTCCGCCACATTGCGCAAGTCAGTTCGCAGCAGGTTGACATTGAATGCAATCGAGTCAATCTAATGGACCATCTTATCTCGGGAACTCTGTGTCGCCAATAAAAGGTCTGCCAAGGACAGAGTCGAGTCCACCGCCTCTTTTAAAATAACATTTCATACAAATAGGATATTTTGGGAAAAGCTACATTGCCCTATAAAACTGAGAAGTGATTATTCATTGTTTGCCATGTTTAAATTAGTCCACAGTGTCTCGAGGTCAATGCAGACTTCGTTCATATGGTGTTTGCTCTGCTCAATAATTGCAGACTACTGGGAAGCAGTCATGGCTCATATAGCCGATATAGCGGGAAGGCCGTTCCCTCGGACAGCACCACATTACCTGTAGGGTAGCGCTCCAAATGTACCCAAAATATGCTAACATTTATTGACCTCGCCCTGGCACTTGCCAAACAGCAAACTTCTATAGCCTGAAGTCCTCAATGGGTCCCTCCTCCCCTTGCTTGTAGCTGGCTCAACGACTTAAAGAGGGGTGCATATGCAAAACTTGAAGCTCATGCACAATTCTCCAATACCACTGCACGAACCCCACCACCACAGAATAGGAGGTGTCCCTGTACACCTTGGAGGCTAAATCGGATGAGATACTGCCCTGAGAACTCCTCCCCCCACCTCCGGGTCACACGACCCCTCTTTTACCATATTATCTATCTCGACACTCTTGGTTCTTTTATCAAGACACATTGGTGGCCTTCTACTTCACACTTTGTACACCCCCAGCAGCAGCCCGCATTCTGGCATCGAGCTGGGAGAACAAGACACTCCTGAACACTTCCTTCAGTGCACTGTTTTCTTTCTTCCTCCTCTCAATTCCTCCTTACACTATGGCTGGTCTACTCTTGGTTTGTCAGGTTACTAAGTTTTACGAATTTAAACACCTCAGTATTATTTTTCATGTAAACAGTAATGTAATTAATACCCAAGTTGCTACTGTGCTCATTTTGCCGAACATTTTTGACTGTGTAACGTGTGGCAAATGTTACACAAGTTGAAATGTGAATACGGAAATACTGTGGGGGAAAAACTGTCATTAGTTAAATGGATGTCGCTTTCTCCCAGTGTCTTTGCTACTGCATCTATCCTTCACCCAGGGATGAATGAATGTCCAGTCTTATATAGCGCAGGGCTACTCAGTGTCACGGCACTACAGGCAAAAACCAATCCAGGGACAAATGGTTGCAAGCTAAACAAATGAGTTTTTAACATTTTACGAAAACACACCTCTTTAGGCACATTCCTAAGATAACAAGCATTTACAACGCAATCAGTCTCGCCTTTGGGACCTTATATGTATTTAGCTATGCAGCACATTAGCCTGGGTGCTGAAACATCTATTGTTCTTTAACATGGAGGGAAAGTAAGCACCAAACTGCGTGACACGCCAGGTATGGGAACACATGGAGAGAAATATTGCCTTTCAGCGGGAAATGGTATATTCCAAAGCTCTGTTTTTAATATATAATCAGGGCCTTCGGTGGTCATATCACTGAAAATACAAGATTTGAACAAAATATTATTGTCTACGGGTGCTCTTGGAAGACAATTTCTATGGACTAGAATCTAGAGAATGCTAAAGTGATACTGGTATTTTACTGAGCTATGCTGGTCGTTTTCTATCAAGACAGTTAAATAGAGGCAGTTGAACAGAAAAAAAGTCCCTAAGCGGAAGCAGACAAGTCCTAGGGCTGATCTCCAGAGCCCACAAAGTACATACACATATAAGTATATACTAAAGTATATACAAGAGGTCTCGAATGCTCGACCTAAAAAGGAATAGAATCCTAGATCAGAGGAGCCCGGACAGAGAAAAAAAGACCTTCCTCGTCTCGTCTGTTTAAAACAAGTGACCACCATCAGCTGGGCATCTCCAGAGGGCAAAGTCCGAGATGGAAAGTATTGCCGTAACCTGGCCCGGAGATATTGCAGCCGTGTGCTTTAAAATGCTTGATGAGCTAACACCAGGGCATTAAAACACAGTTCTCTTTTCAACAGGATCTCATTTCTCTCTCCGCACAGGTTTTGCAAAACAGGAAATAAAATTACATTATTTCGTGTTTTTCCATTTGTGCAAGTAACGTGAATGAACTTTCTGGTGTTCGAATACTGATGTAAAAATGTTGCTGAAGTCCAAGGACTTTTCTGCTGTGACTGTGCTTGTGGGTTAGTACAGGGAACTTGCATATGTCCCACTGTCCTCTGAATGTTGCACTTTAGCTGAACTTACCATGACGTTGTGTTGCTGAGGCTGCACAAAGCTTACTAAGAAACAGAACAGTGCTAACATTATCTGTGCTACGCTAAAGTTTCTGATTCTGCAAACACTGATCATGCCATATAGAAGCTGTGTGTCAGCTAATTTGTTATGCGAAAATGTGTAGAAAAAAACCCTGGTTTTGGGGATGTGAGAGAGACTTGCCCTATTTCTTCAGAAACTCTGTACAATTCTCTATTTATTTTGATGTTCATTGGGGACTTACAATTATTTTGATTTCGGATTATTTATTCTGCTTTTATGTCTTCATGGCATTTAACATTTATTCTGTATTGCTACGGACCTCCACCTCTCTTTTGGAATTCTGAAAAGGACTAAAGACCTGACTGTTCGAATGAGTCCCTCAAGCGCCTGGATACCAACTGGGGCGATTCGCTGAGTTATACAAATTGACTGATTGATTGATTTTTGAAACATTATACTAAAACCCTTTAAACGTCTCCCGATCAAGAACTCAGTTATTGAATCATCTTCATGACGTATTCTGTTATTTTCATAACTATATGGTAATGGGGTGTTCTCTTATGCAAGATAAGTGCTGGAGTGTAACCTGTTGAGGTAAATGGTGAGAATTTACATTTTTTCGGGAACCAGGTTTATTGAGGATCAGCACTGATTATTGGAATATGGGTGTCTGCTCTAACAGCAGTGACACAAGCAGTGCTGGAGCAATATAGCCTGTGGCTGCTGGTGAGGGAATAAAATAACCACAAAGAAAAAAATAACAAGATCACCAAAAGTGATAAAAAAAATTTAAAAAAAAGATTTCTTTGCACTAAGGATAAAATCACGAGCAGGCTTGATGCAAGATGAGCAGAGAACCTGTCCAGGAGAGTGGATGATTTTGGATGTGCTCTGTGAATAATAGCAGACCACATCCAGCACTGAGAAGCAGCTCTCCTTTATTGAAGCTGTGGTAAGTGTTGGGGGAAAAAACTAGTTGGTACAAAAGAAAGTCAGAGTTAAGGCTGATGTGGTGACGCTATCTATAATAGTCCGTGACCACTCTTCGAGCTTTGGAAAAATTTCAAAAACTGCGTTTCCAGTTGTTGTGTTGCTGGAATCACAACTTGAATTTGTCGAAGACACTGTACAGGCCCCAAACATCCAAATGCTGGGGTTTGCATCCAGTTCTGAACAGAGGTGGGGTTTGCATCCAGTTCTGAACAGAGGTGGGCGAGTCAAAAGCTTAACAGACATAGCCGAGCCAAGGATGGGCTCTGGTTCCAAGAGCTCGTGCATGAACCCTGAAAATAACTGTAAATCATGCGACAAAGATCATGTTAGAATACCATAATCTTTAAAATTCAAAAAGGTGTAATCCTTTACCACTCTGTACCGTTTGACCTTTGTACATAAAAGTATTCAAAATGTTTTTTAAACAAGCAATGAGAAACATTCCTGCCCCAGACCTGATAAGAATGCGGTTAATGAGCTAAGAGGTAAATCAGTTGTTATGCGTACTACATTCTTATTATAGCTGGAGCAACAACATGGCTATTAAATCAAACATGAGACGATCTTGTACAGCGGACATCCTGAACGCAGGTATATGTGATATAATGAACAAAAAGGGGGTTTGATAAAATAAAGTATTTGTGTAGGGTCACACAGTTGGCCAAGCAGGGAAGCTAGGATTATTCACACTGCAAATGAGTATCTCTTTTAGAGATCAAATGTTAATACGTTGTCCGTAATTCCTGCAGGATGAGATTAGACCATGGGTGACAGGCAAAACCCACATGTCATTTTAGACAGTTTTAGATGGCGCAAACCTCGGCTAAGGGGCGATGGGCTCTTCACAAGAGACCCAGACTGTGAAAAAGGTTTTGTTTTTTATGGCACAGTGAGATTCCTGTGAGTTACAGAATGCGGAGTGGAGGCCCGAACTCCAACCCGGTTCTCCATGACACATGGGCCGCAGCTACAGCCGCGAGGCCACATCGCCTCCCTTGAAAGCTTGGCTTGTTTTAGGCTTGAGATTCCAAGACGACCTCAAGCTAAGCCAGAGCCAGCTTTCTGGCTAGAGCTTACAGTGGCTCGCCCACCTCTTCTAATGGTGCATGTTAACGGTTTATAGATGTATATGTGTATTATTGTTTTGAGGTTCATGTCGTACAAACGGCTTCAGGGTCCCCTGATTGCAGTAGTGATTCAGTGGGGGGGGGGGCGAGGGGGGTCCTTCAGAAGTCAAAAGGTTAATAACAGCTGCTGTAAAACAAAAACCCAATCACGACTGATTCAATAACAAAGCTCCAGCTATGAAAAAGAAATGATCCAGCTTTGACACAAACCTCTTACACCAATTTAACTTGCTGGCAGCCACACACCACGACTTCCCCAATTCATCGAGTCCCTAGGTTATGGCAACAACTTCATAAAGGAATTGGAAATGCAAAGCAAAGAAACTGCTTTAACTGCTAGGTGTGGGCATGCAGAGGGTATGGCTGGGATGACCCTACAGCTGAATCCAGGAAGAGGAAGTCTGCCAGGGCTTTCTAGCCGCTATGGATGGCTTACCGAGTGGCCACTCCATTCCACTACTTCCCCACTCGCTACAGCATGCTTGAACAGGCCTCGTCAGCACAGTGCAGAACCAGTCCGGAGGATCAGACCCTTCCTTCAACACCTCTGACAGCGCGTAAGTCCCAATAGGCTAGAATCTGACTTTTACCCTTTTAAGAAGATAACATACCATGCATGGTCTTCAGCAGCCTCACCTTTGCTTTCAATATGCTATTTATCCTGAACGTCTGTCCCTACTTAAAATCATTTTTTTGCTGTTTTTGCCTACACCACTTCTGCTGGAGGTCGGCTCATGTATCCATCCTAGTTGACGTGAAGAAGATACTTTCTATCTCTACTACAGACCATTTCTTTCCCTGGTATCTATCATAAAGGGCTCTTGCCACAATGTTTCTACACCGTCACTTACCCACTTGTATAACTTCTGAGTCATTCTTCAAAAGAGGTATCATTTAAAACAGGTAGGACTTTCTCTAACCTGATCCATCCAGAAAAGAGGACTTCAGGACAAGACAAACTACAGATCTGGCCGCCAGTACTAAACGCAAAACCGCACGTTGTCATAGAAGTGGTGTGTACGTTGGTAACACAATCTTTCCGATATTGTATCCTTCTAAAATTTGACCTAACAGAAATCACGAATAAGTAGGGCCACTGGAATTATCGGATTCTGCTGCTAAATTCTTTTCTGCATAATTATGTATGTACTGCACCTGCCCCATAATCCACACTGTGCCGCACAATTCAGAGACTTCAGAATAAACAAGCATTTGCAATGCAATAGGTCTCGCATTTGCGAGAGTTTAAGCTATTGGCATTGTAAATGACAATGCCTTTTATTTATGTTTTACAAAACAACACGTAAATAAAAGGCATTGCCATTTCCAATGCCAATAGCTCAAACTCTCACAACTGCGAGACCTATTGCATTGCAAAGGCTTGTTCCTGGTTGCCACCAATACATAACAAAAGGTACGCTGTCGACAGAAACCAAGCTGACCAGTTGTTCTGGTTATTCGAGCTCGCATCAAACACGGAATTACTGTATTACCACAGTATCAACATCTAAAGCAATCAAAATAAACACTTCATTCAAGTGAGTTCTCAGCGCGCAAATGCCACACTTTGGTATGTGTAATCATTCATACAGTGAGTATTTCAACAAAGCAATTAAAAAATTGCAGCACAGGTATATCTTTTCTAAATACAAAAATTTAATTTGTAACAAAGATGTGAGGGGTACATTCAAAGACAATAAAACATCATGATGGAGGATACATAAAGTAGCCTACACAATCATAGATGTCAACAACCATTCCAAATTAAACGGCTAACTATCGTTTACGGGCCGTCCTGAAAGAGTGTTCTTCAGCGTGCAGTCTGCACTTTAGGAGGCACAATTGACTGGTGCTCTCCGTCACTGATGATACCTCTGAGAGTAACTGATCATTCCACATACCGAGGCTTGCCAGGCTTGGCTTCCTCATTGATAGTACCTACTTGTGAGGCCTTCGCCTTCATCTTTTTCAATCTTGATTAATCAGATTCGAGTAGACCAACAAATGAGGCTAGAGGGACTTGTTTTATAAACAACCATATGTCCTGAAGATGGTCTGACGGATGTAATCGCCATAACAGACCGAAACGTCGACTGCTACCTCCAATTTCACAATATTTAATTTGTTTGAGGGTTCGTTGTTCTGTGTTGTAGACTCATGGTCCCTCTACTATTTAATTTGGAATGGTTGTTGACATCTATGATTGTGTAGGCTCCTTTATGTATCCTCCATCATTATGTTTTATTATCTTTGAATGTACCCCTCACATCTTTGTTACAAATTAAATTTTTGTATTTAGAAAAGAAGATATACCTGTGCTGCAATTTTTTAATTGCTTTGTTTAAATACTCACTGTATGAATGATTACATTTATGTTTTCATTTGTTTTATGGTTAGTCACCACTCGGGACTCAACATATCAGTAATATATTAGTAAGAAATTTGACTGAGATTAGTAAACAAAATCCCTTGCAGGCATCTTTACCTAAACAATTGCTCATCTGCCCAAGCCTCCAAGGGTGTATTGGGTTCCCACAGTTTTGTTACACACTTTGGTTTGGGCTGCTCTTTGTACAATAATGTACTTTTAATACATTATTACATTATTTTAGCTTTGGCGCTTATCCTGCTGACAGCCGAAAGCGTTAAAAAAAACTCCGCCTCTGAGCGGAAGGAAGGGCATCTAGTCTCCACAAAGGTAAGTCAACAACCTGCTCGCCCAGCAGCTCTTGGAAGCAGAGGCGCCAATAGCTCTCCCCTACACTCCTTGGAGGATCTCCTCAGGTGCGAAGAATTTAAAAAGGAGAGAGGATAATTATGCAATGAATGCTGATCTTTAAAGCCGCTTTAACTAGGACAGTGTTCAAATGACGCTTTTTCCGCTGCTTCCAACAAAAAAAGGAGAGTAAAGCTGCGCCAGTCTTCTGGAATCATCGATAAGTAGTTCTATTTTTGACTGTGTGAGAATGGTAAGGAGTAAGGAAGGGAGAGGGTGTGGCCTAAGGGCTAGGGCAGTCGACCTCAAATCTGGGGAACCGGGTTTGAGTCTCGGCAAGGACGCGCAACATCCTGTGATTCTGGGCAAATCACTTAATCCCCTCGTGCCTAACAAAATGTGTCCCCATGTATCGCAACTGGTGCTCGTGTAAAGCGCTCTGATACAATACCTTCGAGTCAAGTTCGTGCTATATAAACCTCCGTAAAAAAAAAAATTTTAAACGGCAGGAGAATTAAGAGAGAACAATGACGTTCAATTTATGCCCCTCTTGTTGTACACGAGGTTGTACATGTTTACATTAAAGTGACAACTTTAATGTTGGGCTGGGTTTTCATCCAGGTTTAGAAGACGCTCGACTGAACTACTAATACTAAATGTCGCTCAAATCGAAGAAAAATAGTCCCAAGCAAGTTCTAACTGTAACCAACTACAAATTGTCTAACGTAATAGAAAGACACAGATCATGTCGCCGCGTGGTGGTGTGGGGGAAGAGGGGTGATTACTTCATAAATGCTTGTACTCCGTGAACTCTGAACCGGCACACAAAGTGATATATATGTTAACAATGAATACGGAGCAGTGGGTCACACAGTAGTATCTTGCAAACAAACCAACGACAATGACTAATTCAATAAAGAAGAGGACGCAACCTGTAATTTAAATGCTAATACGAGCCAGCCACCTTCCACTGTGTGTGCTAGTCAGCACGTTCACTTGTCGGTTGAGTTCTATTTATTGCACTATTGCTGTACACACAGGAAATGAAAATGTTTCACAGGAACACTGAAAAAAGATGGTTATTTACTATGAAAGCAGAGTCGCGCTCTTGTGTTAAAGGACGGCCAAACTGTTTGGTTTTGCAACACAGCTGGATCCGGTTTCTGTTGAGGCTCATCTCTCGGGCATCGCCTCTCAAGAGGCAGGGATGTTGTGTACATTACGACGACTCCGCCCTCCCGCTAAAAGGAACAGAATCCTTTCAGCCCGGCAGTCTCAAGGCAGCCCGGGAGCTGCCGGCTTCGCTGAATAAATACCGCGTGAAGATAACACTGCTGCGCACCAGGGGTACTCGGCAACTGCGTCAGGGAGTGAGTGAGCCGCAAAACACAGGTACAGTGGTAAACGTAATGGAGCAACCCAGTGTCCCTCAGAACCTGGGTATACGTATTAAGGTAAAAATTGGTTCTGTCGGGGTTTACAATTACTTAAGGTAAGTAGCAACAGCTTACTTATAACACATATCAACGATTTGCAAAAGAAGAATATATAACACACCAAAATTAGAATTCAATAATGTATTTCAGAAAAAATCAGATAATCATGGCTGTCGCAATTTACAATTTCATTTGTAATATGAAATACGTGACTGTGGTGAAAAAAGTGACATGTGGTGGTTGGTGATAAAGAGTACACTATATACAGAAACAATTGAGCGTGCAATAAAAGGGGAGAAATATTTTTTCGTATGTCCTTATTATTTTAGCACATATGCTTCAGGATCCTAATGACAAATAAGACTGTGATCATGAGCGTTGTGTAGACATATGCAGTACGCCGACGTTTCGACCCTGTTAATTGCGCACAAGTGAGATGCGTCAAGGTGGGTCTTCTTCAAGGCAGGAGGGGGGATTGGCAGCCAAAAGGTAGATTTCTTTGGTATCTCCGCAAATTATCAATTGTGGGTTTGAGAATAAACCACGTGCATCTCAACCAGCCGGTTGGAGCCTCAGAATTAATCAGTAAATGACTTCCACCCGTCGGTTGGAGTCTTAATTTTTAGCCAGTCCAGTGATTTTCGTTATCTGGCAAAGAAACGTCCATCCGTCAGTGGCTCTGTTTGGATAAAACACAGGTACACGCGCTCGGGCGAACGCGCTCTCCCAGTACATGCGCGCAAACAGGCAGTTCTGTCCAATAAGTATGGTTAGGTTAAGGTGAGCGTAGCTAGTTTGCTTGTTTAGCGAGACAACACAATGATGGTTGGTGCAAAAATTGTTGAAGCCAATTAGTAGCTAAAATAAAAAGTACTGAACGAATAACGCGACTGTGAAGAGGCAACAATGGGACATTTCAATCGACCGAATTGTAATCCTTAATTATTGGTTGATGAGCAAACGCCGTTTTGTAAAAAAAAGAAAAAAACTTCAGATTTATGGCCATAATATGACGACACGTGAGCTCCAAGTTTTATAGTCAAAAACAGCGCAGAGCCAGTACAAACAAGCGCGGCCGCGAAAGTTAAAGCGACCGCGCTAATTAGACAAGGAATGTCAGGAATGCAGCTGGCATCCGGCTGCACTGCTGCTCGCTCCTGAGCTCCCTAGGCCAGGGGAGCTAACGTTTAGAGAGAAGGCGGGACATGCACCCGCCTTTGGCCAATTGCGGGCTTTCAATTTTTGAAAGCCACACGCAATGGCTAATCACTTCAGCTTTTCAGCAAACTCGTGTGTGTGGCTTTTTTTAGCCACACGCACGAGTTTGCTGAAAAGCTGAAGTGATTCCAAGAGGTCATTTTCTAGAGCAGCGCATGCGCGCTGCGCTAGGCTCGACCTAAAAAGCACTTTTCTAGCTCAAATCAAAAGTTTAAAAAACAGCACGTGAGGCTCGTGCAGTGACAAAAGGTTAACTGGGTACTTTTCAGTTAATTGCTACAGTCAGGTGTAAAACTATTGCTAATGTGGTGTAACTTGTGCTTAGACAGTATTAATCTGTGTTAAAATTAACGAAGAATAGCAAAATAATAGTGCCACATTATGCTGCATAATCTGCCATTTCTTGTTGGACAATGAATTAACGCTGCAGCATAATTTAGTCTTTTATAGCCGCATAATTCCAACTAACAGCCACTGACGCTTGCCAGCTCTCTGAAGCAGATGGAAACGGATGCCCCTGAATGACAAGTGCTTGTGCTAGCACAAGATTCCTTTCAGGTCCTTAAGCGACAAACCGTAAGGTGAGTCTCAGCATAACTGGGTCAAAAACATAAACCAGAGAAGAACAAGTTTCTCACCTTCGGTAATGCTCTTTCTGGCAAATACTCTATCTAACAGCAGACTCCTCTTCTTAGAATATCCATCAGGTATCACTCTGGATCTGGAGAATTTTTTCCAGCAATGCTCGTGCACACCAATAACTGGTGTTGTGTGGTTCAACGCTAACTTTATTTCGCCCCAGAAGTAAAAGAGCAGAGCCACATGTAAAAGTTATCCCTGTGCGCTGATATCAGGTTGTCTCTTCCCTATCCACACCAAGAGCATAAAACAATTATTGGGGACAGTGTGCGGATCAGTAACTTTTAAATATTAAAAAGAGGCCACACCACAGGACAGAGGTTGTGGCCAGTAAGGAATCTATGGTTAGAGAGAGTATCCACCATAAAAAGATACTGAAGCCAAGTAACTTGCTCTTTTGATGGATACTTCTAACCACAGATTCCTCGCCTTAAAATACAAAATCACTACCTCCCAAAGAAGGAGGATCTCTAAAAGTGGACTCAACCAAATGGGCAAAGTGTCCTTTTATCCAGACCTGGCTGTTAAGGAAGTAGTGTTTTAAGATGGTATGTACCATTGTCCACGTTGCAGCTTATCAGATCAAAAACAGCACCACTTCAGGCAACAAAGTGGTAGCGACCTTGGCCGTGGGTGGAATGGGCTTCCAGACCTTTCAGGGGCTAATTCTTACCCCGTGCTTAGTAGATTTTGATGTACAAGTCTGTCACCTTAACAGTGTCCTCTTCTGCACAATCTTCTCTTTATTTGCTTTAGAAAACCCCACAAAAAAGCTTATCGTCCACTCAATAATCCTTGGTACGATCAATGTAAAACCTTAAAGCCAGTATGGGGTCCAACCGATGTAGCCTCTACTCCTCTTATGGGAGGTGAGGGGGAGAAAAGAACGCCAGGAGAGTGACAGACTGCATCATGTTAAAGGAAGTCACAACCTTGGTCAAAAAAGAACCCGAAACATCAGCACCAAGTTGACTGGAAAGAAAGTAGTAAAGCGCGGTTGCACTCATGTGATATGCAAAGAGGTAGACAGTTTTAAGAGATGTTGCAAGCAACTATGCAAAGGCTCGAAGGGCATACATAAGAGAGGAATGTTAAGACCAAGTTAAGGTCCAACTAAGGTATCATAAACAGTTTAAGAGTGAACATGCACGTCAAACCTTTAATAAACTGTCGACATACCTGATGATCTGAACAAGGGCAGATGGTCCAGCAAATGTAGGAAGGATGAAAATGATACCAAATAACCATTTTCAGTGGCCACTGCAAAGGGTTGCAAGTTTAAATATATATTAAAAAAAGACACCTAATAGCTTTCTTGTAAGGATCAGTGTCCCGAGCACCACACCTGGTCATGAATTTGTCCCAGAGCCCATCATAGATGAATTTGGTGGAAGGGTATCTGGTGGCAAGGATGACATCCTCCACTTCGGAAAGCAAATCAAATGTAGCTAATTGCCACCGCTCAGCCTCCACACATGGAGGTTCAAGTTGTGGAGGTTCACATGAAGGACGCTGTCCTGTTGCTGAGACAGTAGATCCTCCCAAAGTGGTAGCCTAAGAGAAGATGTATGCTCATGCTCAGGTGTTTCGAATATCACTCTCCTGGCTCAATGTGGTGCAATTAGGATGACTTGGCCCCTGCCCCATATGAGTCTCCTAACAAGTGCTCCAATGGAAACTCAAACAGAAAAAAACTGTTTACATTACACATTTGACTGTGGCGAAAATATCTATCCAGGGCTTTTCCCCATTAGTCACATATATGCGCCACCTCAGGATTTAGAAGCCAGTGATGATATTCTAGGCAACATCCGCTCAGGCATTCGGGGATCCCGCCAGGTGGTTGGCACCCAGGAAGAGGTTCTGGTGCTCCAACCACATCTAAAAGGCGAAAAGCTGCCTGTTATAGGGCCCAGGACCCCATTCCATAGTGCTTGTTGCAGTTCAACATGTCAGCAGTGTTATCCATGAGAACCTGTACCAGCCTCCCTTTAACTGACAGCATGAAAGCTTTCAAGACCAAATGGATGGGCCAAAGCTCAAGTAGACTAATGTAGAGTTGGCCCTCCTCTTAAGACCAGAGACTTCCCATCTTCACTTCCCCCAGATGATTTCAAACCCCCCCCCCCCCCCAACCCAGTGGCAATGTGTTTGTCACCACAGTCAGCTCTGGGTGAGACTGGAGAGTGGCCTGCCACAGGATAAACTGTGCTTGGTCAGCCACCACTGCAGATCTTGGCCCATCTCTTTCAAGACCTGGATGGGGTCTGAAAAGCGGCTTTGATGCTGGGTCCACTGGAATTTCAGGTTCTAGTGCCAGGCCCGCATGTGCCACCTGGCGTAGCAGACAAGGATGATGAGTGAATGATGAAGAACTAAGAGGCCAAGAAGCCTCAGAGCCACTCATACTAGTATCCAAGATCAAGCCGGAAATATCAGGATTACATCCCAAATGTTCCTAATTCGATGTGGTGGAGGAAAAATCCTTGAACCGCACTGCATCTAAAATCGTCCCAATGAATTGAAGACTCTGTAATGGAATCAGGTGGGATTTCAGCTCGTTTATGGTGAACATCAACAATGTTGAGAGTTCTGCAGTCATCTGGAGATTGGTCATGAAAGCGTTCAGCAGCCAGTGGTGGAGGAACAGGAACTTAGAACCTACGAAGATAAACAGCAAGCACAACATCCCTTTAATGAACGCCCAAGAGGCGGAGGAGAGGCAGAAAGGGATCATGGAAAATTGAAAGACTCCCTGGCCCACCTTGAATCGCAGGTAACACCTGTGGTACTGCAGGGCAGGTGCATGAAAATAAAGGTTCTGCAAGTCCAAGAACAATATCCAGTTTTCAAAGTCCAGAGCAGGTAGACTGAGCCAAAGTGAGCCTCCTGAATTAGTCCTTCCGCAGTAAGGCATTTCAGAGTCATAGGTCCATGATAGGCCTGAGGCCAACAATCTTCTTCAGAACGAGAAAATAGCAGGAACATTTAACACCCACCTTTCTCTGAATCTGGTACCCGTTCTATGGCACCTTTGATGAGTAACAGGCATACCCGCCAGCAGTAAAAGATTAAAAATACTTATCCGAAAGACATTCTGGTGTGGGAGAAATGTTGTGTGGGGGTGGAGAAGGCTGGGTCCAAACTGGAATGGCATGGGGAGCAAAAAAACGATGGATTTAGGCCCAGATCTCTGTACTGGGGTGAATGTATGACATTGTTCTGCATTCTGGTATGCCCAGGTGTGGGTCCGGTGCTCTCCATGCCACTGGAGTCAAGCTATCCTGGCTGATGAGGGGTAAAACCCCGAAACCGGTCCTAGAATGCTTGTTTCCAGTCCAGGGAGGACCTGGCCTGGCAGTTCGGGCTTGTCTGTTCCCATTGGGCGCAGGGTCAAGACTGATTTGCATATGGCTGGGTCCAAACTGGATACCCGTTCTATGGCACCTTTGATGAGTAACAGGCATACCCGCCAGCAGTAAAAGATTAAAAATACTTATCCGAAAGACATTCTGGTGTGGGAGAAATGTTGTGTGGGGGTGGAGAAGGCTGGGTTCAAACTGGAATGGCGTGGGGAGCAAAAAAACTATGGATTTAGGCCCGGCTCTCTGTACTGGGGTGAATGTATGACATTGTTCTGCATTCTGTCCATCTATTGTTCTTTTTGGAGAAGAAAGGTAAGACATAACCCTTTTGAACAATCTGAAAGACCCATCTTTCAGGCATGATGGATCACCAATCGGGAATCCTGCCACCCACTGGATGGGTGTGATCCACTGATGGAAAAGTAAAGTGTTTTGTTGGCCGTTGTAGCAGTAGTGCCCTTTTGGCCTGTGCAATGTCTGCTGGCGCTGGGCCCACAGCCCGAAAGGATAGTCATCTACTGCATCACTGGATGGGAAGGCTGTCGTTAGGCAAGCCTCCTAGAGTAGCCCCTAAATTTGAGGAACTGATGGGGAAAATTGCTCTATAGCCCCAAGGAATGAGCTGCGGCCCTACTATCCTTAAAGTATTTGAAAGCTGAGTCCAAAGAGGCGAGGCCCATGAAAGGGCATGTCCATCAGTGATGCCAGCATATCGCCAGAAAATCTGGTCGACCGCATCCAGGTGTGTCTGTGGAGCACGGCACTGGTATCAACTGCCCCAACAATGCAATCCATAGTATCCAAGCCTGGAAGGATAAGGGCTTTTGCTGTGTCCTGCCCATCATCAATTGTGTGAGCCAAGTAGGCCCCAATGGCCTGCTGGAATGTAGGCAAGAGCTGACAGACTATATCCCAGAAGACATGCACAGCACCTTATCAGACTGTGGTTATGGACCTCAGTGCCAGGGTGGAGGAAGAAAAAATTTGCTTTCCTAAATTATCAATCCTTCCATACTCTCTAGCCGGGAAATTAATCAGGATTCACTTTGCTGCAGCCTATATAATGAGATTTTCTGGAATAGGGTGCTGTGCTTGTAGCAAGTCATCCCCTTCATCTTCACCATCCGTTTTCTAGAGTACACTCCGTTCTGGCACAGGATCAGAGTTTCAATCAAAAAGAAATTTGAGCCTCTTCTAATAACTGAATTGTAGTAGAGGTATCTAATTAGAATCGGGCTGCATGACTACTAGTTGCAACACTGGTCTAGCTCAGGCCGACTTTGTTTCAGGGTCCTACTTAGGTGTCGGGTCATCAATTCGTGCCTGTTGTATCAGTATCGGCGAAAGGGTCCAGGGGGGATCCCGAGCCAGAGTTGTAGTCTATACCGGATTTGGAACATAGTTGCCTGAAGTCATTGGAATACAGATAAAGGTCAGAGAGGAGCGCTGGATCGGTGTCAGAAGGCATGGAAAGAAAGGAAGGAACTAACATCAGTACAGAGGAGCGGCAGTTATACGCAGGTGTAGGAGAGTAGGATCTGCTTCTTATAGTTATCCCCACTTTTTGCTGATGTTTCACTGTTTTTCGACTTAGCCAGACTGAGGCCCTGCTAATCAGGACCCCAGTCTATCTGCTTTCTACTCTAAATTGATTGTATGTACTTTAGGTACACTCCAGATTGGATTCTGGGGTACCCTTGTGAGTCCCTAGTATATGGTATACTATGTACCCAGGGCATAGGTACCCCAGAGGCCTACCAGGGGCTGCAGCATGTATTATGCCACCCCTGGGAAGCTTTGTAAAATGACACAACAGGTCTGCTACAGCAGCCTGTGTAAGGTGGTGTATCCACCCTTACTGAGATATAGGTTCCCTATATCTCTCCATATCACTGCACATGTAAACCTATCAGTCACCCCTATGGCAGGCCTTAACAATCCTGAAGACAGGGTGCTGGGTTTCATGTGAGAGGGTGCCCATGCATGAGCAGAGCCCCTCTGCAGCTTTCGGAATCTTTATTCCGGGGTTGTTTGTGATGCAGCCGGACCATATAATCTTAAGTGCATTATAACCAAACGGTAAATGCTAACTTTGGAGTGGCTGCATGGAAAACTGTCGTGTTTGGTGTCAAACACCTTGGAATCATACCCCCACACCAGTAACTGGTGTGGGAGTATGATCCCACCCTTCTAGAGGGAGAGACATGACAGCACCGGTATACCCCGTACCAGCTAACAGAGCCCTGGCATCACAAAATGGATGCTGCAGCCAGACACGAGTCTGCCCTCCTGCTGCTGGACGAAACTCCGGCAGGGGAGGCCTGGACAATAGGTTTCCTGTCACAGGGAGGTGCGACCACCTCCCAGACAGGCTTTAGTGTATTGGGGCTGGGTGGGTGCACTCTCAGAGTGCTTTGAAGTCTGCACTGGGGGCACATTTGGTGTCCCTGTGCATAGTCCAGCTCAAACCGGTTGCAGGGGCACACAGCCCCTGCTCTGGCGCGAAACTAGACAAAGGAAATGGGTGTAGCCACCCCCCTTTCCTGACCCTCCCATAGGTGGGTCCCCAGAGTTTGTCCCACCCCTTCCTTGGGTATAAAGTAGGAAACCCTGACTACAGGACTTTAGATTACACCTGGACTAAACTCTGATACCAGAAACCAAGTACTTCGACGATCTACACTACGCTGGATGACTGAAGAATCTCCCTTGGAGTAAAGGAGTTACTCCCCTGCAAGGCAGGCACCTTTAACGCAACTGACCGGTTGGCATCTCCGAGCGACGGACTCCGAAGAGTATTGCCACACAGGAGGTGGGTTTTCCGAGGTCTCTGAGGTCGATCTGTGCCCACAGCAAGTCTGAGGCCCGTATCCTTCGTGGAGACCGTGCAACCCGAACCCCTGGACACCGCGACCATTTGCAGAAGCATCAGCTTTCCGGCGACCCCTGAGGTGGAGCTTTGGGTTACTTGTAGCCCTGACCCCGAGCAGTAATTGCACCGAAGATTGTCAGCCTACACTCAACGAGTGTTCCGTGGGCCGCCATTTTGTGATTCATCTCGAGGTCCCTTCGCGATCCCTGGTCTGTTGACCTGTGGGTCCCCAAGAAGGCAACTCTAACTTTTATTGGGCTTCCCTGGTTGCTCCAGACGTGCCCTGACTCTCCATCGCTTGGGGGAGTCCCCCGGACCTTGCTGGTCCGCACAGAAGCATCTTTTCTCTTCCTGCGTGGGTTGCTGTTGCCAAGGCTTGTTGTGGCCAATCCGATCACCGACACCCCAGCACTCGACATCCTTCGTGGGACAGCTCGAATCCAGCTCCTGGTCGTCGTCGACGTCTCCAGGACCCTGTGGCTGCAGAGTCAAGCTTCACCTCTTCGCACCTGAAGCACCCGACATCGGTGGGCATTCGATTGCTCCGCTCCTGGTCACTGGCTAGTGACCCAGACTCTGTCCCCTCTGCTTTCAGGTTCTTCACATCTTCGATCCAGGCTTGGATCACACCGGACACTTTTCTCCTTCACGGCAGCAGCACTTTGCAGCAGATCGCCATTGAAAACGACGACGATTCCCGACACCCTTTGACACCTATGCACCCGGCTTCCCTGGGTGAGGTAACTCGAGTACTCCGGTGCTCCCGTGGGTGTTGGCCCTAGAACCCCTTAAGTCTAAAGGGGTTTGCTGAAAGTCCTCTCCTAAGTGTCCTTTATCTTTAAAATTCCAACCGCGACTTTCCGCATTGAATCCTACGGCGCTCGTGGCTGTGTTCTCACACTGCACACGTCCCCCGTGGGTCTCCTGTGTCACTACCTTGGGTGGTTCCTTGGGTTCCCAGCGATTCTACGTGCTCTAGGCACTGTGTCTAGTCAAGTCGTGGTTCTTATACCACTTTCTTAGTATATGGTTTGGTCTCCCCCTGGAGCCCACTGTGTATTGTGCTATTTACTGTCGTTTTAATACTGTGATACTGTGTATCTCGAACTCTAATCTCATAAAGGGATTAGTAGTTAGTGTTTGGAAATAAATACATATATTTTATATATATCTTGTGTGGTTCTCCTTTCATTTAGTTATTCAAGAGGTTATAATCTGGTAAACCAAGCTGCTTTACACTCCTTCAAGACTTAGCCTGAAGGCTGCTCTCCATAGCTACCACTAGGGTAGCTTTCAATAAAGGTTGTCTTTAAACCTATCATCAATAAGGGTCGTTTGGACTGGTGCAAGGTGCCCAATATAACTAGTGGACAGCATATGCCAGGCCAACTTCTCACAGCAGGCACAGGAGCATTTCTATAAAAATCCTCTATCTAGTGTGGCGCCTGGGGTATAACTCGAAGGTCAGAAATCTGCAGTTAAAAGCATCCATGAGAATAAGCAAATATAATTTAATGTAATGTTGGCATCAGGGGAAGGATTCATCCTATTTAATCATAACAGCAATCCAATCTTACTGCTCTTCAAAGTAATCTAAATTTCTTAACTCTGACATTTGTTTTAGGCTTTAGATAAAAGAAATACACGAGGGGGCCATATATCATCAGTTCATTTTACCTTTACTCTTCTTTTCAATTACTGTACAAAAGAAAACTATTAAAAACAGTAAATGCTGATAATCCTTCTCAAAACAATTTAAAATAAACAATTATTGTAGTGTATGCGAGTTGCAAACTGGAGGCAACAAAAAAAGGAGACTATGCTATTATTTTCTCCTGATAATTGATGCACAAAGAATTATTGCACATAGGCCATCATTTTTGTTTTTTTATTAGGTTTGCCTCCTTCGTGGTTTTGACGCATTTCAGCTTGTGTCAACTTATAATACTCCTCAGGACAAACATGGAATTATAATATACCCACACAATATTAAATGTAGTGTTCCTTAACCTACATAAATATAGTATTCAAACAAACCCCGCTCATCTTTATGTGCAGCAGGCAATATTTTTCTTCCATAGACCTAGTTAGTCTGACCTGCGCACGTTTTGTTATCACCATGCAACCCCATGCACTGTACATTTATCACCCTTGTTGACAATAAACCACCCTCACGGTGGAATAGGGAATAATTCATTACATATCTCTTCTACTACTATGTCCTATTGTACCCAATAGTTAATACAAATTAGTAACAAAATACTGCATATAATATCCCATATAGTATGTATAGGAGCAAAAACGAATTAATTGACTCAAGCCTTCCAAAAGCAGTCGTTCCTGGATGCTTTCTGCGTTGGAGCATATAAATGTTTCCTA
Organism: Calotriton arnoldi; assembly: GCA_963921515.1. NCBI lineage: Eukaryota > Metazoa > Chordata > Amphibia > Caudata > Salamandridae > Calotriton > Calotriton arnoldi. The sequence goes on along the minus strand of CAWUFW010000425.1, from coordinate 1,427,860 downwards.
GTTTGGCCCAAATAGGAACATTGCAAAAATGCTCTTTAGTTTCATGAATTACATTACATTCAAAAAGGACTCATACTGAAGTGGTCCATTGAAAACACATCTCTAGTTTTCCTGTTTTTTTAGCAAGAAAGTTCTCTAAGAGTCATCTTATATCAAAAAATCCTATAAAGTTTTTTTCTATGTATAACGTACGCTATAAAGAAGAGAGAAACTGATATTGAACTGCTAATCTAAACTTAAAACCAGCAGGATGGAAAGATTAATTGTTGTAGTTTATTACCGGTCGCTGCACTGGTGAGCATGTCTACCGGTGTCGTTATCACACTCCATTGCACTGTTCAAATGAAACCACGTATAGATACCATGGGTGTCAAATAAAAACATCATGCACAAGGCCACAAAGACTAAGCAAAGTCACATGCACATGACTCAACAAAAAGGAAACCTAATATTCAACAAGCATTTGCAATGCAATAGGTCTCGCATTTGCGAGAGTTTGAGCTATTTTTATTGTAAATGACATTGCCTTTTATTTAGGTTTTGGTTTTTGAAACATAAATAAAGCCATTGTCATTTACAATGCCAATAGGTCAAACTCGCGTAAATGCGAGACCTATTGCATTGCAAATGCTTGTTGTTACCGAAAAGCCCTTTCCACAGCGCATACTGGCTCCTTTAACGTTACTCACAAAAACAAACAAGTACAGGTAAAGCACGAGATGGCTTCGTGTAACCAAAGCACAATGCTCCAGCACTGGAATTATAATCAACATAGTGGCAGAACTTAAAACCCAATGGCAGGAGTCAGGAGGCCTCACAAGGAACATATTAACCTGTAATAATGTGCTAGAATCTGTTGGAGGAATATGGTTAAAGACCAGTGTGCACACTGATGAGAGGCATGCGAGTCCAGGACAGTGTCTCCTATGAATGAGCAGTGCGGACCCTGAGTAACAGTCTCTTAATCATGCAGTTTTGCCATCTGCACTAGTCCTGTTATCATCAGCGCTATTCTTATTGTTGTCATCGGCACTAGTCTCGTTGTCATCGGCACTAGTCTCGTTGTCATCGGCACTAGTCTCGTTGTCATCGGCACTAGTCTCGTTGTCATCGGCACTAGTCTCGTTGTCATCGGCACTAGTCTCGTTGTCATCGGCACTAGTCTCGTTGTCATCGGCACTAGTCTCGTTATCATCAGCGCTATTCTCACTGTTCTCGATAGCACTAGTCCCACTGTTATCATCAGAGCTATAGTCATTGTTATCATCAGTGCTATTCTCATTGTTGTCATGAGCACTAGTCCCATTGTTATCATCAGAGCTATTTTCATTGTTATCATCACCACTAGTCCTGTTGTTATCATCAGGGCTATTCTCATTGTTGTCATGGGCACTAGTCCCATGGTTATCAGTGCTATTCTCATTGCTGTCATGAGCAATCGTCCCATTGTTATCATCAGTGCTATTCTCATTGTTGGCATCGGCACTAGTCCCATTGTTATCAACAGTGCTATTCTCATTGTTGGCATCGGCACTAGTCCCATTGTTATCAACAGTGCTATTCTCATTGTTCGCATCGGCACTAGTCCCATTGTTATCATCAGTGCTAGTCTCATTGTTGGCATCGGCACTAGTCCCATGGTTATCAGTGCTATTCTCATTGTTGGCATCGGCACTAGTCCCATTGGTATCAGCGCTATTCTCATTGTTGGCATCGGCACTAGTCCCATTGGTATCATCAGCGCTATTCTCATTGTTGGCATCGGCACCAGTCCCATTGGTATCAGCGCTATTCTCATTGTTGGCATCGGCACTAGTCCCATTGGTATCATCAGCGCTATTCTCATTGTTGTCATGAGCACTAGTCCTATGGTTATCAGTGCTATTCTCATTGCTGTCATGAGCGCTAGTCCCATTGTTATCATCAGTGCTATTCTCATTGTTGGCATCGGCACTAGTCCCATTGTTATCATCAGTGCTATTCTCATTGTTGGCATCGGCACTAGTCCCATTGTTATCATCAGTGCTATTCTCATTGTTGGCATCGGCACTAGTTCCATTGTTATCATCAGTGCTATTCTCATTGTTCGCATCAGCACTAGTCCCATTGTTATCATCAGTGCTATCCTCATTGTTGTCAGGAGCACTAGTCCCATTGGTATCATCAGCGCTATTCTCATTGTTATCATCAGTGCTATTCTCATTGTTGGCATCGGCACTAGTTCCATTGTTATCATCAGTGCTATTCTCATTGTTTGCATCGGCACTAGTCCCATTGTTATCATCAGTGCTATTCTCATTGTTGGCATCGGCACTAGTCCCATTGTTATCATCAGTGCTATCCTCATTGTTGTCAGGAGCACTAGTCCCATTGGTATCATCAGCGCTATTCTCATTGTTGTCATGGGCACTAGTCCCATGGTTATCAGTGCTATTCTCATTGTTGTCATGGGCACTAGTCCCATTGTTATCAGTGCTATTCTCATTGTTGGCATGGGCACTATCCCCATTGTTATCATCAGTGCTATTCTCATTGTTGGCATCGGCACTAGTCCCATTGGTATCATCAGCGCTATTCTCATTGTTGGCATCGGCACTAGTCCCATTGTTATCATCAGCGCTATTCTCATTGTTGGCATCGGCACTAGTCCCATTGTTATCATCAGCGCTATTCTCATTGTTGGCATCGGCACTAGTCCCATTGTTATCAGTGCTATTCTCATTGTCAGGAGCACTAGTCCCATTGGTATCACCAGCGCTATTCTCATTGTTGTCATGGGCACTAGTCCCATGGTTATCAGTGCTATTCTCATTGTTGTCATGGGTACTAGTCCCATTGTTATCATCAGTGCTATTCTCATTGTTGGCATCAGCACTAGTCCCATTGGTATCATCATCGCTATTCTCATTGTTGGCATCGGCACTAGTCCCATTGGTATCATCAGCGCTATTCTCATTGTTGGCATCGGCACTGTTCCTCAGTGAAAAATCTAAGAAAGTTTCAAAAGAGCAACCTGTGCCCGACAGGCACTTCAAACTTAGCAGTCTGTCAGGAAGTACATCGAAGAGCAGAGCCCTCCACCACTGCAAGTAGCTGAACTGAATGCCCAAAGGAACATTTTGCGTGCGTGGTGTACATTTATCTGGAGTTCGCCACCAAACCTGTTACACTGTAATCAAACATTCCTCCGTACATCCACGCCAAAGACAGTCAGCAGAAAACACAGGAGTTCTACCTCACAGAAGTCCGAGGAGTGGCCTAAAGATGGAGCAGACATTTTTATACTGTGTGAACATAGTGAACATAGTGCAATGCATAATACTTCAATACTTCAACACTTTTAAAAGCAGCTGCGAAACTTATTTCAGATACTATCTGGAAAAAACCAGTGGTGCGCGCGCACCACAGAGGAGCGGAAGCGAGGCGGCGAGGCAGCGCGGCGAACGCGCGCTGCTGCGCGTGCTAGACACGGACGGGAATGGGCGTTGCAAAGGCGGGACATGCACCCGCCTTTGCCCAATCGCGGGCCTGTTTTTTTTTTACAAAAAAACACGCGAAAGCCAATGCCTGCCGGCGAAAGCCTGATCACACGCACGAGCGTGTGGTCAGCTTTCAGAATCCCATACAAGAGGTCTCGCGCTGCGCGAGCAGTGCTACGCACTGCAACGCTAGGCGCGAGACCTAAAAACCCACAATAATGACATAGCCCACAATAAATGAATAAACTAACAGCTACTACATCCGATTATACAGTAGCGACATCAAACAAGTACAAAAATAGCACCAAATCTCCTTAAGATACTTCGTGGACTTCAACCTAGCTCACCCCACAGCACTACACAAGTTTTTCAGGCAGTTTTTCCAAGTACTGTGACCGGGAAGTAATCGAAAATTACCTCCCCTTTACATATTAGAGAGGGCAAAACCAAGAAAGCAATATCCCAGTTTTTCCAGCTAATACACAACTAATTGAGCCCATCACCCCTCAGTAACTATCCAAGAGAAGTTCTCGAACACTGCTCTACAGTGCCCCAAAGGATGTTTTAAGGGGGTGGCTTAAGCTAAGATGGTGACGCCCACCACTGCCTGGCTTGGAGGATGTCCACAGTTTGCCCTTGAACACTATAGCACCTTCCTCTAGCATCCATTTTGCCACGCCAGAGGTCAATAGAGTGGATGCATCACCGATGCAAAAAAGGAGTCAAGATCTAGCACGAAGAATTGGAAGAAGCCCAAGATGATGGGCATAAAATGCAGCGCTGAAATTAAGTTATGCGAGCCAGCAGCTCACCTCAGGAGCATACAAAGGTGGTAGCAGTAGTAGTGAAGTGATTACCATCATTTCAAAGTCTGGCACAGAAAGGCCTTCACCGTCCCAGTAACTAAAAGACACAATACTCACCACACAAAAAGGTGACCAGCTAGCTAATTTCAACTGAATGAGGTGATAGCCCGTATCACCCACACGACTCACAGTGATGTACAGAGTGACCCCTTCACCATATAGTTCTTGACTTCTCAATAGCTGGTGAGCTTCTTTCATCCCCTACTATGACCCACTCTGGAGTATCGAGACATTCCATCTACCACAAGCCTTCAGAACCCGAGACAGCTTAACAAGTTTAAAGTATAGCATTCCAAAGTGACAAGAATAGAGAGTGGAAAGGCTCTGGGGTAGTGAGATGAGTGACTGTAACACAGATCTGCCCTGCTAAGTACCACCATTGAAAAGATCGGAAAGCTTCAGCTTTGAGACGGCCTCACTTGCATATTAAATTATAATTGTTTGCCAGGCTTCTACTTTTTCAGAACTTGGTGCTCGTAGTGCCTAGTAGTGTTAAAGGAAACCGGTACAAGCTCCCAACCAAGCCTAATTTCTACATACACCTACAGCAAAAGCTGAACAAGGTTCCCTTTATCCGCTCTGGTCGAACAGACAAGGCTTATAGGAAGAGCAGTAACTTCCAGATACAGTACAACTACTACACTTAATGAACAGCGTTCAGTCAAATAATTTTTTTTTTTTTTTTACATAAAATGGGGTTTAGTACACATGTAGAACAGTCAACACTAGAAAGAATGATAAACAAATGATTGTGTCATACGACTCCAGAAATGTGCAATACGGACAGCTACCCAGAACTTTGATAACACTTGGATTTTCTCCTGTTTCCAGACTACTGCGAAACCGAGACACATAGGAGGCTACTGGAATCTTTAAGCACAGGACAGACGTTGTATAGATGGCTTGTTGTTGGGCATATCTTGGGGAAAAGCCACTGAGGCAGACAGCTGGTTCTTAAAAATTAAATATTGTGTGCACCGCCTACAGGATATGAATGTGAATTTACCCAACCCTAACGGATGGTCCAAAGAGCTTTACAAAAGGGAAACTAACAAGGGTAACATGGAGGGGGCATTCCCATCTTATGCTACAGTGACTGTTTACGCCGTTGTGGAGTGTGGGGGACAGATCCATATTGAACGCAAACAAGCTTTGGGAAAGCAAATAGGCCTCGCCTGTACAAGATCTATTGGCTTTGTCAATGTTTTCTTTAGCCATGATGCACAACTTTTGTACAAAAAGGTTTCATTATATCATTATATAATATAAAATATAATATTAGAATAAGACTGTATGATAACTTTCGTATGGTATATGGTATGTATGGTCTGTCGTATGTATGGTATGGTATGGTCTGTCGTATGTAAGGTATGGCCCGTCATTGTACGGTCTGGCCTGTCTTGTATAGTATGGTATGTTTACCATGGATACGTTATAGTATGGTATGCCCCACTAATGGGGCATTAAACAGATTTTTCATTAGAGAGCGAGGGAATTCAATGGAACCTCTCATGCCTCCAGGTAGTCACTCTTAACTATAGGCAGGTGTAGGAGCTAAACGAAAAACCTAAATCTTTCTCTAGGGAGATCAGAAATGTGGAGTTCACTGTGATAAAAACAGGCAGTCAGAAAAGCGGAAATAAAAGTGATCCGGAGGTTCCACATTCCAGCCATGCGAAAATGTTTGTAAAAGGCAATGCATTCTTAGATTGACAGAAAAGGAGAGCTGTAACGAAAGCCGTATGTCCACATGTTGTCAGCAGTACAAAGTCAACAAGCCTATTGTTGACTTGATGCTATTGCCTGCTGTACAACATCTAGGAATATGAGCACTTGTGTTGAACAAGAACCGTATTCTTGCAGAGTTGTTGAGAGCCTCCTGTCACAAACTAATTTTCCCCGATAGGTTGTAGACAAAAGAGCAACACAGTGGTCGAAATTATGTTTGGAAACAGCCACACGTTTGGTTCAGCTAGCTGTTCAAAAGACAGTGCATCAAGAAACTCATTGCAAGCGTTAATCATCAAATAGTCTAAATCTCATGAGCAAGTAACTGCACACCTTTCATTCTGAAGATTGATATTTCAATCAACCGCAGGGCACCCTTACAACAGGCTGCGAGTGCAAAGGTAAGAGCATACACACACCTAGGGCTTAACACTAGGGCAGAGTGGGAGCCTAAGTAGGAGAAAATGGTGACCTTGTGCTGTGGTGCGAAATCCAACAAAAAAGAGGGAAGAGGGAAAACCTTATATCAGTCTTGAAAGCAATACAGCAAGGGTGAGAGGTCAACATCTTTTGAAGGAACGCGCTCGGTCTGAAGCTAATGTCCTAAAGGTTTACTGGCCCTATCACAACCCTGGGCAACAGGCAAATAACTCCACCTACTTTCATGTGCGGAATCTGCTTCTGAAGTATTCTACACTGAATAAGGATAACCCGTCTGCAGGTGTAGAGGGTGCATGGAATGAGACATGGATATTCGTCAGTGCCAGGGAAGGTCCAAAGAAGAGGGGTGGTGGGGCCAGCAGACAAGGACTTTTCTTTTGTTTAGAGCTTTCGGGACAGATATGCTCCTATTGCTGTCACTTAACCCATTGGGAAACAAAGAGCTGGACGTCTTGCAGCAAACTGAGAGGATACAACAAACAGTGTTGAACAAGTGCCACCGACAGATTCAAATAAATAACCAGATCTTAAGAAATAAGTTTAATGATAGGTTTAGCTTTTCAATGTGTGATTCTGACCAATATAATTATATTTTGACGGTCAAAGACCGACCCACACTTCGACCAGATAGACATTTCCCAAGTAGACTTCCAAGCCTCGTTTGTCAGCCCCACTACTTTGGCCGAATGACCATCCTCTAGTGCTTAATCTGTTCCAGAAGTTGCAGATGATGTTCACTGGTTGGCATTCATTTTTTAGTGACATGTAGTTATTTTTCATCATCAGTCTTTGACCCAGAACAAATTAGCAAAAGGCTGAAAGTAACAAAGTAGGAGGGAAAAAAAGTAAAACGGTGACAAAGGGAGACAACAGGGATGAAAAAGAGCCTGCAAGAGTAAGATACAGAGGCAGGAAAGGTAGGGTGGAGGAAGAAAGGGGCATGTGGTGGAATCAAGACTAGGTAGCTCTGTTTTCAACAAACGAGCATTCAGCGGTGGAATCATAAGAAAAACTTGGCCCTAAAACTAAGCACTGTCCACGACTAATGCGCAAGAAAAAAAATACTTATTAACAACTAAAATCTAATTCTTCCAATGACTTATCACTGACACACACTTTGGGTAGTTTAGTCACGATTTAGTCTCAGAAGCATTATTCAATGGAAATGGTATGTCTTACAGAAATGTTTCAAACAAAAGCATTTTAAACTCGGGAACAAATAGTATACCTTCATGAGTCTGATTTGGACCCTGAAGATCAGAGCAGCAGAATGCTGGACATTCCCTAGATTTACCAGAGAGATCATTAACTTGTTTCGGCACTGCCACTGGTGATTGGCAGCAAGGTTTCTGGGCCCAGCAATGCTGCAAGGCCTCGGGCAGCACTATTACTTTGTTCTGCTGTGATCTAGGGGCTCAGACAATAGGAGTCTGTTGCAGCACTGACCAGGAACTCTGACAGCATTATGCCTTGGTCTGATACAGGGGTATTTAAAGTAGGAATCCATGGTCCTACCCTGGCAGAGGCGCAAAGACCATCTCTTTTGACCTTCACAGTACCAGGGGGCATGGCTATTACAATATCTGGGCCCAATGTCATCCCAAGGACATTACCAGCACTAGAGGCTCAGACAGGAAGATTTCTTGGTCTCACTGTTTTAAGGACTCAAACTGCACGATTTCTTGGTACCTCACTATTGCAATGAATTAGATGTCTTGGCCATGCACTAGAGCTTATCCAACGTGATTCTATGGCAGCTCAGGAGCAAGAGTGTGATACAATATTTGCTTTCGTTTTAATCTAGCAAGTCTTTCACCAGACAGAACAACTTCTCTAGCAGGGATTACCTTCTGCTCTTCTCTCTCGGTGGCATTATGGCACAACTCTATCTTCCATGCTCTCATGAAGTCCCTTAGGTAGCCAAAGAGTGTCAGGATGCCGTAGCCCATGTATGTGAGCACAGCCACCAGCATCGGTGTCTCTTCATAGTTTTCCACGAATGGTCTCTTGTACATCCGGACTTTTTCTGGAACATGATGGACCTAGAGGAGAGAGGAAAAAAAGAAGAATGAAGCATGGCCCATGAGGAGATGAGGGTTGAGTAGCTCTTGATGCCTACTACAGAACGGGCACTTAATAAAGACATTTGGTTAGACAGACTAGTGAAGATTTCGTTCTTCATCGTGTGAACATACTAAGCTTATGTCACCTTTATAAATAATGAACAACTAGGCAAAAACAGCACTTTTTGGGATCATGACAGGAACCTTGCTAATCACTCAAAATTACCATTTGTCCATATGAGCTATAGGATTTAAAGTACTTAACCGAAGTTGTAGAATTAAAAACGTACATTAAAATCCCTGTGAAAAAGGTCTGATGCCCATTGTAACTGTAACCTCAGAAAAACATGCTGGTTTGTAAATAGAGGTTGAAAGTGACCTACAGCGTGCAAATGAAACCTAATAAACAAAACATCAAATTAAATTGTTGGGATCGGAAGACCTTGTATGTGAAGCCCTGAAGAAGACTTCGTGACGAAACACGTTAGCTACATTTGCATTAAAGAAAAATCCTTTTTAAGAAGACAGAAATAAATAATGAAATTTCTACATAACTAATCCATGGAGTCTGTGCGTCGTGTCTAATAATGAATTGAATTGTATGGAATTGTACAATTTGTACTTCAAAATGTTGTGCTGGACCACAGAAGATATATAATCTGTACAAGGAATGGATTGGCTTTTCTCAAAGGGAGGGGAAAGGGGCTGGCTCTCACGGTCCTTGCACCATTATTATCCATTTGTAATTTTGTTACCCACGAAGTGATAGGTGCGATAGGTAATTGCCTCAGCCTCTTTATGTAAATTGTCCGTAAAAATCCTACTTCTAGTGACAATGATGTTCATCCGAAGGATGTTTAAAATGCAACTAACACCGTTATCAACGTCAAAAAGAAAAAAATACAATATTGAGCTGTATCACAAGATTCACCAAAGATCGTAAAAAAATGCCGACTCCACACATTACATTTCTGCCTTTTCTGATGCTGAATTTGGATGCTGAAGAGGTAAGCCGCGCCCACACCACTCATGTGAGACACTAAACCTGAAGTGAGCAGGTGTGAAAGGACTTCGATATATTAGTTACGTGGTGGATTGTCGAGCATGGAGCAGGACTACGTTCTTTGGTATGAAATGGAGGAGACATTAATTGATAAGTGCACGCTTTTCAATGTCAAGGATAAATGGGACACCCTCAGCTGGAGAGTTAATATGGGCTTCAAACTTGGTGTCTTAAAACCCTTTAAAAATTAAGGAATCTGGGAAGAAAAAGTCACCACGTGAACATCTGAAGCAGCAACTTCTTTTAAGGAAACCTCAAGAGTGCACTATCCCAATGCTGCCACCATAAAAGAAGTGTACACTCTCCAGTCAATAACCCTAGTATTCCACATGCTGCTTTATAGACTTGCCACTAAAAACTCTGAAATCTCGCCTGGTGTGATGCCTGAAACACATTTCTCCCAGTTCCAATTTCCTATTGGAGAACATGAGGCTACATCTTTTCATTGCAAGAATGGCTATTCCTTTAGTTACGTTTTTGAAAATTATATTTTCATCATTTACTCCTAGACACAAGAATTTTATGTTATAGACACAAGAATTTTATGTTATTGACACAGCTCTATTTCTTTGAGTTTAAAGAGCTTTATTGAAGCAAATAAAAACAAAAGGTACCGTATTATATCAACAATTATAAAAGAATTGCATAATGTATCAAATAGAGTATACAAGCATGGTAAAATGAAAACTTAGTACAACTGCCTTTATCAAAAACTAAAACCAAAGGCTAAGGACACTATTAAAGAGTTTTGTACCATAGCAAGTAGCGTTTTAAGTTTTTTAGGGAAAGGAAGAAAAGATAGCTAGAGAGAAGAAGAAAGAAAAGAAGAAAGAAAAAAGGAATCAACAGAGAATCAACATCCTTACCAATATACTAAGTAGGAATATCCGATAACGAGCACTATACAATTTCATATAACAAAATGATAACCATACATTGTCTTATATGAACAATATAACAAAAATGTATCACAACACAGCTCTATTTCTGAAGTGTTTCTGCTTTACGTATACTGCATGGCTTTATACAGTTTATGTCCAATATATAATGTGGAATTTGATTCACTTCATTACAGTTGTTTTAGAGGCGCTTTGGAGTAAGTTAACATTAGGTACAATGAAAATTAATATGCGGCAGAATCATTACCATCACATATTTAACATATCAATATCTGATAAACTTACTCAATAGTCTAACATAGTACAGTGTATTCTGCCAAACATATATATAGTTATGCTGTAATTTAGGTGCATTTATTGCTAAAGATAAACATTCAGGTGCTGCTCCATCGTCCAAGAATGGTGAAACAATGGTACTGACATCTGAATGTTGTAATAATTTCAATATATTTTAACTATTTGCAAAGGCCTGCACATTTAACTGCTTTCTTACAATTGAGATGAGCCTAGTCTAATACCAATAATGTGAAGATCCTTGATCATTAAGTGTGGACTATCAAACAGTCAACCACACCCAATGCTCTAAAGCTTTACATATAAAGAATAATGCGTGAGGCTGTGCCAGATAACAGTTTTCCCAAGGGGCATTTAAAAAAATTGGCAGTCAACAAGCTTTGAAACAGTACTGCTCTGAGCTCCGCGATACCTGCTACATTCAGCTCTGTCCTTCAGTTCAAAGAATGCAGTTTGTAATGAAGCATAGGACACAGCATTAAGGATTTTAGCCACAAGGAAACAGGCCCGCTTCTATAGCATTTACAAATGTAGCACAAAACTAACAATAGCAAAGTCAACAGCCCAGGCACATTGTGGAGTCCCAAATAAATTATTTAAAAAGCCTGCTGCAGTGGGGGAAAAATTGATTGTTTTATGTAGATAATGCATGCATCTATAGCACAAGTAATTTAAAAAGTGTTGATCAAGTGCACTTGTGAGATGGAACTGAAAGGTGAAATTATAAACCAAACAGACAATAGCGTGAGGTGAGAAAAATACTCCTCTGGGTACAGCCAAAGCCCACTTTATGTACATAGAATTGGGTCTGGTGTGCAGCCTTCTGCACTACTTAGTCTGACCTAAAAAGAGAAAAAAAACAGGTACGTTGGTTTAAAGTCTACCATGGTAAAGTACAAGAGCGACCATTCATTTCAGTTCAGTTATTTTCAAGGCTTGTTTACCTAAAAAGGGAAAAGAGGTGAGTGGGGTAGTTACTCCGATGCAGAAATATTTGAATCTCAAAATCCAAATGAATCTTTAGGGTTTCAATGCCAATAAAGTAAGTAGCAATAGGCCATAGCGAACCTCCCTGTTCACAATGCTGAACCAAGGACTACATAAACACGTTTTCGTCCTGATGCTTGGGGCACATTGGACCCAGGACCGACTGGTCTTCTACAAACAACTATTTACTAGGCCTATCTTCCTTTTCTTAAAAAGAGGCACACCTTGTGCACCCGCAGCCCTACATAGGCCACATGCATATTTAACCCTCCGACAGGTCCAGGTGGAAACAGTGCTCACAAATGCAGAGCTCTCAAGTAGCCCCGTTCCATGCATGTGTGCTCGTCCACTCCATGTTTTTTTTCGTTTGCATTCTGAGATTTGTAGTCTTCTTGCTCATTATAAAATCTGGACTAAAATTGGCGTCAGCTGAACTGCTCAAGCGTGGCCTTGAGAAACTTGAGCTCCAAGCGGCTGGTGAGCATTACCCTTCCTCCGACAAACAGTCTCTTTACTGCCTTCGTTTACTCACAAACGGAAGAATCCCGTGATGGCATTTCAGACGTAAAACCGCAAAGGACTGGCCTCGAACATGCTCTTTGTTTCGCTCCCTGTAGGTCAAAGTCGCACTTACTAATTCTGAAAGCAGAGGAGCGCGTGCGTGCACGTGGGGGGGGGGGGCTGCCCTCAAGTTACACGGTTTTCAGAGCATCTGATTTCGCCTCACCTAAAACAGCACTGCAGGTTATTTGTTTCAATCCAGGTAGCAGCTTTAGATTTAAAAACAAACGCTCGCGTCACTAAAACCTAGCAGGTGGGAAACGCTTAACTCCTAACTGGGCTCTAGAAGGTTACACCAACAACGGCTGGTTGCCTCACTCATATCGCCGCCTTGCAGCCAAGTCCTGCATCTCGAGAGTGGAATTCAACATAAAAATCAGAAGCCATAACAAGTCGAGGAGTCACCTCCTCCGGGACAACGATGCATCAACAGTTCGGCAATGGGGAGCGTGGACGGTTCAGTGACAGGGGTTTAGCATCTGTCACATACAATCTTTAGAACTGTTCAAATTCCAAATTCCAGAGCGGACCAAACCCTCTTCTCTTTTCACCCGTTTATGTCCTTAAGCTACTTGTTCTAGATAATACATGCAATTTATTATTAAAATACCGACACCTTCCTTGCTCAACAGAAATGTGCTTTCTTTCACAGCCCGTCTGCATTCTGTCATCTGTAGCAGCAGGGACGGTGCAGCCATCCATCTGGGCACCCTGGGATGCCCAGTAAGTGGTACCCTGGGAAAGCACAGCCCTCTGCCAGGGCACCCAGACCAGCATCGGACGGGGATTAACTGGAACAGTATGAGAAAGGAAATGTGGTGAAAGAGTGGTTCTGGACTGTGCTCAGCTCCCAAGCACACTCCAGTTGTAAGCACTCAGAAGGACTGAAGTAAGGACAAGGAAGAGCATTCTTCACTGTTCCTTAACCATCGAAGACCAATAGAATCTATGACCGAAGAACACTACGCTACATCATGGCAGAAATTAGCTATGGATTTATTGTCTGTTAGCAAGAAATTAAAGCACTAGGACTGGGTCAGTGTGCAGACAATGGACAAACGGCTACTTGTCAAGCCAGTTTTCAAGAAAAATCACCACAATTATGGATTCATCGTTAATGCTAATCACAGTCACGTCACCATTTTAGATAGGATTTTATTTTTGTCCTTTTATTTTGGGTATTTATGAGCACAAGTTAAATGTTCAAAGGGTTCACAGGATATGAGCACAGCACAGGGGTATTCATCTGACACAAGTGACTACAGAGTGCTTGCAAGAACAATCATAGATCTCACGGAGGTACACAGACTTTCTGAAACATTTGGGAAGGAATCAGCTGTAAGGCGAGTATTAAAAGGGGACGAGCCAATGAGAGGGTGCACAGATGGTGATAAGCTGAGATGACCACACAAGTCACTTAACAGTCTAGAGGCACAAAGAAAAAGCTTGTGTGTTTTTTAACCGTTCTTTTGGTCGTTCAGTATCTCAAGTGCAGTGTATTGTGTGCAGACTGACAAAGTTGCTGAGCTTGTCTGCTTGACAGTGTTTTGTTTGCACAGACTGTTTTGTACATTACACAGTATGACGAAAATGTGATGTAGTCTGGTAGGGGGGAGAAGGCAAAGTAGTTTTGAGTTGGGGCAATAAGGTCAAAGTTCCTTTGATTGCAGAGGAGGCAGCCAGCTATGAAAGCACCAACTTTCATTATGCTAAAATAGTGCAAGGAAAGCCACTCAGCACGGTAGTGCATGAGGCAGGACAAGATCTTAGTAAGTGAAGCCAATGGCAGAATTCAGTACAAGAGGCCCAATGATACAAAGCTTGGGATTGAGCAGAGATGTGGGGTTGGACATGTACGTGGTCCTTATGGGACAGATTATCATTTAGATGGAAGACAACTGGCTTGGCACAGGTGGTAATAAAAGTAGGATAGGCACTGTGGTTCATATTGGGAACTAGACGAAACATGCAGATACCCAAGAGCATGAAATCTTTTTGGTTAAGTTGAACTTTTGTTAGACAGCACACATCAAAGTTTGGATGGAGTCTGGGCAGCATTTGGATGTTGCAGACCAATGATACTGAGATACAGTTGCGTGTCAAAAGCATATTGATGGAGAGAAGTCAATGGGTAAGCAGGGCTCACGTGCTTTATGTAACAGTTGATCATCATGGCTACGATTATGCTGTTAGCCATTGATGTTGACCAAAAGGGGATCTAGAGAAGTCATTTTAACAAACTGATATCTGTCAATCCAAGACAGTGCTGGAGATACCCACAAATAACAATAAGATTGCTAGCAGGTGCTAATCAACATTGATGGAATTCCACAGCTGGGCTGTGCTTTATGTGTGGCTCTACGAGATGTTATTCTGCAAAATGAGATATGGACAATGGGGCGAGTGCACCCCAAATTTTGATGTAAAACGAGGCATCCGCCAAGGCTGTGTCCTTGCTCCACTCCTTTTCTCGTTATTTATAAATGAGGTTAATAAAGCGTTGCAGTTGGAGCAGGTAGATGCTCTGCAAATATCGGGTAACCCCATACCCGTTTTATTACACACAGATGATGCGGTACTGCTCTCTAGGACCCCGGTTGGCCTACAACGACTAATGGATACATTTAGTAAGTTCATAGCTGCACGGAAATTGTTAATTAACAAAACAAAAACGTTTACCATGATATGTGGCCCCAAACCAAAGAAATGTAAAACTTTTTACATTGATTGCACCCCAGTGCAAACTGTTAATACGTTTTGCTGCCTAGGAGTAATTTATTCGGGTAATGGGAAATGGAACCAGGAACTAATTAATGTCCGCTCTAAGATGACCAAGCGTGCACATGGGGTTTTTAGATTCGCATCCAAATTAGGTAACCACCCTGTAAAGGAAATGCTGACAATATACAAGGCGAGATGTGTCGCTATTGCTGTATATGGTGCAGGGGTCATAACTGCAGCCAGACCCTGCAACAAGAAGCAAACGCCTTTTTAAAACGTCTCTTAAGTCTGCCGCTTTCAGCATCTACTGAGCTAATACACCGGGAGGTGGGTCTGACATACCTAGCTGATCTGACTGCTATGGGGCCGTTGCTGGTATGGAGATCTATCTGGGCTAAAGATGAGACTGCTTTTACTAAATCTATTATTAAAGATGGTCTACTCCTTGAGAAAAAAAATCACAAATCCGATGGTAAAAATATATTAGTGATATATATTGTAAATTATTCAACATACAGATTTATGCTAACCCGGGGCAGGTGGCATTTTTAAGCAAATGGGAGATTAAGGACTCATTCCTGGCCTACAAAATAGAAACCCGTAGGAGAGTCATACAGAAACAATCGACTTTTATATTTGATCAAACAATTGAAACTAGAAGGGGAATCCAAGATTATCTAATCACAGTGACTAGATCTTCACACCGTTATGTATCGACTAGATTGAGACTGGGTATAGTGCACCATCTAGTCGCTTTCACTGCAATGAAAACGTGTCCCCTAGATTCTACTCCCTGCCCCTGTGATGAACTTTCTAAGCATAGCACAATGCACTTTATGCTTTTTTAGGTCTCGCCTACGCAGCGCGCATGCGCTGCTTAGGAGAGACCTTTAGCGATCGGCACAGCTTTCGGGGCAAAAACGTGCACGCGTTGCATTGCTTGCAATGGCAACGGGTGCACATCTGGCGATTCCCTTGCGGGAGCGCGCGGCGATATATGGTGGCGCCATATGGTCGCAATCATCGCGCCTTGCTGCACGCTCCCGCAAGGGAATCGCGCAGGCCCCCTCCCCCTGCTGCCGCGCGAGGCGCGCGCTTGTGCTGGTTATATATTTCTTACATTGGGTGTACCTATGCTGTCAGATAATTTCCTGTTTGCCTGAGGCGTATACTTGGCGACGAGAAGCACGAGGTTTGCAGACGATCACACAATTTAGTGAAACAGAGGTGCCCTGGCATGAAAGGAGTACCTTCCACCATATTAGAACCCTTTATATGATTACCAATGTGTGCATTTGTGCTGCGAGGCGATGAGAGCTGTGCGACTGCGACCCCCAGTCTGCTATAACCAGATTTGATTCCAGGCGCGACAGCAAACTCCTTCATTGGCTAAGCAGGTTTTAATACTTGTGAATCCTGAGTTTTAGCTCCATCTGTACAACTCATGCACCCAGTTAGACTAGCACAATACAGACATTTTTTGGGTGTAAGCTGCATCTTTAACGCAGTTTCAAGCACTTCTACAAAAGGCACGTTATTGTCGTATGCAAATATTCCTGGAATTATCTTTCTAAAAGGGGCCCCGGTGCGCATCGTGGGTTGGATGAAAAACGGCACGCACACCACCGCTCCAGCTGCTTTATAAACATTACTAATTGTTACCGTGCTTTCAGTCACTACGCTACGCTGTAACGTCCACTTATTTGAAACATATCAGCTCCTGTGGGGCCTGGTAATGGGAACTTTCCTGTCTGAGTGGGCCTGCTAAAGTCGAAGGATTCAGTTTAAGGAGCAAGTGCGCTTACTGTTCTTATCCAACCCCATCCCTTTTGGAAACTTGTATTCTTTCAATTTTGGCCAGTCCATAAATTAAATGGTCTCCTTGCGCCTAAACAAAACAAGCATTGGCATAGCCAATAGGTCTCGCTTTTGGGACCTTATAAGTATTTCGTTATGCAGCACAATATCCTTGGTGCAACAACATCAACTGTTGCATGGCTAAACACTTATAAGGTCCCAAAAGCGAGACCTATTGGCTATGCCAATGCTTGTTGTAACTTCTACTTGTATCTTAGTCGTTTTTATCTGAAATCATTTTTTATAAAACATAATGTGAGATCGTACCATGCTGCTTGTAGCACTTAAGATTCTGGAATATGTTTTTATGTTGCGTCATACATTTTAAAAGCAATTAATGTAAGGAAAGGTATTGTCCCTGTAAATTGACCAACAAATAGGCATTTTTACCTGAAACTACTTTTTATAAAACATAATATGAGATCGTACCATGCTGCTATGAATTTGCTTGTTGCTCTTAATGATTCTGGAATATGTTTTTATGTCGTGTCATATATTCTAAAAGTAATTAATGTAAGGAAAGGTATTGTCCTTGTAAATTGACCAACAAATAGTCCGATCTGGAACATCTTATGAATGTCTGTAAATTTTCCTTTTATCTCGAGAACGGTATGTTTTTAAAACTTGTAATCGCTTTAATGGTTGTTTCGAACATACCGAATAAAGTATATATTGAATTGAATTGTGTGGACTTATGGAAAAATAAAAATCCAGAGGTGGGTTTTAGCAATTGCAAAGGGAACCAGAGAAGTACATTCTGAGAATGCTCTGATAAGGATTTTTTATTTTTTAAGACCAATGTAAGGCGATGGACTAGTACATACATGAAAACATGAGCAGGTAGACAGGCATGCAAAGGAGAGGGTGAGAATAAGTAGAGTGGTAAACTACAAGGATCATTTGCAGAATATGTAAAGGTTGCCACAGGAATATAGAGTCTATAACTAATGTAAGATTGTGCTACTATTTGGGATGCGGTCTAAGATTGGGAGACGAGGATAAGCCATGATTCTTTGAGAGTAACTAGGTTGTTACAATGTGGATGAGGTGTGCCATGTCTGCTGCATGGTCCTGGGCAAAGCACGAAATGGTATGTGCGGAGGATGTTCGCTGTGTGCAGAAATGCAGATCAGGTTGCATTACATGGAAACACGATAGACTTAAGGTGGTGCTTAAGGTCAGTTTTTGGGCTGAGAGGGGAGGAGCGGTCGGTGAGGGGGGGTGGTAGGAAGCACAGGGCGCCTTATCGACGACGAGATGCCAACAGAAATTACCAAAGATCCTTCCTGGGATTAGGCTCAATACGCAGTCAAGATAGCGGACAAGCCACCATCTGACTGCTACACACTGCCGTAAAGGACAAGCATGGATAGAGTTTACTACGGGGTTCATGTCATCATTAAGTTACAAAAACTGAAAATGTTGTAATCCCCTTGCACACATACAGCTGCAGAGTTACTGGGATTTACAAAGATTCTTTTCATGGAAATCTCAGAAAAACGAGAGGCATTCCAGAAAAGCACACACCAACTTGAAAAATAACTGATATTTTAGGTAGGAAGGAGTATAGAAACACAGTATAGGAAAAGTATTCCATAAAACGTACACATGCATGCGTTCATACACATGTTGAGGATAGTAGAAGAGAGGAGAAAGCCAATGCATGGAAATAGTTTAGGAGAAAATTAGTGCTTCAAATGGAGCGATGTGGCTTGGCCACACAGTATCAGGTCCACCACTAAGGATACAAAAGTCTAGTTCCTGCCTGAATGTGAATATCTGGGCATCAACATCACTAGCAATAATAAGCTCAGCTGTAAGCTACACGCCTTCTACCACCCTACCGGTGACAATCTGCCATTCATCGAACAAATCATGGAGATCATCACAACCAATGATAACTCTCAAGTTTCCCAGATTTTCCTTGTTGACTTTAACCTGCACTGGAACGACCCGAAGGACCAGGTAGTGAACAGCTTGAAGTCTTTTATATCAGACCATGAGTTGACGCAAATCTGTGACAGCCCGACTCACATCAAGGGCGAGACTCTGGATCTTATAATCTCAAAGACAGATAACATCACATTGGAATCCATTAGCCCCTGTGATTGGACCGACCACTACGGAATCACTTTCCTCATCAATTTAAGGGTGACCCCAAAGAGAGCACAACCAAAGAAAATACAACAATGGAAAAGAAATATACGAGACATAAACCTTTACGACTTATCCAACCATTGTAACATCACCTTGATCCCTCAGGTTGACATGGATGATATCCATGACCTCACAGACTTCTACCACACTACCATAGTGGAAGCTCTTGACTCGTTTGCCCCCCTTCAAAAAAAGAATATATCCACTAAAGTCTCCAAGTCCTGGTTCAATGACAACTTGAACTCAGAAAGACGCATTCTAAGATCAACTGAACGAGCTTGGAGATCCTCTCCCTCCTTGGAACTACTAAAAAGCTTAAAATCAGCAAGGAACACACAACAGAAGGATAAGAAAAGCAAAACCTAACTTTTAAAAACTCAACTTGAACAAGCAAAAAAACGACCCAAAAAACTATTTGAAATCATCAAACAACAATCTCACAATATATCAAATCCGCTTAACATGGGAGTCATCCCTCTCCCAAATTGTGAAGAAATGGCTGCCTTCTTCCTGGAGAAAACTATGAATGTCGAGAATGAACTTCAATCAGCAAAGGCACTACTCCCGGCTACTCCATTCATCTTTCCACACTCCATCCAGCCTGGTGAACGGAGTGATCCTCCCAGGCAGGTCCCCAAAAACAACGCCTCCTGGCACACTTTCACATCAATCAATGATAATGATATCTTCAACATCCTTTTATCCTTAATTCCATCTAATCACTTCATTTTCCCTCTACCTCCGACTATCTTCAAAAAGATTAAAGCCATGATCCTCACACTATGGTACAAGATTGTAAACGCCTCTCTGCGTCAAGGCACCATACCGGACTGTTAAAAGTAGGTCAGGTAATCCCCACTTTAAAAAACTTTACGCTGATTGCTCAGATCCTAACAACTACCGTCCTATCTCCAACAACCCCCATCTGGCGAAACTCCTGGAAAAATGTGTACAGATCCAACTCTGTAACCACATAGACAATTTCCAACTTCTCAACCAACACCAGTCAGGCTTCCGTCATGGTCACAGCACTGAATTGGCACTCACCTATGTGGTGGATGACATACTAAAAATGTTGGATTCAAATTAATCATGCCTTCTGATACTACTTGACCTATCATCTGCCTTTGACACTGTTAAACATGACAGTTTATTGTCCCTACTTGAACAAAGGATGGGCATATCAGGGGTCGTATTGCAATGGTGTGCCTCATTCCTCCACAACAGAACGCAAAGAGTCGAGATGAACCAATCCCTATCGAAACCTTCCACAGTCACACTGGGTGTTCCACAGGGATCCGCCC
Source organism: Calotriton arnoldi (assembly GCA_963921515.1). NCBI lineage: Eukaryota > Metazoa > Chordata > Amphibia > Caudata > Salamandridae > Calotriton > Calotriton arnoldi. The sequence goes on along the minus strand of CAWUFW010000425.1, from coordinate 1,407,440 downwards.
TCTCACCTATTGTCTTCAATTTATTCTTGGAACCACTAGCAGATTCCTGAAAAAATCTCTAACATTCATTATCACATGTATGCTGATGACACACAATTGTATCCCAAAATCTCTTCACCAGATGACATCATAGCCCTCAACTTTATTCTACAAAATACTCATCTTTGGCTCACCGACAATCATGTCATGCTCAAAGCCACCAAAACCGAATTCCTACTCAGATCTCCTCTGAATAACATTCCTAAAATTGATCTCTGGATGAAACATCTTATTGCACTCAACTGCTCTCCTCGCATCATAGATTCTGATAGATCCTTGGGAATTACATTACACAAACACTTGAATATGCAGGATCACATCAGTAAGGTCACCAAAGGAGCGAATCATCCGATGAGCATGTGTCAGGAGGAGCCCGGATGGGGACCCCGTAATGCCCACCGTGATGTTCGACCCTCGGTCGCACAGAGAATAGCGTCCAGCATCCGTAGGGTTAACAACTTCCTCAACCCCTCTCCTCTGCAGAACGACGCGGAGGTCACGAGGGACAACGTCCAATCAGGGCCAGGAGAGGCGTGGAAAAAGGGCCTCTCGCGAGAGGACGACAGAAAGGAGGAAGCTGTCGAGGACGGAGACAGCGCAGCCACGGACGCCGAGGAAGGAGAAAAGCAGGAAGATCTCTGGACAGCGGAGAGGCGAGGAGAGCTGGAAGAGGAAGCCCAGAGGAGAGAAGACGCCGCCGTCACCGAGGAACCAGAGACGTGGAGCGAGGACTGGTGGATACCCCCGGGAGACACGAGTTTGCCGCCGTGACTCAGGAGAGTTGCGGCCCTGGCGGTGAGTACCTCAGAACAGGGAGAACAGGGGAGGAAGGAGGGATATGGACACGGGTGCCGGGACGGACGTCTGCTAGTGGCAGAACAGTCCCGCTTCTTTTTCTTTTAAGGCGATTTGCCTTCACCTAGGGGAGTCCTTAGGAGTATTGTTTGTAGGCTGTTTAGGCCCTGACAGGTCTTTCTGGTGGGAGCACCAGTAAGGGCGAGTGCTTGACCATCACTGAAACCGGACCAACTTTGCACTTTAGAAGCGAACTCTTATTATCCCCCCCCCCCTTCACAACCTATCCCAACTCCGTTACCCCTTCCCTCACGTGTCTCACCACCATCAACCACTGTACAGCACTATCTGCACCGGGAATGGTGAAGGGTGTCGCAGTGTCAAAAAGTTAAAGGCCGGAAACTTACCGCCACTTTGTTTCTTGTCTTCCTTTTGAATATCCTGGGAGCCACCACGAAGAAGGAGACAACAAGATTCCGAAGGCAAAGCCACCGACCATACAGACATACATCCCCACCTATTGACGGACTGTATTGGCCTCAACCACCCACCGGCGTTGATTTTGTTCTCTACCTCCTACCATCCTATAAGACAAATAAAAATCTTTTGACATCACGCAACCTATCCGGCCTCCTAGCTTTCATTTCCGACCCTCCCTCCGACAGGTGGTGTCAGAAGTGGGATCGTCGGAAATGGAGGCCGCTTTGAAGAAGATGGCCGACAGCCAGGAGAAACTAGGACAAGTCATGGAGAAGTTCCTCGCGGTAGCAGAAGAAGACCGCAAGAAACTCCACAAGTCCCTCACAGAGCAGAGCCAGACTCAGGGAACCGTGATGACTCGACTGGCCGAAACCCTTACACAACAGAGGGGACATCCTGCCCTCCCCTCAGTCGTGTTACAAAAGTATGTCAGCGGGGAGGATCCGGACTTCTTCTTCGCTAACTTTGAGCGGATGGCCTGAGTAGCCGCATGGCCCGAAGATAAATGGGGCCAGTATCGGGCCCCCTTCTCTCCGGTGAACTCCAAGCCGCCTATCAGGCCGCAAACCCCCTTGGGGTTACCCCTTATCCTGACATAAAAAAGACTATTCTCGAACGCATGGGTCTAGATCATGAGACCTACAGGATTCGGTTGCGCCAGATTAGGGAAGGGCCCCAAGAGACTCCACGGGCACTATATTACAGGGTGCGAGACATGACGGACCGTTGGTTAAAGCCCGAACAGTCCACGAAAGAGGAGATTATGGAGAAAGTGTACCTCGAACAGTACCTGACATCCCTCCACCCCCCTATTCAACGATGGGTCAGGCAGCATACCGATCTCACCCTGGCGAAGGCAGTGGAGATAGCAAGCGCGTACAACCGAGCGCAAGAAATCCAGAAAGGGAGGGATGAAGGACAGTGGAAATATGGAGGGGGGAACGTCAATCCTCGGGTATCTAGACCACCTCCTGGAAGAAAACCAGAAACTGTGACTCTGTTACCTGGACCACCCCCACCTACCTTTCGACAGCCAGCGCCCATGGGCCCTCAATGCTTTCACTGCGGTGCACATGGACATATTGCACGCGTCTGTCCCCAAAAAGAGGAACCCATGGAAATCGGGCTCACTCGGTCTTTCGTATGTAACCCGGTTCCGCGTGGGGCTCTCCCCTATCATAGAATAGTGAGGGTGAATGGGGAACAAAGAGGAGCCCTCATAGACACCGGATGCCTCCAGAGCGTTATTCAGCCACAGGTCATACCAGGGGGGGTGAAGTCAGGGAAAGGCATAGTAACTATCCAATGTGTACACGGGGACCAGAAGCCCTATAACACCACCGAGGTATATGTCCAACACGACCCTGATATTGACCCTGTTCCCCTCAAAGTGGGGCTGATTCCCCAGCTCCCGGAGCCCTTCGTACTTGGGACGGACTATCCCCACATAAGCCAACTGGTCTTGGAAACAATACCCGAAGAAAAAGAATGGGGACAAACCGCACCCTTTTCCCGAATACCCGATTATGAACTGTGCCCAGGGAAGTCCCGAAAAAGCAAGAAACAGAGAAGAAACGAGAAGCATCAGGGGGTCCCTGTCTCCCCAACTCAGACTGCCACCACCAAGGTATGGGAACACGATCAGGGCTTCAGGGTAGCCCAAAGAGAGGACCCCACGTTGCAGGAAGCATGGAATAGGTCTTCAGAACAGGAAGACCCCGATCTCGCAGGTCCACAGTTTTTCAGGACCAAGGGTCTGTTGTATAGGAAAGGAGGGAAAGAGGCGAATCCCCAATTATTAGTACCACAGTCACACCGCGAGAAGGTTTTGTATCTAGCCCATAGCCATCTCCTAGGTGGCCATTTCGGGGGAGAAAAAACCGAGAAGGCCATCCTTGAAAACTTTTATTGGCCGGGGGTGTACCATCAGGTCCGGAAATATTGTAGAGAATGTAGTATCTGTCAGAAGAACAGTAGGGTTATGCCCCTACGGGTACCTCTACACCCCCTTCCGGTGATCGAGGAACCGTTCTCCCGGATAGGGATGGACATCATTGGTCCTCTTCTTCCCTCCCGTAGTGGGTACAGATACGCCTTGGTTTTAGTTGATTATGCCACACGGTTCCCGGAAGCAGTAGCCTTAAGACAACCAAACGCTACTCAGATAGCAAAGGCCATGATAAACATCTTTTCCAGAGTCGGATTCCCCAAAGAAATTATAACAGACCAAGGTACTCCTTTTGTGTCGAACCTAATGAAACAAGTGTGTCAACAGCTTAAAATAAAACAGATCAGAACAGCCGCATATCATCCCCAGACAGATGGTCTATGTGAAAGGTATAACACGACTTTAAAAACCACCTTAAAAAAATTGCTCGAGTTAGAGGCTCGGAGATGGGACGAAATGTTACCCCTGGCTCTTTTTGCTCTTCGCTGTAAACAGCAAAAGAGCACCGGTTATTCACCATTTGAGTTACTATACGGAAGGCAGCCCCGTACCCTTCTAGATATGTTAAGGGAGGACTGGGAAGAGGAACCTGAGGGGGCGAGACCACTGAGAGTATGTCCTGGGGTTGAAAACCAGGCTGTACAAAATCCGAAACATAGTAAAAACCCATCTGGAACAGGCCCAAGAACAGCAAAAAAGACATTACGACAAAAAGACCAAGGAGCGAACATTGCTTATCGATGATTTTGTACTGGTTATGAGGCCTACGTCAGAGCATAAAATGTTGGGACAATGGCAGGGCCCCTTTAGGGTCCTTGCACAAGTAACCCCGGTGACGTACCGACTAGAGTTAGACCCCAAAGAGAAAAGAAAAACCCAGATCTACCATATAAATCTCCTGAAAAAATGGGAAGGACCCAGACCGGTCTTTATGGCTACCCCGGATGGTTGTGGACCCCTGTTTCAACAAAGCTTAGATCACGATCTACCCTCCTTCCTACAGAAAGAACTGAGAAATAGGCTGACGCCCCTGGAGAGGGTGTTTTCCCTGACACCGGGAAAAACCACCCTAATCCATCATGCCATTCATACTGAACCAGGGAAAAAGGTACGATTAAGACCATACCGAATACCTGAGGCAAGAAGAGGGGCTATCGAGGCAGAGGTTCAACAAATGTTGAAAATGGGCATTATTGAGCCTTCCAAAAGCGAATGGAATTCCCCAATAGTGCTCGTGCCCAAGCCTGATGGTTCCATTCGCTTTTGCATTGATTTTAGGGAAGTCAACAAGATCTCTCGTTTCGACGCATACCCTTTACCCCGCGTTGACGAGATGATCGAAAAGCTAGGAAAAGCCAAATATATCAGTACCCTGGACCTGTGCAAGGGGTACTGGCAGGTACCCCTTAGAGAATGTGACAAAGAGAAAACCGCTTTCTCCACCCCGGGAGGGCTATTCCACTTCAAGATGCTGCCCTTCGGTCTGCATGGGGCACCAGCCACTTTTCAGCGCCTAATGAATCTGATCCTGGAGCCGCACCAGGAATATGCCTCAGCATACATAGATGATATTGTTATCTACAGCGATACCTGGGACCTCCACCTGGTCCACCTAGAAAAAACCATTCAGGCACTGGAAGAAGGGGGACTCTCCATAAACCCGGTTAAAAGCCATCTGACCGCTCGGTCAGTAAAATACCTTGGCTATCTTCTAGGAGAAGGGTTTATCAAACCACAAGAAGAGAAAGTAGCCGCAATATCGCAGCTGCCATTCCCCACAACACGCCGGGATCTCCGGGCTTTCCTGGGTATATTAGGATACTACAGGAGATTCATTCCGAACTTTTCAGAAGTAGCAGCCCCCTTGACCGATCTCTTAAAGAAAGACGCACTTACAGAGAAAAACCTGAGAAATCCCTCCCACAGTGTACAACAGGCCTTTACACACCTAAAAACCCTCCTCACTACCAAGCCGGTCCTCCTAAGTCCTGACTACAACCGGCCCTTTATATTACAGACCGACGCCTCGGAGAAAGGGCTGGGGGCAGTTCTGTCACAAGAGGACTCAAAAGGCCAAGAGAAGCCCGTACTCTACATCAGCAGAAAGCTGTTCCCCAGAGAAAGCAAGTACGCCGTTATAGAAAAGGAGGCCCTGGCTATTAAATGGGCAGTGGAATCATTGAAGTATTACTTGGAGTGTAAGGAATTCATGCTATATACAGACCACGCTCCTTTGGAATGGCTTGCCAGAAACAAGGGACACAATGACCGCATCTTACGATGGTTTCTGGCCCTCCAGCCATTCCATTTCACCACCCATCACAGAAAAGGCAAGGACCAAACTAATGCCGATTACCTCTCTAGGTATCCACTTGAACGGTATCCTGCTGGCAGGAAAGTTAGGTTAGGGGAATGTCAGGAGGAGCCCGGATGGGGACCCCGTAATGCCCACCGTGATGTTCGACCCTCGGTCGCACAGAGAATAGCGTCCGGCATCCGTAGGGTTAACAACTTCCTCAACCCCTCTCCTCTGCAGGACGACGTGGAGGTCACGAGGGACAACGTCCAATCAGGGCCGGGAGAGGCGTGGAGAAAGGGCCTCTCGCGAGAGGACGACAGAAAGGAGGAAGCTGTCGAGGACGGAGACAGCGCAGCCACGGACGCCGAGGAAGGAGAAAAGCAGGAAGATCTCTGGACAGGGGAGAGGCGAGGAGAGCTGGAAGAGGAAGCCCCGAGGAGAGGAGAAGACGCCGCCGTCACCGAGGAACCAGAGACGTGGAGCGAGGACTGGTGGATACCCCCGGGAGACACGAGTTTGCCGCCGTGACTCAGGAGAGTTGCGGCCCTGGCGGGGAGTACCTCAGAACAGGGGAGGAAGGAGGGATATGGACACGGGTGCCGGGACGGACGTCTGCTAGTGGCAGAACAGTCCCGCTTCTTTTTCTTTTAAGGCGATTTGCCTTCACCTAGGGGAGTCCTTAGGAGTATTGTTTGTAGGCTGTTTAGGCCCTGACAGGTCTTTCTGGTGGGAGCACCAGTAAGGGCGAGTGCTTGACCATCACTGAAACCGGACCAACTTTGCACTTTAGAAGCGAACTCTTATTATCCCCCCCTTCACAACCTATCCCAACTCCGTTACCCCTTCCCTCACGTGTCTCACCACCATCAACCACTGTACAGCACTATCTGCACCGGGAATGGTGAAGGGTGTCGCAGTGTCAAAAAGTTAAAGGCCGGAAACTTACCGCCACTTTGTTTCTTGTCTTCCTTTTGAATATCCTGGGGAGCCACCACGAAGAAGGAGACAACAAGATTCCGAAGGCAAAGCCACCGACCATACAGACATACATACATCCCCACCTATTGACGGACTGTATTGGCCTCAACCACCCACCGGCGTTGATTTTGTTCTCTACCGCCTACCATCCTATAAGACAAATAAAAATCTTTTGACATCACGCAACCTATCCGGCCTCCTAGCTTTCATTTCCGACCCTCCCTCCGACAGCATGCTACGGAAACTCAAACCTTTCCTCCCACAGGAGGACTTCAAGCATGCGATTCAAGCTCTTGTGTTGCCCAGAATGGACTACGGTAGTGCCACTCTATGTGGCCTACCTAGATACAAACTGGCCCCTCTAAGAGCCTCCCTCAATGCGGCCGCCAGACTTGTCTCCAGTACAAAACGAAACAAACATCTCCCCAGCCCTAAAATCCCTGAACTGGCTCCCTTATGAGGCAAGAATTCAACTAAAGATAGCATGCATGACACACAAAGCCCTACATTTCAATACCCCCAGATATTTAGCCCAAAAACTAGAAAAATCGGGGGATTGCAGACAATCGCGAAGTGCTAGATCCCTACTACTGAAACCACAGCAGTTCCATAAAAAGAAAACTGGATACAGAGCTTTCTCGGGTGTAGCACCAGAGATATGGAACTCTCTGCCAACGGATGTTCGCCTAATTTCATCTACCGCGTCATTCAAAAAAAGAAGTAAAATCATTTCTAATGAACAAGTTTTTACCCTAAGCTATCTCCTTTACGTATACTGATTGTACCCATACCTGTGACTCTTATGATTCCAGGCCTTTTCTTGATGACTATCTTTGAGAACAAGCATAGTAAGTTATGTATGCTCAAGGCTTTTTACTTCCATTTATATATATGATCATGTTAGATACTCAATTATACTCATGTAAAGCGTTATGATACCCAATAGGGTCATGTTCGCGCTATACAAAACTTTATAAATAAATAAATAAAAATAGGTCTAGTTGTGCTCAAAACAGTTTTGTGGGTGTTCAGCTCGTGGGTAGCTCCCATCTATTTAAGAATCATGGGAGTTTGTTATTTATCTGAAACTGTGATACAATATTTATCTGAAACTAGGCTGAGCGGAAACACCAGCCCTTCTAAATGATACCAAAATAAATCTGGCACCCTAGACATGAAGTCACTTAGTTCTACCCAACTTTTAGAGAAAGTGCTTGCTCCCTTATCCCTCAAAAAAAGGATTGTGCATAACAAATGTTGCCTCCTTTGTGAGTTATCTTGGAGTGTGGTCTAGGGAACAAATCAGTATGAATCCAGAATGCAGGGTGCACCTTGCAGGCCCACAAAATTCTTGCTGTTACAAATCTCCTGGCCCTCAAATGTAGTGGCAAAAATGCAGAAAATAGAGCGAGTGTTGAGGTAAAGACAGAGTATACACCTGAATAAATCCTTAATACAACCTCAAGGACTTCTAACTTCACTGTGTGCTCACATAACCTGAAGTACCAGTGTTGTGTGCTGTGCCACGACACAAGTTTACATATAGAGACACCCCAATCCAGTCTTTCGAAAATCCAACGACAGCTGCAGCTCGAACTACATCCTAATTAAGGTGGAATTACTATAACCAAAGAGGAGTCACGAAGCAGTAGAGAAGGGGGCTTTGAGGTGCATAGAATCCCACAAAGCAGAGAAAAAGAATGTTCCTTGTTGGGTCTGTCAGCTGACACACCAAAGTTCAACTGTAGGGTGTAATTCACCTCATGCCTTTGGAAACATCTTTGTTGATAACTAAAATGTTAAACTGCCCATGGGATCACTACCATACTAAAAGCACACAGTTGATTACCTTTGTTACTCATATTCTTACATTTGAGCGGATCAGGGACACAGATCGACTATAATATGCTGGTTCATCATCCATTGAAAATCTCAATAGATGTCCTGTTTCTCCACTTCATTGGTCAATAAGACAATACACATCCTTTAAGTTCCATTGCTGATACTAACACTTTGCCTCGGGACTTTTTCCCCACACACACTCCCTCGAAGGATCCTGCTGTTCCACAGCCCTGATGTAGTAGCTGGGATTGAAAATGAACAGCTGGTCAAACAAGCATTGGCATAGCCAATAGGTCTCGCCTTTGGGACCTTATAAGTATTTAGTTATGCAGCACAATATCCTTGGTGCAACAACATCAACTGTTGCATGGCTAAACACTTAGAAGGTCCCCAAGGCGAGACCTATTGGCTATGCCAATGCTTGTTTAAATTATGTTATATTTGTTGCGAATATAAAATGTTATAAGTAATGTAATGTTAAAGTAGTATGTAATAAAACCTGTGAAGTACTTAGCTGCGGCTCCAAGAAGACGGACACCAAGCCACGCAGCTACTTTGAAGTTATTTGTTTTTTTCGCCTATGAAGCACACGATCTCAAGAAGACCTGTGAAGTACTTGGGTGCGGGTTTAACAAGCCAAGCAGCAAGTTTAAATGTAATCTGGAAAAAGTCGACGGACACACACTAAGCAGCTGCTAATAAAGCTGTGTGTTTCTGCCTGGGAGGCATATGATCGGCAGGGGCTGGAACTTTGTGCACTTCATAAACATCACCCGCTTAACTAAATGAAAAACGGCATAGTACAAAAATAAAATGTAATCAGTAATAATAATACAAAGACAGAAGCCACACTAAGCACATGCTACAAAACTATATGAATCTGTGCAACACGGACCCAAACTAGGCAGCATCTGAAAATATATATGCGTCTATACCTGATAGGCACACGATTGGCAAGGGCTAAAACCTTTGCACTGTTTGAACATCGCGCTTGACATTAAAACTGCTTGCTTTTGCTAGCGAGAAAGTGTTACTTATAGTTGTTAAATGTTAGTTATAATTACACTGAAATTATGAAAAAGTTACATATAGCAATCTTAATTTTTGGCAGCTATATGCAGACAATTTTGAACGAAAGCGCCCCCTGTGTTGTAAATGCAGCTAACTTAAGTAGACGTATTTAACCTACTTGCTTTATTAAGGGATGTGGGCAGCTTTGTTGATAACACACCTTTCGAAACCCTCAAGACCCATTCCAATAATTTTATTAAGTTCTGACACTTTTTTTTTTTTTACATTTAAAGCACTGATAGCAATATTATACTAAATTAACAAGCAGACACAATTATTAAAAGTCACGGTAGAAGAAGCCCTGGATGTATCGCAAACAGTAAATATTTGACCACAATATTTGTAACACGGCACCAGATGCAGCTGACGTCTGCAAAGGGTTACCAGGCAAACAAACAGAAGGGTGATAAAACCCTGCCCCCACTCCACTTCTAACGAGGCCAGGAATTTTCCGGGTGGAACAAAAGGACCCCATAAAACTCGTGCTTATCTCGAAGAAGCGCATTCCTCAAAGGCTCTGTGAAAACTGGCAGAAACGCAGGAATGAGGCCCCAGCAACAACACAGAGCTATTATAGACATTAAAGCAGGAGAAATTACAAGTTGACCCCAAACACTGTTTCAACTGGTGCCCAAAAGAAAAACAAAAAAAATGACACACGCATTTGCAGTAGGCACGCTAATGTATTGAACTACATGCATATTTAACGGATAGAAAGGGGGGCAGCGCAACTTAGCTGGCGTATATATGGAATATATGCATACAGCGCAAGCTATAACACGGGAGCTCTAGGCGCTTTAGTGTGTTCAGAACAGGGAAGAGGTGCCCCCAAAGAAAGCCCAGAAGGGTTTGGTGATATTGTAGGGTGGAGGAGGGTCATACTGCCCTTACTGCGTGGCTCAGAGGGCCTATGTCAGAGCGTGTTTATAAGGGGTGGTGTGTGCTATGCAGACTAGACGGAAGGAAGCCATCACAAACATGTGGCAAAGTGTTTGTGTGTGGTTATATAAGCACGGGTGGTTGGAGGCTGTAGAAACTGTGTGGTGTGGCCTATGTGGCTATAAAGAGTGTAGTGGCGCTTTGTGCCCCTTTCAGTGGCGGGCCGCCTTATAAATGATTATAGAGTGGTGTGTGTTCCGGTTTGTACAGAGGACACATGGGTTGGCTACAAAGTGAAAGAAGGAATGTAAAGCGACAAAAGTGCCCAAACGCCGCAGGTGGCATCCCTATGAGGCAACAGGGGCCTGCGAGAGGCTCAGTGGCACTGGCGGAGGTATAGTGTACAGGGGCCACTGATTAAAGTTTCCCTAAGCAGCAGAGAGTCACAGCTGAGCGGGGAAAGAGAGGAGATATGAGATATGTGCATACAGCGCGCGCTACAACCCACAGCTTTAGGCGCTTTAGTGCGTTTAAAACAGCTAAGAGGTGCTGTAAGGGAAGCCCAGAAGGCTGTGCTTAATCCTTAAAGGCTTTCTAAAAACCTAGCAGAAACGTAGGAATGAGGCCCCAGCAACAACACAGGTTGTTTATGGGTGGTGTGTGTTCCGGTTTGTACGGAGGACACATGGGTTGGCTACAAAGTGAAAGAAGAAATGGAAAGCGACAAAAGTGCCCAAACGCCTGGGGTGGCATCCCTATGAGGTAACAGAGGCCTCGTCGAGGCTTGATGGTACCAGCATAGGTATAGTGTACAGGGGCCACTGATTAAAGTAGGAGAAATGAGGAGCTGATCCCAAAGACTGTTCGAGCCCGTGGCCACAACAGAAAATGAGAGAGACATGCATTTGCAGCAGGCACGCTAACCTACAGAGCTACATTTACATTTGATGGATAAACAAGCATTGGCCGCGCGGCCGTGAAAGTGACACGGCCGCGCGGCCATGAAAGTGAAAGTAATCGTGAGGAAGCGGGTTTTCGAAGTGCAAACAGTGGCTTTTGCTGGCGACCAGCTTGCGTTCACGCGAGCGTCCAGATGGCGAGGGAAGCCATATGGCGCCTGATCGCGCGTGCACGCTCGCGTGAACGCAGGCTAGTCGCCAGCAAAAGCCACTGTTTGCACTTCCAAAACCCGCTTACTAAAACTCTCGCCAGTGCAGCGCATGCGCTGGCTCAGGCGAGACCTAAAAAACTCCTGCTCTAAAGTCTCAGCACAGGTAGAGGAGCTGCTGTGCATGGGGCAGGTGGTGGGAAAATAGAATGCATTAAATAGGAGCAGCAGGCACTGCTAATAGTGGGACTGGCACAGTCACATAGCTGATGACAAAAACGGAGGGGAAGCAAAAGATGGTAGCAGGACAGGAGCATCATTAGGTCGGCACTACAGTGCACACTCTACACATTATCACCTAGCTAATTGCCACAAGACTTGTTCTGATGTGCATCGGCGGGCACTCAGTCTATGGAGCTCTACTTCAGGCTTCCAAGTGCTACTCTTGTGATTTAGTATAAGGTGCTTTGTGACAGTAGAAGCCTCCAGATCATTTTTTCTATAGCCAAATTTTTTGAACTTTTTAACGAGCAGCATCAACTACATAGATCGTATGCACAATCATCTGCACAACATATTGTATAACCACCTCAGGGCAGGCCATATTATTGCTTAAGAGATTTTCACAACTTTGTATAAATGACTGCATGACACATTGCATTGCAGAGTGCTTATAACTGCGTGATGAACATGACACACTGAAACTCCGTGCATGTGTACGTCTAACTCTAAGAATCCCACGGAGCAGCGCCTTACACGTCGGCAAAGCTCTTCAGAACCTTGTTAGAGGTAGTAAGCGCTAGCAAAATGCTACCGCAATAGAATGCATGTCTACACTGGGTACCGACAGCATGTGTAGCAGACAGAAACCAATCACAGGGGCTAGGGACGGGAGGCTGCAGTGACAGCTACGACGTGCTAGCAGCTCTGCTAGGACAGATGGTAACCAGGGCTTTAAGTGGGCCGGGTCTCACCGGTGCTGAGCATCTGCAGTTTTTAGGTCTTGCCCCGAGCCAGCGCTTGCGCTGACTGGGAGAGACATTTAGTCAGTGGGCTTTCAGAAATGCGACCACATCTTTTTTTGGCTTGCCTAGAGCGTGCGAGTACGCGCACAATGACGAGCAGAGGCGCCATATGGCTTTCCTCTCTCGTCATGGTGCGCGCACATCGCACACCATTTGCCAGCCTGCTTTCACTTTTGCCTTGTAGCTGTGCACGTGCACAGCTGCTGCTCGCACTCCCTCCTCCCTTCTCCCCCTCCCTTCTCGCCCAGCCCTTCTTGTTCTATAAAGTGCCCTGTTGTTCTTTTGTGTTTCCAAGTTGGCTGTCATCTGAACTTTACGGCCACCCCATCACCAGTCACCATCCAGGGGGAGATAAGCAGAGGAAACGCTATCTGAAAACAGGAAGCAGGCTGAGCAGAGGATGTGTCCCCGTGAAGGGCACCCGCGCGCGCGCAGATGTTGCTAGCCGGGACCAACACAGACTTCTAAACGCACCCCGCTCCAGAACAAAATACTTCTGTTTATCTGAAATTTAAACACCAAGAAGAGCAAAGGGAATATCTCCCCGTGGCCCTCTTGTTTTAACACCCCTACGTGTCAGTCTGCACAACTACTGACCAAGCACGCATGATTGAGTAGTGAGAATCGTGCCGAATAAAACCTATTTTCTGTATTTTTCCATATGTGAAAATAAATACAGACAAGAAAATAGCATTTATATCGCGCTATTACCCCTTGTGAGACCTTGAAGCGCTTTAACGGTGACTAGCAAATTACTCCGCAACGCGCAACCCAATGTCAGAATTTCAGCAAAAGAGAAAAAAAACAACTAAGGTGTTGACTGAAATATCCTCACTGTTAAAAGTGCTTCTCAGCTTTTCAAAGCGGCCTTCGAGCATCATTAGCGTATAAAATAAAATAGCGACTATGTCAGGAGCAAGACTCTGCCTCCGTCACATTCAAAGGCGCCAAGGCTACCTGCAGCGGCACTATTGAATTACACATGGCGCATGGTGGGGAGTTTAAGGTTTGTGTGCACCCAATCGCCCCGCCGCCAGTGCTCGTGTGGGCTGTTGTGTTAGGCTGTACACAGTGCCGGTGTCGGCGCGCTTGGAAGGGTGCCCGGATGAAGTACATTCCCTAGTTAGATAATTTGGCGAGAAGCCTGCTTGAGGAATATTCCCCCGCACCAGAGACCTTGGCTCCGTGCCCGCCTGGGGTATATCCCTCAGTGTTTTGGTGTTTGATCCTCGCCAGGCTGCTTTACAAGCCGTCGGATTAATTCTCTGTCTAAATACACATTCTTCTGCATTCAATCGCCGGACAGGGTAGTTTCTTTTTTGTAATTCTATTTCTTTTTATTTCAAGCAGTTTCTGCTACTTGGCGCCTCGGTGTTTAAATACACTGCACTCATTATCTCTCAGTGTGCTCTCTCGCTCCTTCATTCCTATTGATAACATGCTAATATTTGCATTATATTTATTCTGGTTTTTCTAAAGCACAAATATGCTATCACGAGGAAGCTTCTCTTAGCTTTAAGTGCTCAGCACCTGTGTTCATGTTCTTAAATTTACCACAAAGATACTGATCGCTTTCTTGTCTTGACAACGACTGTGAGCACCAATCTGGTCATCCGTGTCACTGATGCAGTCATGGTTTGTATCTCAAGCATTGTTGCTTGTTACATGTGTTCCAGCTCTCTAAGGGATATTTACTTTTCAGAAAATGTTGAGTTTCCATAGTTATGCTTTTCATGCAACATATAAGTCTTCCCAGCGCAGACTGTGAACTGAGTTGTCTATGCGTGTGGGTGTTCATATGTGTGTGTGTGTTCAAGGTGTGAATGAGTGCTCACATCAGGCACAACTGAGAACCCTGGAGTTGAGTCTGAAGACAGAGCAAGTTTATCACAGTGCCCTTCCTTGAGTTAAACAAGCATTGGCATAGCCAATAGGTCTCGCTTTTGGGACCTTATAAGTATTTAGTTATGCAGCACAATATCCTTGGTGCAACATCAACTGTTGCATGGCTAAACACTTATAAGGTCCCAAAGGCGAGACCTATTGGCTATGCCAATGCTTGTTTAAAAGGGCCCTCGAAACAGGACTCTTTCGGGCTCTATTTTGTGCCGTGGCACAGGCGGTATGTTTTTTTCCAGACTGCAGTGACAGCAGGCACATCGATGTGCGCGTGCTCACACTGCTCACTTCTCACTAGTGGAGAAGTTACGGCATGACGTTATGCCAGGTGAGCGTTCTAGGGGGAAGGGAAATCCTTTAAAGAGAGTCATTTTCTCTCTGGATTTCCCTTCTCTTTTTGAAACTCAGGAGCGGCAACATTGTCGTGGTGTCACCGGGGCTGTAAGTGGAAGCTTTTTCAATATTATATACAAGCCATAGTTGCTGCCTATTTATCTTAATGCAACTAACAACCATTGACAAAGCCAATAGTCCTGACTTCTTGTAGGTATGATGTTACTTGTTGTATTATATATCTGGATGCAATGACAGAAACAGCAAAATACCAGTCTTGCAGCACACTATGCTAAGAACAGATTTTTAGCTTACGTGTTTTTAAGCCACGCCCTTAATTACATTGGTCACGCCCCTTTGAGAGACCACCCCCCCACCCCCCTCCCCAGTTTTTTCATCCCACTTAAAGCCCTCGATGCAACAATTTAATATGAGGAACTTCCTCTCCATAAAACAAGGGAATACCCAAGAAATTAGCACCCTAATCCCAAAGGCACCCACGTCATGTATTTACAAAGTCAACAAATTTGGATTTTGTACAGTGAAAAGTTGTCTCGGGCTTCGCAACGTGCACACAGATGAGATGCCACGGTTTGGCAGGATCAGTGCAAACTCCCAGAACACACACAGCATGAGGGGTGGTATTAACTACCCAGACAGAGAAGTGTAGTGCAAGCTTCCATCACACAGATGAACACAGCACGAGCAGCAGAATGCAAAGGTTTCCCAATCACAAAACAAATAAAGCTTCGGGACAGCAGGAGTGCAGACTTGCCTCACACACATCGTGCAGCACATGCAGCTGTGCAAACTCTTCTCACACATACAGTCCAGTGAAACATCTGCATCACGCAGACAGCAGCCAAAGCATGGACTTGAACTCCAGTTGCATTCACATTTGTCAGAACTGCAGTTCCGAGGAAAACCTGGAAATATGTCATATTTCCAGGCGAAGGTTCGATTACTGCTATTGCCAAAGATGGGGATAACATTTACAAACAGAGCGCGACGAGTAAATAACCCTGGTAATCATGTGATGGCCACTGAATCATAGGCAAACGTAGGGATTTTGATATTGGTCATGCAATGAAGCATGAGGTAAGTCGGAATTTAAGATATTTCGATTTGTTTCATGACTCACACAAACTAAAGAATGCGGTAGTTGGGGGTAATAACTACTTTCGTTCTTCCCACAGATGTCAGGACAGGAAGCAAGACAAGTGAAACTTTTCCAGAAGAACTAACGGGTACGGGGGGGCACAGAAACAGTGGATCCGAGTGAGGTTTACGCGGCCAGCAATGGTTGAATCCTAAACTCTTTTTGAATTTTTTTCCAGACCTTCAAAAGCCATTGCAACTTCCAAAAACGTAGCACTAGAGAGCCAAATAATATAGTTTTAAAAATACTCTGCTCTTTTGAAAGCAAGATTTTAAAACAGACTGACAATTACCTTACTTGGAAGTCTAGAACACCTCCCTCACCACCATGAGTATATATGGAGTACTATAAATCCCATTTGTCGCTCTGTCATACCTCACTTGTGCATAAGTTTGAAAAATGGTAACCAGGAAAATTATGCCAGGCACTTTAGCAAACTAATGACTTCCATTCTGAATGAAAGCCATATACACCAAAAATTTAGACTCCTCAAAACATGGAAAAACTTAAAAAGACGGATAAGCATGGCTTCCTTTCTTATAACATTACCTGACGCACTAAGGGGCACAAAGATTAACCAGATATGTTAGAACTCCCATTCCTTTTAAAAACATCCAATAACTATTGTTCAAATCGATATATCCTACATCTCAGTATCTTTGCAATAAGATTTTGCGCACCCCACAGAGTCCACCAAGGCTCATTTAACTCATTCCATCACTTATGCCGAAATTATCCAGCTCTCATACATGTCAAGTCTCCTTGATGTATACGCAGCATTTGATACAGTCCCTCCTCCTACGATGTTGGGTACCCCTCATCTTTAGTAATCACTAGCAGTGAAAGATCTGAATTTCTTTATGCCATTCAAGCCATTCCTTCCCCATCTCGTAGGACTCCTAGCTATCTACGATCATACCTCAATCCAAGCGAGTCACTCAGGTCTTCATCTTTGTTCCACTCTTCTCGATTTCACCTCAATCTGCAGTTCTTCAAAACCACCCAGCACCACATTCTGATTCAGGTCTTATTATAAACTGGGGCATTTCCATAAAAACTCCATTCCCAGTTAACGTGGGCTGCTCCAACCCCTCCTTCACTTAAAATATCTTAAAGCCGAGATCTTTCTAACAGACTCAATATGGCTGACAACTTGCTGTGTCAAGTTAATGTCATGACCAGAGTGCCCCCTTGCATATGGAAAACATTCACACTATCCTTTGTGTTTCCATTAACACTCATTTAAATAGCAACTGCAGAAAATCCATAAACTAGGTTGTTCCAGATTTGTTTTTCAAATTCGAAACTCTAGATTTATGACACCTACAAAACAGTCTAAGGACAGTGATATCAGTTTAATAGAAAATTAAGGGTACAGGCTTCGTGGCCAGTGGCATTTGGATCAGTGGTCTAGATCCAGTGGATCCTACTGACCAGCTCACAGAATCCCACTTATGTGGTGTGCGCCTGAGAGACCTGTGGAACCTGCACTTACAGGATCAACACCCTGAAAACTTTCAAAGAGAATGAGATCACTTTAAACACTATAAAAGGTATCAGCTAAAAGGACTGCTTGGAAACTACGAACACTACTGGAGTGCCAAGCTACACATCTCAACACCAACAAAAATACAACTGAGAGGAAAGCTGTATGCTATACCCCCATCCCCATGGTCTCTGTAAAGTTCATTTGTCTATGGTGTTCCACCCTGCTGCTAGGTGGAAATTATTGTTGTGCTGGTGAGCTTTAATGGCCTCTTTTGATACAAGACCTTTAGGATTCCTGTCAGTGGGAGTGACTATTTTCACAACCCATTTCTCGTGGGGACTTTGTTTTTCTAACATAACTTATCTTCTGAACCAATTTTCTCCCTTATTGCTTGTTTACTCTGGTTATTTTTTAGACTGGAGTTGATCTTTAAGTACTTTTTCTCATTGACTGTAAATTATGGTTGCTACTCAGTTACGCAAAATGTTAGCACTTATGTTTCTGAAAAGTGCCCTATGCACGGGTTCACTGTTACCAAAGGTTTAGGTTCATTGAAATCTCCCCGTCTCCAAGTATTTCTCTGCTAGGAGAATGTGGGAGCTCAAGTACAGCTCACACCATAACTGTCTCTCTGACATTATTTACCAGGATACTTTCCAACCATAACTATTGGTTTTCAAATCTCACCACCCACCATTGTCTCACCACAACCCCGAAACATTTCCACCTAATTTGCAGCATCTCCCCATGTACCATTTATTTTAAGGTCTGGCGTTAGCCAAGACCTTTTGTTTACAATAAATATATTAGACATATTTACAGGGGCTTTCACTCCGTCATCCACTGGTCTGCTGTAAAGTTATTCCAATTTGGCTTCCTCCCTCTACAGCATGGGACACAGGGTCAGCCCCCCCTCACCCACTAGGTTACCTGACTGGGTGGGGACATTCTGCTCTTGCAGAACGTGGAAATTCAACAATAAGTAATCCCATTCAGTTCCAGGGATTGCTGGTGAAATTAGTGCTTCTACATAAAGAAACATACATTTTGGCTTTAAACAAAACCTGTTTTCATACAAGTGTGCCTTCATACAAAAACCATTCACAAACATCATAATAATAAGTATTGGCACAGAAAAAATGTCTTCAGTCAACGAAAGACCGATTGGCTTTGCCAATGCTCGTTTTCCATGCAAGTGCTTATTTTCAAAATTCTCATGATGGCATCAAATTCCTAACTAAAATATGCATGGGGGAATAGACTGACATAAGGAGAGGGATGTCCAAGGAGAGGTGTGCGAGATGCACAAAACATCAAAACTGTGGTGCAAGATCGTGAGCTTAGTCATGAGGAATGAGAAGAGTTCCTGAATATTTCTAGTAGCTTACAAGTTTCTAAATATTAAACTTTATGTAACTACATTCCAACACAGTTTGTTTCTACTGAAAGCATGTACATTTTGGCCTTTCTGCCCCTTGTTTGAAAGATTTCCCTGCAGTTTTTTTGTTGTTTTTTTAAACATTTCAGTAGCTGTAAAAAGGATTTCCTCAGAATTGGCATGCTTATAACAGCGACCCCCTTGAAAACATGGATTAAGATTATAAAGACTGGTTATCCAAATTCACATGCTAATGGCTTCCTATAACAGATGAGCATGTGCATTCTATCTTGAGAGGTTCAGTGTGAGCACTACATCAGGCAGTGGAGAATCGAACCAAGGAGGGTCAATCTTCGTCATTATTCATAATGCCCAGTGCCGAAAGCAGCAAACAGCAAAAGCTTCTGTTTGTCGAAAGGATTCAGGAGAACACGAGTGTAGTAAGGAAGATTCGATAGCGACTACCAAACAAGCCCTCTCCCCCTTTTAAAATGTTGATGGCTAAACTACAGCTTCCCTTTGGGGCCTCAGCACAAATATTCGTTAGGGCCAATATGAATACATTACAACTGTTAGTGATTACCTTTTAAAGTGCCAATGTATGCCCGCAGTTACAGTAGCTGAAGGATGATGGTACACTGCTAACTTTTACGGTGTGATGTTTTTACCCGTATTTTAGTGGTGGTCGCCATTTATTGTAAGGATTTTAATTAACTTCACAATTAAAGTAATTCTGATTGTACACTATCTCTCCCAGAGACTACCAAACACCCCTCAATTTATTATCACGTGACAATTCAGCGATACAGTATCTTCAGGGCAGGGTTCATTATTGTACCTGGCAGGGTACCGCAGCTGTCAAACGCATTTCATGCCCTTTACAAGACAGCAACAGTCAATAATGCAAAAGGGCAGGCAGCAAGCATTCAGTAAACAGAATAGACACACCTGGTCTCCGTCACATGGCAGAAAGAAAGGTACTGCTAACTGGTTGCCAAGCACACAGCCAACAAGCAAATAGACCAAAAGATAAACGGGCCAAGCTACCGGCTTTAATAGTGTGTGCAAGATAATCATGAATTTGTGGGGAGTAGACAGATTATGCCACTGGGGTAAATAATGCACGTAAGAACATTGCAAAACAAAAATCGGTTCACTTCCCAATAAGTGGAAGTAAAAGTGCAATACCATTTCTCATGCTGAACACCAACAGAAGAGACAAATGCAGAAAGAAAGAGAAAAAAACACCAGAAACTAAACAAATTAGAGGGGAATTGAAAAAAAATACTTACCTTAAATAAGCAAGATAAAAACAGATGAGGAGCAGGGATGGGGGAGCTCTTCAGTTACTCAAAGAAAGTAGTAAGAAATAAACAAGCATTGACAAAGCCAACAGATCTCACATGTTGTCTTTGCTAATGCGGACTGCAGATGCTGTTCATCATCGACAAAGAAAACAAAAAGGTTATGCCACTGCAGAAGAACAAAAAAACAAAACAAGGCCAACTGTGCTGATGGATATGGGCATATTTGCCTGCATGCATTCAGGATGTTATAGTAGCGCAACAGGAGGACTAATATGTGCACATATGCGTCACCATGCATGCGCAAGAAATGTGTTATGATGTAGCAGCAATTTTTAGGTCTCACCACACACCTTCGCCAGCAAGATATTTTGCTAGCTTACAGCAGGCTTAAAGCCCGCCCATTGCTTACCATTGCTGGGCTTCATTGCCACTCATTTGTTTGCTTCTTGATCGTCAGGGTGGTTTTTCTGTATTTTTTTTATACTTTTCCTTCATTCTGCACAACATCTGCTTTGATGCTGTAAAGCGTAAGGAAAAAAGAAAAGTGGCAGAGCTAATAGCTATCTAAGGCGAGATCTACTGGCTTTGCCAATGTTTGTTTAAATGTACCAATCTAAGATCCATCTTGAAGAGGCAAGTTGAAAGAAAGTTTGCAAAGTGAGCAAAAGTGCCTTTTTTTTTTTTTAATCCAAACGAGTTGCTGGAGGAACAACTATAACATTTACGAGTGAGAAACATATTAAATAGAAGCTACAGTTCCCCTGCAATTATTGCAGAGACACTTGGTTTATCGGAAATGTTATTTATAGTTGTACTAATAATCTAAAATGGGTGTGACTAATCTACACTGATTCTGGCAATGGCTTAACCCCTCTAATTCTGGAGCTTCGTTACAAATTTGGTGCAAAGTGGTCGAGGGGGTCAGAAATGATTAAGGGGAATTAGTTTTGAAAGGCTGAAAATGAAATTCCAAAGTGGAATTTTGCTCACCACTACAGCAAAGTGTTGACAGATTTGACCAAACTTGGCATAAAGACAGAGCCTTTATGGTGTGGTGTAAATGTGTGCATCCATTTTTTGAGGAAATAAAAAATAAAAAAGCTAATTCAGAAAATGGAGGTATGTCTCTACCATTTTTTGCCCAACTATTCCTTAGACATTATTTTGAAAATGAAATCATGCTGGGTTAGAGTATATAGCTATTTTGTGCAACTTGGCAGAAGATCCACAAATCCACTGCAATCAGACTGGCTGATTCAGCGAATTTTTTTTTACTTGACCACCGCTCTGCAGTTTTCGAAATGTCAGCACAGAAAGTGCTGTAAAAATGTGGTCATCCTGATTGGGACTTCTCCGTCAGGTGTTACTTGGTTACAAAACCGGTCTTGGGTTGCTTAAGTTCCAGTTCAGGAAGGAACTGGCCTGTCAATTCAGGCTGGAACGTTCCTATTGGAGCAGGGTCAAGACCGATTTGCATACAGCTTGTTCCAAACTGAGGTGGTATCATGAGCCAAAGAACTATTAGTTGCAATGCTACTCCAAGCAAATGCCAGTGGCTAGACTTATTGCAAGCATTCTGTTAAGAACAAAACAACAATCATGAACATTCTGCGCCATCTTGTCTGATGAAAGTTCCTACGTGCACATAAACTACAGTCATTCTGATTGACCACAGCCATTTTGTACTCTGTTGGTCACCTTCATTTCACCCTGTCCTCTCAGCCTTCTGACTCTCTGACCAAACCTGATATGTGTGCTGGGGGCTATAAACTATCTCCACGACAAACATCAACATCACCTGCTGCCTCAAACTCGTCTTTCCTCTCATCCCTGCACAAACCGGTTACAAACACCAAACAGACTCTTGCAAGCATGGTTTATTGCACTGCACACAGCAAGACTTGTTTTTTTGCCAACAATGGGACCGGTTTTTATCAACAGAACGGACTCTTAGATCTGGCCGGTCTCACTCGTTTTAGACCCTGAAGCAAGGTCCAGCTGCAATTAAATTGTCTGTTTTTGACCTGGGCGGGAGGAGAGTTAATGTTGGGCTTGTGTAACCATGTTGATGAAACAATGTCGGGCTTGTGTGACAACCTGCCCGGGGCGGAGACTCCAAGCTTGTAACCATGATAAATGAAACAAATACATTGTGTAAAACCTGTATAAAAGGAAGAGCCAAAAGCATTGCCAGCAGAACACCTCACTGAGACATCCCGGTGTCTCAGTTGACGCGATCTCCTCATGAGAAATAAACCTTCTTCTTGTCTTCCAGTTTCCAGCGCCTTGCCTCATTATTTTGATAGCGAACCCAAAGTGAATTAGAGGTGGAACCCTGCACCGGGCAGCATTGAGGGTCTTAGAAGACTCGCTGCCTTTCACAATTCCTCCCATCACCTTTTGTGTGTTTGATGTACCACCATAAGAGGCAGATGTGGGTACCCCCTCACTGTGCCACTGCAACCAAGCTATACTTGACTGACAACCCAAACCTGGTGAAACCTGTCTTGGCTTGCTTGTGTTCCACTTCAGAGAGAGCCTGACCTGCAGTTCGGGCTGGAACCTTCCTATATGAGCATGGTCAAGACTGATTTAAATATGGCTGGGTCCAAACTAAGGTGGCATGGCGAGCAAAAGAACAATGGGTTGAAATGCTACTTCATGCGATGCCAGTGGTTAAGCTTATTGCAAGCATTTCTCCCATCACCCTTTATGTGTTCGACTGGCCAAATATGGTCATAAGGACAACAAACCAAAAGCACAGATGGACAACTCGAACAGAAAGAAAGGGGTGCACAAGCACAGGCGGTTGATTCATTATTTGAAGTTATTTGAGAGCTTAAATGGTCAAACGACACATCAGTTTAGTCTTTCCCACAATTCCACTGCTGTTAAAGTAAGAGGATGTCTGATAGCACAATTTAGTGCTGATGAAGACTTGAAGTCAGTAAAAAAAATCATACGAGTTTCCACATAAAAACATGCTAACCCACAATGCAGGAAGAGGTGGCACGGTCATTGCCTGCATGACTGACAGAGGAGTGGTAGACACACCACAAACATTTTAATTGTAAAAATAAAGATCATGATAACTGCACATTCCACCCCCCACTTAATCAGCGAGTAGCTCCTGGGTGAGGACATGGACGATGAAATGAGCAATTGAACAAACAAGAAAATCAAATCTAATCTGGCTACGTGGAACTCCTAGGATTTGTTAAAATAAAATAAATTGCACCAAAATGTAACAACATACTTCAATTACAGAGATGGCACTGTGGTACATCACTGAATTCCCCAGAAAAGTGTAATGCAAGAACTAGTGCAAACTGGATCTCCACCTTTTAGGAAGCAAAGGTGTCTCTTACGAAGACATGAATGTAGAAAAACAAAAACATTAAGAAGTTTGCGGAGAAGGGAGTTACTGAAATCTGCAGTATACCTCAAAATGTAAAACATTTTGTAGATACGAGTCATTGCTTTTGGGCAGCAAAGGAATTATACTGAGGAGAAAAATGATCAACTGGAGAAGAGTACTTTATTAAAATCTTTACTGAAGCAGACACTCCATGTACATTACTTGGAACCCACATGGAAGAGGTCCTAGTACCAGTAAATATTTGGAGAGCTAGCCAGAGCAGGTGGAGCAATATCAAAGAAGAGATGGACCAGCTTAAAAAAACGAAAGCACCCTGCTCCGAAAATGGTTCCCCTCCAAAACCTTTTAGCCTCTAAGGGGATGGTGGATTCCAGTACTCGACTCCCCTTCTTGTGACAATTGTTCCCATTTACAAAAAACAAACCTCATTGCTTAATCCAATCCCAGTGATCCAGACTTGAATCCAGCATAAGCTTCCAATCACCAAAAAAGTTGCATTATATGTGGCTCACCTACATATTTTATTAGTGTTAAACTATTGTAAAAGTAGAAAACTACAAATAGAGAGGAAGTTGCTGAACACAGACACCCTCTAGCCTGGCATCACTTTGCAGGAACTGGAAAATGTCCATACAAATTCCAGACAAGCATAGGCAATGCCAATAGGTATGGTTTTAAAGGAATGTTACCTGGTAATGTGATCGGATTGATCGGCCGAGACCGCACACGAGCGTGGCGGCCAGGACCTAATTACAGCGTCTCTGCGGCATCGTGATTCATTTACGGATCTTATTCCTCCTCTTTCAAGGTACCCTCTCCGGGACCAGTTTAGGGTTTCGGGCTCCCGTTCCTGCGAGCCATACCCTTTTCCCTCAAGGTACCTTCTCCGGGCCCAGCGCATTGGATCGGGTACCCGACCCTGCTGCTTACTTCCTCCAGCTGCATTGCGGAGGATACCATGTTTAACGATTCCACTCAGTAGATGCGCTTTGACTCCACACCGGATCTGTGATTTCCTCTCTCACATCGGTCGATCCCACACTCAACGTTTGGACTCAGCCTCGACTGACCCCGGACACACTGTATACACGGGACCACCTTCCACACGGGTCCATCAATCAACCTGTGGACATACCAGTTAGCCTGTCCTTGTCACCGTACAGCACCAAAAAGTTTTGGCAACCCGGTCCTGAAGATGATCCTGACTAAATAGGATCGAAACGCCGTCGACCGATCTTACAGCGCAACTTACGGCGCACATTCAGCTTTGGTTCATAAAATTATATATCTTGTCTAAATTACTAAGATGACCAATATCTACTGAACCATTGATTCTTGTACATCATTTTTCTTCACTTTGTCACCTTGCGTCTTCCGCTGTGTTTTTCACTTGTCACTTGCGCCGCCACTTATTGCATCACGAGCACAACGTGCACTAAGTCCTCTTGGGTTGCCTTCGCAATTTATGCTTACAGTGCTGTTATAACTGTCTTGTATAAACTGAGATTTTAAATATATGATGCCATGAGCACTTTTGAAAGAAGACCGGAGTCTCCCCTTTTTGCGTCTGCCTTGTAATGTTGTGTACATACATATGCATTTGCCTTCCTTATTGAATCCGGTTGAGACGTTGTAAATTACGCTTAGTTACCCAGATCTCAACCTGGTCTATGGGTTATACTCCTGTTGCTTTTTACCACCTGGTAATGTGAAGCACTACAACTAAATACCATGGGAATGAGCATGGCCCCGGGACCTTCCAGACCATAACCGGTTGTTCAAAATTAAGCTTGTTGTGAAATATTCCGCAGCCAGGTTCCCAGAGATTTATACTCCTGGAAAGAATATAGCCGGTGAGGAGTCCTTGATCCTGTACAAAGGGCAACTGCTGTTCGGACAGTACATTGCGAGAGAAAGAACTCGCTATGGCATCAAGGTGTACATGCTGTGTGAGAGCTCTATTGGCTATGTATACAGCTTGAGAGTGTATACAGGGATGGAACTCCACTATAAATCCTGTAGGTTGCCCTTCCACGTTAGGAGTCACAGGAAAGATTGTAAGGGAGCATATCCAGCCACTCCTTCACAAAGATTATAATCTTTATGTGGACAAACTGCTACACGGGTGTAGAGCAGTTCAGCGAGCTGTACATAGCTGGGACTGTGGCGTGCAATACAGTTTGCTGTCCCCGCAGAGTATTCCCACAGGAGCTTGTTTGTAAGAAGCTCCAAAAATCTTAGAGCACTGCATTGCATTCCAACTGATCGCAGTCAAGTTGGTTGACAGACGTGATGTGTACGTGCTCACTACAATACATGATAAGAACATTTCCCCGTCACTGTTTGGGGTCAGATGGCCAAAGTTCACAAGCCCACCTGTATACTGGATTAGAACAAGCACTAGGCCTACCCACACAAGTACGGTAGCGCTTTTATAAGGAGACTTGGGGGAATTCTGGGTGGTAGGGAATTTGTGGCTCCCTGCAGATTCTAGAACTTATCCTCACAGAAAAGTTGTAAAGCTTGAGTTTTTAGTCGAAGTTTGAGGTTTGCACAGGCTTCTGGATAAAAAACAAAATTTGTGAGAACAACGCAGGTCACCCCACCCTGGATTTTCCCAGGTGTCTAGTTTTAAAAAATGTACAGATTTGCTGGGTGTCCATAGGTGCCGGCTGAGCTAGGGCCCAAAATACACAGCTACAGACACTGTAAAAAAGGGGCATTTTTTTGTGAAAAAAAATGGTGTGTCCATGTTACGTTTTGGCCTGTTGACTGTCACTGGCACTAGGCCCACCCACACAAGTGAGGCACTATTTTTATCGTAAGACGTGTGGGAACATAGAGTAGTAGAACATTTGTTATTACCAATTGGATTTTGCTGAATTTGTACTTTCCAAATGTAAGCCTTACACACTGTAAGACAGAAGACATTTTGAAAAATGCCCTCTGAATCACATGCTAGTACAAATCCACAGATGAACAAATAACCACTACTCCTAAACTCCATATCTTGTGCCCATTTCAGAAATACTTAGGTTTTCTTGATACACATTTTTCATTCTACATATTTCACCATATGAGCTGGTCTATACTCGGTACAGAATGAAAAACCTTTGTACGGTGAAGCTCAGTTGCTGGCTCTGGGTACCTCGTGTTCTTGCAGAACGTACAAACCCAATATATCCCCGCAACCATAAGAGTCTAGCAGACGTAATGGCATACTGCCCTCGTAACAAAAAGTTACAGATGAAAATGTAGTCACAAATGGCAGTTTTTTCCAACTCATTTTCAATATTTATTTCAACATTTAGTTTCTTTGGGAATACCTTGAGGGATCAACACGTGACACCTTGCTAACTTCATAATTTTGACTACTTTTCAGAAATCTATAGCCTTCCTGGACCACCCATGGGTTTCACATGGATTTCCACCATGAACAGGAAGTTGTTTCAAGGCACAAACAAATAGAACAAAAATAAAAATAAATCAGCTACCACTTTGAAAAATGCTAAAACTTTTTTTTTTTTTTTTTTTTAAAGGTTTTTAGTTTCAGCTCTGCATGTTCCTAAAAGCTGGGAAGATGGTGAATTTAGCACAGCAATCTGTTAGTTGATGCCATTTTTAGGAGAGAAAATAATTAAATAAACACAAACACTTTTATCCTGAGAACTTTTTTCCTATTTTTCCCCCAAACTCAAAATAGATCTAGATTTTCCAGGTCCTCTCCAGGGGAATACACAAACCCAGAGGTCCTTCAGAATCCCTGGGATGTTGGAAAAAAAGGATGCAAATTTGGCATGTATACCTTATGTGGACAAAAAGTTATGGACGCCTAAGAGTGAACTGCCCCAAATAGCCAAAAAAAAGGGCTCAGCACTGGGGGGAAAAGGCCCAGCAATTAAGGGGTTAAAGCCAGTAGGTCTTTAACGCTGGGTTGTTATCACATTGTCACAGGCTATTAACAGGGATGTTAATATATGTACTCTCAGATACTACCATAGTGGACAAAGGTTTTGTTGTTGTCCTTACACACTGACAAACCCGGAGTGTTTTCCCTGTGATTCTTGTTAGGCCCTATTGGGGAAGAAAGGTTGTAAATTGTTTTGAAAGCGGTGCGTGTCTGCTTAAGCCTGAAGTTTTTCTTGTGGAAAACCTTATGCCCAACACAATAGGTCTGAGGTGCTTTTTTGACGAGCCACGGATAAAGGATAGGATCTAGGCTTGATTGTTATGAAAAGTTACAATAAATGCTCTAGGCCGGATGTATTTATTGTGAAAAGCATATGTTTAAGTCAATAGGTATTTAAGGGGGGATTGTTATTACTCTGTATTAAAGCTTACAAATATGTATTTTGTAACATAGAATCGCAAAGATTACTGTTGTAGGCAAGGATTTTGGTATTGGTTACCCACTCTGACAAACCGTGGGTAAAGAAGATTTGCACTGTGAGAACCCTTGCTAGGCCCTCTTAGGAGAGATAGTGTTTTGCTTTGCCAACTGTAATTTTGTATATCTTCTTAACTTTATGACTGCATGCCTGATGGTTGTGGGAAAGTTTAAGCGCACTACAGAAGGTTTGAATTGGTTATGTTGATACATGATTGGTTCACTAGGAAGATATTTTAGATGCCACAGATCTGAACTATTTATTATGAAAAGTTACAATTCATTTAGTAAGTCTGACATATTGATTGCGACAAGCATATGTTAAAGTCAGAAGGTGATTAAGGTTGGATTTTCATTACTCTGCATTACACCTTATGGATAAGTATGTATTTATGAAATCGGACAGACTACAAATGTAGGGAAAGATTTTGGTGTTGGTTACCCTCTCCGACAAACACTAGGTGTACAAAAATCACGGAACCAACTATTGCTAGAATACTTTGTGAAAGGCTTAGCTGCCTAGTATAAACACCTAGGGAGAAAAAAAGAGGCTGAGAAGGGCCCACATCCGCCTCTAAAGTTACAGTAAAACACAACGTTTGGCATGGTGTCCTTATGTTAAGAGCATCTGGTAGGGGTACCAGTTGCTTCTCTAGGGATTCTTTTTAAATACTGCTGGTGTGTCTCCTACTAAACCTGGTAATTCCAAGAATTGGACGAGGTGGGCTCACTCACGTACTGTGAAATGCTTTATCATAGGCCACCTTGTCCCACCCTGGTAAGATGATACTACCAGGGCGGGCTCGAACTCAGGCTGGGCTATCCTGAGGGAGTTCTTAGATATTAATCTTTTTTCTGGCTAGCTTGGGTCCAGTTTCTTCACTAAAAATATCTTCGGGTATACCACAAAAATATTCTTTTATTAAGGTTGTACCCTAGGGATAATTAAAATGTACCGTAAAGTATTAACAGAGTATGCTGGTGGATACTATGATCCTTGCATACTCTCGGATTGAACCGACATGTTTTTGCCCTTTTATAAGCCTGAAACGTCTCGGGCATTCATCAGGGTTATTGTCTGGGGCCCTGGCCTCGATTTAAAGTGAGGGTAAGAAATTTGATAATACAGAGGGGACGACCTACTTCTCTGAAGATGAACAGCTGGTTATTATAACGTTGGAGGAGAACAAAAAGGAGATATTGCAGCAGCATTAAATATATCAGACATGTTCCCAGTGTTATCACTCAGATTTTTTTTACCACATTTCCAGCCTATGGTGCGGTATCCTATTAGTAGCAGCATTTAAAAACATATATATATATATTTATTTTTTTTTACAAAAAACAACTAAGGTGGCACTCGTGGGAATTAACACACATACTTATAAAACATACATAAGTGACGAGGACACACGTGAGAAGAAGGAACACGTGCTAGTTTAGAATATCCCTGTGCAATTTTACCTAGTGCCGGGGGGGCTACTTGTCTTATGGTCTGTTGCGGGGGCATCTCCTATAGTCACACACTGAAATATTGCACATTAACAAAGGAAAATCCTTAAGACGCAAATATAATGTGTCAAAACCCTGTTCCAGGAAGGTTGAATGTGGCCATACGCATGCCAAATCCAAAGGAATAGTCCCGGAGGGGTATTCACTTACTTTGTCGAAGGGTCTCTGTGTGCTGTCGCGCGGCAGCGCGCCAGTGTGACATCAGGAGTTGTTGGGAAATGTAGCTTCTCCCTCTTCTCCGCCCCCGCCCCCCCCGCCCACTTAAATAAAAAAAATAAAAAATCAATAAAAAGTCCGGAAAATGAGAAACACCGGAAATGTTTGTGAAAACACGTGGACAATATTCAACCTGCCAGAAAACGGACACCACCTGACAATCAGGAGACAAAGGGAAGGCGATTACCATACCTTGTTGTCCATGTCCTCAGAAGATGATTATGGTAAATGGTAGTTTATAAAAAATCTAACCTCAAGGTAGCCATATCAGCCACTTATTGTTCATACAGTGGTATGGGCTGTGAAATTGTCGTAGTGTATGCCCTGGACGTAATGCAAGTCAAGGTGTAAAATTATGCAGATGATCTACAATTGATTTTCTCCATCGATAACTCTTCAGAATCGAAAGAGTCCTTTCAGGATACAATGGCATTCATCCGTGACTGGATGAATAATAATCATCATCTAAAGCTGAATTCAGACAAAACTAAAATGGTTATCTTTGATAAGCAACCTGATCTGTGGAACTCTGCTTTTTGGCCCCCCTCTATGGGGTCTCCTCCCCAGCCCAAGAAATCAGTTAAAAGTCTTGGGTGCATCATTGACTAGGCGGTCAATGAAATCTCAAGTGGGAGCTACAGTTTAAACCCCGCTAAATTAGAAAGATTGGGAGATTGCTTTCCTTTGAGGCTATCAAACAAGTTGTCATCACACTGTTTATTTCTAGAGTTGACTATGCTAATTCCCTTTATTTGGGGCTTCCTAAGGGTCTAGTTGGTAGACTGCAATTGATAGAGAATCAAGCCGGCAGGCTTTTGTGTGAACTACCCCGGAAGTGTCATATCATACCCCTGTTGCTGAAACTGCATTGGTTACCAGTTGAGCAATGCTCAGTCTTCAAGGCCTGCTGCATTGTCTTTAAATCTTTACACAATTGTAGCCTGGCCTTTATCTCGGCCCGCATCCACAAATATACACCTTGTCGAACTTAAGAGCTTCTAGTTTGAACTTTTTGTCCATCCCCTCCTTTAATAAAAAAGACTTTGGGTGGCACCAGCTTTTCTACATTTCTTCCCCCCCCTCCTCCCTCCCCCCCCCCCAATCTGGAACACCCTACCATGTGATATTAGGTTGGCCTCCTGCTATTTCAAGTTTAGGAGACTCCTGAAGACCTGGCTTTTCAGGACAGCTTTTGATTAACCAGTAACAGCATATAATTGTAGCTTTGCTTCAGTAGTTTTAGCGCCAAGAGACCTTTCAGTGAATGTGCGCTTTACAAAACAAAATAACATAACAGAGAGCCCCAGGGGATATAGTCATTCAGACCCTGAGTGTCCGTCTTTAAACTGAATATCCAGCGTTGTTCGTATTTCAGGAGGGCCCTGCTCATTGAGTCAGTCAATAAAAAGGATGCTAAAGAAGGTATGCTCCAAAGGAGAGGCAAACGTACAAAAAGGAAGGCAAGCCAAGGAATAAGAAACAAATGAGTATTGTATTGTAATTGCATTTATATAGCGCTTACTCCCCCTGACGAGGTGTCAAAGTGCTTTTTTGGCGAGTAGCACGCTACTCCGGAACCCATAAAGGATTAGTGGTGAATTAGTATAGTGAAATATGTAAGTAATTTGAGTGGTGAATGTAAATCAGTTATTTGGATTGAGAAAGATAGCAAGTGTGATAAAGCCAACCAAAGGGTGGGCGCTAAGCCCACTGTAAGTTTTTGGTATAGAGCACAAGAGGTCCTTCTCAAACAAACAGTAAAAAGCAGTCTGTAGGCGAGACTGAACACGTGAAAAACACTACTCTAAAGCAAAGTGTGTAATATCAAGTAGTCCCAATCCAAACTTATTTTTTCCACAAAAAATCGAATTTTAAAAAGTTTAGAATCTAAGGTGCACTGATAAAAATATTTTATCTGATAAAGCAGTGAATGTCAGAGCTGTCCATGTCAGGTGTTCGGTTTTCCTCGACTTCATGGAGACCAGCACCTAATATTGGATATCCACATACAGAGGCAAGTCTCATACCAAGGCCTGCCAGGGAAATTTCCATTTCTCTCAACAGCCGTAAACGATCCCAGTTGTACACTAATACAACCTCCCTTTCAAAGGAAATTGCTTACGAATGCCATTTCTTGCACAAGGCGTTTCCCACAGCCACGCAAGGGAGGATCTGCGATTCTCAGCCAAGTAGCACGGGAAGGCCGCGAGTGAAACCACCAGGCCACAGGAAGGGGAAGAGGGTGGGGTGGGGGAGGGTGCAGGGCAGCATCACTCTCTACTACTGAATGCGGAAGGAATTCTACATTCCCGATCTCATGGTAGCAGGCAGCCCCCACGAGGCATTCACAGATGTCCTTTCACCCTACATTCCAACACAAGGAGAGCTTAACAGGCCACGTTCAGTAACAGCCATGACCTTCCATGACCCAAAGATAATCCTCACAATGATGTCGCCATGTAAAGGCACAGCGATCCCCTTCTCCACAAGCTTCTGAAAGCTTTGGGTACATTTCGTCCTTGCTTCCGAAGCAAATAAGGAATGATATAGGTTTGTGGCTACTGAACAGTGGGGCATAAAGCAGACTAGCATACCATAACATATGACATAGCACAACATACAAATGTACATGTAACATATCCGTACAGAACATAACAGACATATTTGTAGAGCGCACGTGAGATATAACAGGTGTTTATTGCTACCCAACTCAAAAACTACACATTTTTTCCCAGGGTTTACAACGTGCTTTAATATCTCCCTGAAGCTTGTTCATTTTCAGGATGTTTGTTTTTCGCTGCATGAGATGTTTGCTGACTGCCAGACGTCGGCTGCACGTAGAACCTCTTCACACGAACATATGAAGCGACGATTTAAAGGGGCCCAGGTATGCCTACCACTGCTGCACATTTTCGCTTGTCTTCCTCTGGACAACCCTTGCTCGGAGGAGCACTCTCACCAAGCCCAGCCCCACCGGCCGAGAATGTGAAAGGGCCACTCATACATGAACACTGTACTCTCCAAATTACAACCAGATTACTAAACATATGCTTTTCACATTAGCAGCACAGTCGATAAAGCGCGGTGTGAATGAACTCTGTTGCGCAGGTGCAATAATCCAAGTCGATCGAAATTAGCCGTAGACGGTACCAGGCGCCTATTAGACTTGTAAATGGATTAATCACGCCGACAAGTAAACACCGCAAGTTGATAGGCCTGTCCTTGTGCTCACGCTGCGTGAATATATTTTATTGTGATGGAAAATAGATTTGCACTGTGCCAAAGATGGGCTAGAACTGCTCCAGTACAAAGAAGTGCTGGGGCGGTTTTCTGACAAGCTATTACATCCAATTACCATTTCACAGATATTGGAAAAGTAAAGACAGAAGTATTAACCCAGGTACGATACCCGAAATAAGTGTGACTCTAAATACTGTGGCATAGGTATGTTTAGTTCAGCACCGTCTACAGTGCACGGAGTGGCCCAATGTACCCTAATCGTCCCTGTCCTTTACCCAACCATGAGTAAGGAAAAACAATTTTCCATTAGGGCCACTGGCACCTTAGCTATGCAGCGGAGCCATCGCTGTGTTATGTATTAAGTCACTCTGCTGGAAATTGGGTATCTTTTGTGTTAAAAGCACATGCTTAATTTACTGCAGAACAGGGCCACCCCCACAGCCAAATGCACTAAAAAATGGAAATCAGAAAAAAATGGAAATCAGCAAAAAAAAAAAATCAATCTGTTTGGACGTAGAAGAAAGCAAATACCAATCAGCGAGCATTGGGACTTTGGTGAGTTGTTTTAAAGGTGAGGGGCAGGTGTCAGAAGACTACTAGAGTAGTATGGATTGTGATTTGTAGTATTTGGTGGAGGTTGTACAGATTCTGTGGGTAGGATAGAGTTTGGGGGTGCGGTCAGAAATCCACAGCAAGGCGATGGTAGCTTCTACAAGGGCATGTGGATGGTGAGCTGGAAAAGAGGGAGTGGTCTGGGCGGCAAGCAATGGATGGGAGGAACTGCAAGGTGAGGCTGGGAAGTGTGCTTTGTGAGGTAGACATCTGTTGGGTGGGAAGTATGAAACAAGCATTTGCACTGCAATAATCTCGCATTTGCAAGAGTTTAAGCTATTGGCACTGTAAATGGCAATGCCTTTTATTTATCTGCTTTGCTATTTAACACATAAAAGGCTTTGCCATTTACAATGCCAATAGCTCAAACTCTTGTAAATGCGAGACCTATTGAAAGAAGAGGACGCCATTGTCCCGGGATGCTCGGAAAGGGAAAGCATGAATTGCGCGTTGAATGTTGCAGGAAAGTATGTCGTGCCTGCAGTAGGAAAAACTCATTAGAGTAAATAGTGCTTACAGACTAAAAAGACGTACCGTGTAACAACCGAAGTAAAACGGCCAGTCCTCATGGGAGGTTACAAATGAAGACAAGGCGGTACTAAGGAGAGACTAACAAGCCTATTAACGAATCAGAAGCCAGCATTTACGAAGGGCAATGACACAAGCCAATGACAAATATGGGCGGAGAGTGGGTGGGGCTTCTATTCCATACTCCAATACAGCATGCCTCAGAGCAGCTCATGCGCAGCCCAGGCTCCACCTAAAAGGGTAGGGGTGGCCATTTTACGCAATTATACCAGTCAAGGGTACATTTTGGTGTTGAAAGCAACATCAAAGATATTGCTAACAAACTAGGAAGAGTCTTCTGACCTTTAAGCACCTTGCATCATCTCAGACAGTGTCACCTGATTAACCTCAGAGCTTTTTTATCTGAATGCCTTACACAATGCATTGTAACGCAAAACCATCAACCGTTCCACAAGGATAGTGTCGTGAAACATAGGATATTCAACTTGTAAATATATTTGCCGTTTTCAAGCTGGAAAAACTCTTCTGCTCCAGGTCTTTCAATGAAGACAGGGTTTCAAAAAACCACTACGTTTTGGTATTCATTGTGGTCAGGCTTGGTGCTGAGCAGCAGGACATGCTGGAACATGTACTCAACTTATTAACTGCCCCACGATGGAGGGATTCAGGTCAAAGTGCAGTGTGAACACAAATGCTCTCTGTGAGGTAACGAATGCATGGGACAAAAAGTAGGGAAGAGCACCCTTAAAATGGTTATCATAAAACCTTTTAGTTAAAGTACTTAGAAATGCCGAGAAGAATAGTATCTAGCATATTAAAAAAAAAAAAAGTGGTTAATATCACATTCCAAACTTCAACGTGGTAATTGGCACATCTATTCTTTGAGACATGGGCTGCTCAAACCATTTACTGTGCATTGAGGTAGTTTGAACAATTATGTACGATACCTAGTGACAAACCAAGATCTTTGGAATTTAGGCGCAAGCAATCAAGGATTCAAACAGAGTCAAGTTAATCGGAAACTGCCATCTTGAAGTGATCTGTCTGACAAATCGTAAAAAATCGTTAAAAGGTTGTGCTAGGTTATCATAACTCAGAGCAAAGACGTCCTTCTACTAAACCAGCAAAACAAAAGCAACCAAGGAGAAAGCAATATCTGAAGTACAATCTGTGTGAGGAATTCACGTTTGTTTATAATTCACAGCTGGGAACCCAGAAGTGTTCACGGACTACAATCGAAATATGAAGAGGAACAGGGAGACACGAGCACAAGGAGGCAAGAGGACAAAAATTACCTTTACAGGAACGGCATCTAAATAAGTATCTAAATACCATTAACTTTTCAACAGCTCTCATGCTGCTTGTTAGATTAATACTCACAGTGGACTGCGGAAGTAAGGAGTCATCCACTGATCCACCCACCCTCGCCCGAGACCCACCCACCCCGACACAGCCGCCCGCAACCTCAAGCAATGGATCGACGACTGCGCTAACACTCTCGCCCCGATCAAGAAACCCACAAACAGACGCACCGACAGAAGAGCCATCTGGTTCACCGCCGACCTCCAGACATCCAAGCAGACCTGCCGGAGACTAGAGAAGAAATGGCACCACGAGCAAACACCGGACAACCATGCAGCCCTCAAGAACGCCAGCCGCAGACACCACCAACTCATTTGAATGGCCAAAAGGACCTCCTTTAAGGAACGCATCGACAACAGCGCACACAATAGCAAAGAGCTCTTCAACATCGTGAAGGAACTCGCCAACCCCAGCTCCAACTCCAACGACATCCCGCCGTCACAAGACCTCTGCGACTCTCTAGCTACCTTCTTCCACCGCAAGATATCAGACATCCACAACAGCTTCAACACCCAGACCTCTCCGACAGCCGCCGACACCCCAGACTCACCGCTCCCCAGTCACACCGGCCGCCTGATCTCCTGGAACCACGTCAACGACGAAGACACCATCAAGACCATGAACACCATCCACTCTGGCTCACCATCAGACCCCTGCCCCACCACATCTTCAACAAAGCGAGCTCCATCATCGCACCCCAACTCCGTAAGATCTTCAACAGCTCATTCAAGACCGCCACCTTCCCGGAAAGCTGGAAACACGCAGAGATCAACGCCCTACTCAAGAAACCCAAGGCAGACCCAAAGGACCTCAAGAACTTCCGGCCCATCTCCCTGCTCCCGTTCCCGGCGAAAGTTATCGAGAAGATAGTCAACAGACAACTGACCCAATTCCTCGAAGAGAACAACACCCTGGACTCGTCCCAATCCGGATTCCGCAGCAACCACAGCACCGAAACCGCCCTCATCGCCGCCACCTACGACATCAGGGCCCTGCTGGACAATGGCGAAACTGCGGCCCTCATCCTCCTGGACCTCTCGGCAGCCTTCGACACAGTCTGCCACCACACCCTGCGCACACGCCTCTACAACGCAGGGATCCGCGACAAAGCCCTGGACTGGATCACCTCCTTCCTCACCGACAGAACCCAGAGAGTCCGCCTCCCTCCATTCCGATCCGAAGCCACCAAGATCACCTGTGGAGTACCCCAAGGATCATCCCTCAGCCCGACCCTCTTCAACGTCTACATGACACCGCTCGCTAACATCGTCCGATCACACGACCTCAACATAGTCTCATAGGCCGACGACACCCAACTGATCCTCTCCCTCACCAAAGACCCCGCCACCGCCAAAACCAACTTCCACGCAGGGATGAAGGCCATCGCCGAATGGATGAAGAGCAGTCGCTTGAAACTGAACTCGGACAAGACGGAGGTCCTCATCCTCGGCTCCACCCCTTCCGCCTGGGACGACTCCTGGTGGCCAGCCTCACTGGGAACTGCGCCGACACCCACCGACCACGAACGCAACCTGGGGTTCATCCTGGACTCTTCTCTGTCAATGACGCAACAAGTCAACGCCGTCTCCTCCTCCTGCTTCAACACCCTCCGTATGCTTCGCAAGATCTACAGATGGATCCCCACCGAAACCAGAAGGACGGTCACCCAGGCCCTCGTCACCAGCAGGCTGGACTACGGCAACGCCCTCTATGCGGGAACCACAGCCAAACTCCAGAAGAGATTCCAACGCATACAAAACGCCTCCGCACGCCTCATCCTCGACATCCCCCGCCACAGCCACATCACCGCCCACCTGAAGAACCTGCACTGGCTTCCCATCAACAAGAGGATCACCTTCAAGCTCCTCACCCACGCTCACAAAGCACTCCATGACGCCGGACCAGCATACCTCAACAAGCGACTCACCTTCTACACCCCCAACCGCCAGCTCCGCTCAGCTGACCTCGCACTCGCCACCGTTCCACGCATCCACCGAACAACCACCGGCGGCAGATCCTTCTCCCACCTCGCCGCCAAGATCCTCCCCATCCACCTACGACAGACCCAGGACCTGCTGACCTTCAGGAGACTCCTCAAGACCTGGCTGTTTGATCAGTAGCTGCTCCCCCCGCGCCTTGAGACCCTCACGGGTGAGTAGCGCGCTTTACAAATGTTTGATTGATTGATCAACTACTGAAAACGTCCCTCAGACGCAGACCATATAGAATTATAGAAGAGTAACAGTGAATAACAGAAACATTGTTCTCCAAGGGGGACCAAGTGACATGAAGTAGACGAGAGTAAAGCTCAAGTGTTTATGCTGCGACTCAGCACCCCAAAAATGAGTAATGCTTTGGTGACAGACTTTTGAAGCAGGCCTTCTAGTATCTGCAGGACTGCTAAAGGGAGTAATACTTCAGCCCTAAAGAAGAACTTAACGAGGGTGTAGGAGAGGAAGTGACAGCTCAAAGCAAATGACAGAGGCCAAAACATAATCAGATGCAAGAGGAGAATTATGCATTTCGGAGACAAATGCACGCTACTAAAGTATTGTTGAAGAGGGAATCACATTTAAACTTTCAAAGACATGGGAAACTGAATAATGACATTTCTGAAAGGCATTGAATAATAAACGTGCAAGAACTACACCTTCAAGAAATTATGACAAGACAAGAGAATTTTAGTTACAGCATCGTAAAAGCATGCAGAAAAAGTGTAGACTAGATGATATCATTTGTGGAAATAATATAGACTGCAATTTATTAATTGGCAAAGTACTATATTTCATTAATGTGTGCTAGAAATGTGTAAATGGTAAACGCTTACGTTATGGAGTTTACCCCTTATCATTCTTTATTTGCATTTGTGTGCGTGTATAAATTATGGGAATTAATCAAGTATTAAGATTTAACTTGAATATGATGACGGAACCAATATAAAATGTGTCTTTTATGTGTAAACGCATGCACCGAAATGACAAAAGAAAATAGGTGCTACACACTCCTAATAATGTATTCGTGAAACATTCAGAGAATGTAATTTACACATGTACTGTTATACGCCTAAAACAAGTTTAATATTTTGATTTAAAATATTACACGTTAGTACTTTCAAAGTAGTAATGCATCATACTGGCACATGTTATTTGTAACCACACTAAATGATTTCAACTGCATCAGAGTTATTCTAGAATTATGAGATCTTTATATTCGCTATGAACATATGTCCAAAGATCATTTATATTTTATGTTAAATTAGCCAAATAATGTGGGCCTGACTGAAAATGCGAAGTCCCTTGACTTGCTGAATCTACTGCTCGTGAGAGAATTCCTCAATCTAACCAATAACGTGAAACAGTGTTTTCTTTCTTGAGTTCACATGTAGAGTGCAAGACATTTTGTTACTTTTTCATTTCAATCCTGAACAGCTGCCTGAGAAACTGTCCTCTTGAACTTGCTTATGTGCTCTTGCTAAAGGGGCATTGTTCCGACATTTCACGTATTGGATTTCTTATGGATTGTGCAATTGTCACACCTATTTCTCTACATTTTGTGTATTCTTTATGTCGTCTGACACTCATCCTATATGAACTGACTAATGAACTGGGTGGTCTGATCAGATTAGGTGACTCCAGGAGGTGACAACCCCGGAACTTTAAAAATATAATATTGCCTGATGGAACAGATGCTGGCTCTCCCTTCTTGCACACAGACGCTGGTTGACACATGCTGATGGGGACAAATGGGTTGCTGATTATTCAGTACAGAGATTTGCCGAACTTTCTTGGCATCTTTGAACTTGCCTGTTAAGATTCACCTGGCTTCCCTTTCGAACGGACGCATGAACGGACGCATATGTGACCTAGTGGTCTCTTCATTGCTAGAAGACTGCTTGAACTGGCATATTTCATGTCCCGTCCTGAACTCTTAAGATTTGGTATATCTGTTTAGAATTTTTTCCGAATTACCTTATGGCCTGATGCAAATTTACTGATGCATTTATTTTACCTTAACCTTTGATAAACTATACTAAACTTTCCATATCGACTCAGCTATCATGATTATTTTTATTCAAGTAAATGTGCATTCTTAATATGGATTTATTAACAATCAGGAAATATCATATTAGAGAGCTCACAGAGCATCAAATACTAATATTATTATTATTTTGTATTGCTTTAACTGAGCTTTTGGTGTGTATGATTTTGGCTCGCCTAAGTTTCTTCAGGAGATTTGGGCTTGCTGCGGTAATTCTTTACCTTTATAGCATTGTATTGAGAGTATTTTACATGAGCTTAATTGCTAGCTTGTAGACCTGTTATCCAATTACTGGTCCTCATTGGACAACTGTTGGTATCCTTATATCCAAACCTTCTCAGCATAAAACAAGGTCCATCGGAGGACCAAGAGAGTGGTAAAAATATCTGACAGGAGAAATAGAAAGAAAAGAAAACACAATTTGTGTTGTGGGCCCAGTTAACACCAGAGCAGTTCATTTTCAGGACTGATAGAACTAGAGATTTTGAAGTTGAAAACTAGGGAAACAGTAACATTTAAAGCAGTCTTTGGCACAAAAGTAGAACGAGGTATTGTGTCTTCCTTATGAAGGAGAAAGGTATGCCTTTTTGTTCATAAAGGGATAACGCTGCCTTCTATAAAGAACTTAGTTTCTAATCTGAATGCACACATTCCTTTTCAGAGGAACTATTTGTTCGGTAAGGGTTTGCAAACTCTAAACAAGAACTCAGAGGAGTGGGTCCTCTCGCCTTTCTTTCTTGTGTATTATTGATGTCTGGATGTCAACCTCTGAGGTCCTGTCTCTTTCACATCAAGCTTGTCCAATTGTTACCCGTTTCCCCCCCCCCCTCCCTCCCCCTCCCCCTGAAGCTCCAGTAGCCTCTCTGGTGCCTATGCCTCTGCTAGTTCTGGGTTCTCTGTGGAACAATTAAAACTAGTGGTGGAGGAAGCAGTGATGGCAGTACTGGACAGAAGGTTTCCTATCCCCAGCAGAGGCGAGTCCACAGAAGTCTGCGATGGAAAAGAAGGACTTAGCTGTTGAGTAAAGGAAGGGCAAGGGTAGAAATATGAAGGAAGTGCTGGAGGCGGTGATGTACACTCTCTGTCTTAGCAGGAGTTTTCAGGATACAAAGCTACCATTCACTTTGTGTGAAGCAAACATGTTGGGGGTGATATCACACCTCCTTCCCGCATGTCTGTCTTTCCTCTTAGGTGCCTGCAAGGCCATCCTCTCAGAATGTAATCGACCCAGAGAAAAGCTTATTCCACCAAGCTGATCAAAGTTGTAGCCAAGACAAAAGTTTGAGAATGAATTTCAGGATACCATTTGAACAGAATCCTTTCAACTCCGATTCATGGGCAAGAATACAGTGGTTTCAAAGGACTCGCATCCCCACCTAAATTAATCGATACAAAGCTGGAAATCCCCAAAGGAAAACTCAGACACTCTTCACCTTTGCCCTCCCAGTCGAGACATACGCCTCTTATACAACTCTATTTCTCTTGAGCTTTCCAGGGTTTGATTGCTACTCTACAAGAGGGGTTTGATTGTGGGGGCTCCTAACATTATGAAGAAACAGGTGAATTTCTGAGAGAGCCATCTCTGGCTGCAGGCTTACCACTGGCTGCTTGAAGACAGTGAGCTGAGAGGTTGGAAGGATGACCCTTCACAAAGGGTTATCTTTTTGAGTCTCACCTCCTGGAACAGAAACGTTTTGGCACAAATTCAGAGGAAATGGTAAATAAGATGGCAGAGGTTGGCAAGCGGGTGTTTCTAATGTGTCCCACATATATGTGACACCCGTGGAAAACAACACATTAATAATCCTTTCCCCAGAGACAGACCCACTTATACCCAAATATTAATTCAGATTTTGAGCCGTTGCAATCTAGTCTCAACTTTAAACCTTTGTTCTGTCAAACAGCAGCAGAGAAAAAAAAAAAAAAATTCTAGTAGGGAATCATATCTAGAATCACAGACCAAAGGATGCTGGAAACTATCCCCCAGGAAACACAAGGTACAATTAATTTCAGGTTCTTATAGACACAACGGCTAAGACTCGGTAGTCAAGGAATCATGCAAAGTGGGGTTCCCTTAAAAAAAAGTTTTTGGAACTTTGGGTGAAGGAAGCAACTATCCCAGTGCCTCAGAGAGAACATTTTTGAAGGAGTTAATCTAAATCCTCCCTTGCAAATTGTTATGATAACAGATGCCAGTCTGAAAGGGTGGGGTTACAGTACTGAGCTGCAATCTGGCGAGGGCCTCGGGGCTCCCAAGGGGGTTACCAGCTCTTGCAAATGGCAAGAACTCTCAGAATTCCTAAAAAAAAATAAAAAAATAAAAAATACAAAAACATTGTTACTAATTTTATCACTGTCTGGAACAAAAGGCCCTTGTGGTCAGGTAGAACATGGTGGCAAAGACATGCTTAAAACCAAAACAGAGTTGAGTATCTAATATTTTTCACAGGGAAAGATATATTCTTCCACTGAGTCTTTTCGGCATTTAAACATTAAATATGAAATAAACATGAAATATGCCCCAGCAGACGTTCTGAGCAGGTATGGATTTCCCACGCTCGTTTAAGACCTTTGTAGGGATCTGCAGTTGCTTTGAGACCCTGGTCTTACACCTGGTTTGCCTCCAGTAGGAATGTATACAATTCTTCTCTCCTCTTCTTCCAGGACCTTAGATTTCATTGCCGAGGTTAGATTTGTTTCCAGGCACCTAGGCATCCTATCTGCATTTTCAACCCTTCTACGTGTGAAACAGTAGATGTAACGCTCTTCTCTAAAATTAGGTTACCCACCTGTGGTGTACCCACTCTGCAATTATGGGGTGGGCATTTTCCAATCCTCTTTTCTGGCATTGGCTAAGAGTAGCATGACTGAGTTTAGCGCCAGCAGATGCACCCAGAAGCAGCTCCTGCAGGACTCCCCTTCTATTTTAGCTCTAGTGACCTTGGGCTAATGGGGACCCTTCATTTTTTTTCATTTGAATGAAAGGATGCTCGGGAAAATGATTCCCACAATAATGATAGCGAACAGCAGAACGTTGCACAAGCAAGATAGTTTCCCATCACCTTCAATGCATCTGATAGGATTGTCAGCATCTGACTGCGTACATCAGTTTACATGACATGGTGACACAGCAAGATGGAGGATGGGGAAATAGAAAATGGCTGCAAGAGCACTCCTAACCCCCCACTTGTTCCTTTCCAGGCTTCCTTTCTAAGGAGGGTTGTCCAAAGGGAATACACAAAGATTATCATTGCAGGCCCGTGCAGGTTGTACATCGTGAGCTGCACCCAGACACTGACCACCACAGTGAATTCTGGGAAAAGGAATGGAGTATCCTTCCCAGAGGCCCCTTTGAGGCCTCAACCTGGTTGCTTGCATTTTCAAAGAGCAAGAATGGACATAATCTGCTCAGGGGCTGCTGCCCACCTTAATTGCAAAAGGGAAGAACCCCAATATCAAGCAGACCTGAGTGGTCGCTGCTGTATTGCTTCTAGAAACAGTAAATTAAAGGCTGCCCGTTTTTCTCTGGATGGCAACAAGGACAAAAGCGTTACGAAGCCCATATGCTTGCCCTGGTATCGACTTGCCTTTCCTGCAGACACCCTTCAGTACAAAGGGTGTTGGAAAAGACAGCACCTATAAGTCCACTCCTGCCCCACTAGAAGCCAAAAGAGGGCTGTCTCAAGTAATCAAAGTCTTCAAGTGCAAACACAGACTGTGCCTGGCAAGTATTGTCTCTTCATTTACCACCCTTTATTGTTTTTGTCCTCCGGACTCCTTTAGTGCAGAGGCCTGTGCTCTATCTAGACTGAGAAAGGCCTGAGATGTCCCAGAATGTTCTATGTGGGCTCACAAACGCTGTCGCCGTTGGTCAGACTGCTGTCTGCACCAACTTAGTCTTCCAAGGTGGCCACCCTCCAGGTCATGAGGCATCCACATTTTTATAGACCAACCATAACTAACCCTAAACTAGGAGACACTTCAAAACACTAGCATGGATGTATTGTTTGCCACGGAGTTTCTATATTTTAGATATCACTCATGGTTCAAGATCACTAGGATCTTAAGTAATACAGGTTTGCAAAATTGCAAGAACTGTGATTACCTATTTTGCAGTCTGGATTATGCAATCAGGTAGCATTTGCAAACGCCATATATGAGTAAGAGTGTTCCCTTGTTCGCAATCTTCTAGTGAACATACCTACAGTTTACATTCAAAGCCCATGATTTGTGCTTCTTTTTTGTTTTGCATTTGATTTTTTTTTATTGTTGTATATTCATTTTATTTGTAATAGTATTAGAGAGTTGCATCTTCACAAAAGCCCCCAACGCCAGTTGGACATTCACACCTTTATTGCAACTATATTAACCGTCCTTTGCAGTACCCTGAACTAACTTGTCACCACGCCCTTTAAGCTAAACATTGACTGCTCGTCAACAGCTACCATGAGAGTAAGGAAGGCTTGGAAGGCAAACTTTCCACTGCAGGCCGAGTTACCAGTGACCTGGTTGGGGGAGAACACCAGCACTCTCACTTTTAATATTACTTGGTTGTCTCTACAACTACAAGGATCAGGGCGCCAAAGCCTGCCATTAGGTAATCAGGAGATATTCAGGTCAATGAAGACTACCTCATCCAGTATAAAATGACATCTTTAAAGCCTTACCTAGACTTAACCAGACTAGTATCTACGCTACTGAAAACATATTATAATTATTATCTCGCCAAGCGGGTGCACTTTTGCTTTCACATATTCTGGCAGGTGGGCCGCAGCAATTTAGGAAGCCCTGAGGTTTAAACATGAAAGGCAAACACTCGGTCTCACCCGAGGTAGTTTTAATGTAGTGGTCAAGCTTATTTGTTTTTAGGGGTTGATGAGCCATGCTTTTCATGTAGCTTTAAAGACACATTTAGAAAATTCTCCAGGTACACGAGTGCTTGGGATGTATTCTTCTAAGCAGGACTGGAGATAATACCCCTTTCTTAAAATGGTGAGGTTCAGCATGCATGTAGCTAAAACACACTATTCCATCATCCATCAGAACATAGAAGTCGAATTTTGCTAAAGTTCTCTTCTAAACAAAGGTCCCCCCATTGACAGTAACTGGAGGTTGAATGCTATTGACGTCTAAGATGGATCACTCTTTGATGGCTGGTAGCCTTCTGGGTAGTTGAGGAATAATCTCTTTAAATATTTATTTCACAACAGGAGACTTCATGAAGCATGTGAACATAACTAATACGTTCTGGAACTGTTGTAAACTATGTTGAGGCCTATTAGTCTAAGAGGA
This sequence comes from Calotriton arnoldi, assembly GCA_963921515.1. Lineage (NCBI taxonomy): Eukaryota > Metazoa > Chordata > Amphibia > Caudata > Salamandridae > Calotriton > Calotriton arnoldi. Next base: position 1,362,845 of record CAWUFW010000425.1, on the reverse strand, counting down.
TACAATGGGTGACTCTCAACCATAAAGGCCAGGCTTTGAAGGCACTGGTAAGCTATGGCACCTGAATGCCAGAAGGCAGGATTGGGTGTCCGTTTTGGCAGGAGAGGGCTACAGAGAAGGCGTGGGAAGGTGAATGCCATGAGGCATTGTGAGAGCTACACAGTCGTATGAATGGTTCCAGGTACCCAACTCCAACTACTTGGGGTTCTGGGGTAAAAATATTCTCCAGTTACGAGCTCTTGATAGAATTAGGGAACGAGTAGTGAAAGTTTTCTGGCTGGCAAGATGACAGTATGGTTATTTCACAAAGGTCTAAACAAGGGTTCTCCAATTAGTAGCTCAGGAGCCATCGGTAGCGCTCAGGCTACTTGCAAGTAGCTCCATTAGGCACAGCCCAACCTAGAAAATGAAATATATTTGTCTGGTTGAGTTAGGTATGCTTTCAAAATTGAAAAGGGTGTATTTAAAAGTAAAATGTGTATTTATTCAGGATGGATACGCGGATGTTTGGAGGAAAATACCATATAACTATTGGTTTTAAATATAAAATCATACAGCATTGGTGAGTCTCGTTACTGATGTTCTTTTCTAGGTGCCAGGCGGAATTGTGTATATGACTGCCATGGCATGAAGAGCCAATCAAAATTAAATTAATAAAACATTTTTATGCCATAAATGCTGGTGACCTTGCTTTACGCACCGAGATGGTCACTGCTTGAAATCCTGCATGCAGTGGGGACTAACGAATCAAGTATTCACTATTGTAGCATTGATCATTTGCATAAGCAGATAAGGATAATTTTCAATTAACATAAGCACCTCCATTTATAGAAAGGTTTGGAGATCCCTATACAATGCTGGCTCTTTGTGGGAAAATTAAGACCACCACAAAAATAAAGGCACAGCATGTGATGAATGTGACCAACCTTCTGCAACTGAGAGCGCAGCATTTTGGCCAAGGACCAAGGCCACCAAGATACGCTAGGGTGCTGATAGATGCGCTCCCAAACAACACATTAGGTTCTGAAGTAATGAGTTAAGGAACCCTCCACACTATAGGACATCAGATTCACAGTACCGCTTGGATCTATACATGAGTTGCTAGTGACCAAAGCCCGTCCACGTCTAACTATTCAAGCGTCTAGTTTCATGCAGCACTACTGTCTTGGAGGCAAACAATCTCTACAAGGCATTGATGTGTTTCATTGAAGTCACTGGGAGGGTACAGGTGAAGCACTGTGATTAAGTATCTGAAGTGATGAAGCTAAACCCAGAAACTTGCTCTTATCTACGATCAACTTAGGGGATCCTAGTGGAAATCCATTAGAAACCTCCAAGAAGTGAACCACTTTCAGGCTGAATAAGCATACTGTGATGGCTCACGTGGGCACCCTCCAACTGATAAATCATTCACTTTCAGGAAGATCTACTAGAGGTGAACAAGTGACCACAACCAAGGTCCATGAGAGAGAATAAAGTGCCCCTACTTAAATATTTTACTCTGAAAAACAATTTGGTGCTACTTCCTGAGATGACAATCCAAAGATAAGGGACCACATGTGCAATTAATATTGATAAAGTCCTTGCTGAAAAGAAAACCACTACACAAGTGTCAATGGGAAAGTTAGGGTTCTCCCAGTGCAAACAGAGATGGTGGTGGTAGGTTAAAATGAATGAGAACTGTAAAACTAGCATTTTTTTTAGCCTCAGTGACCTATGGCATAGACGTGAATCCAATTATTAATGTGAGGATGCAGATGGGTAGAAAATAAAAAAAACTCACTGAAGTAAAAGTAAAAAAAAAAAAAAAAAACACAAGACGGGAGACATGCAGGCTACATGTGCAACGTGCAAGAGCACTGTTGTCGCGCCTGCACTGCGGGTCATCAGCATCCCCATGATGCAAGCCTTCGCACCAATGCTCAGTCACATCAGCATTTGATAAACTAACTGTTCTTGCCCAACTACAGGCCAAACTGAGGCTTCGAGAGCAATCTTACAACTACGTGATCATCCAGCTGCCTACACACTTGGCTTACATAAAAGTGTGTACTCCTATTGCCATTTGCTCTCATTCTCTCCACATGCTGAGCTCACTTAAGTACATTCTTTCTTGATCAAAGTCTTGTGCTATCTTTGCACAAAGCTTACGAAGGGTGTAAAAGACAGGAAGGGATGCAAACACGAGGCCATTCTTCCCTTCACAAGATGGAAGCACCTGTAGGCTAAGTCAGGCTTGTTCCAGTTCCATTATGGTTGCCAGACACGTCAGAAATCTGATGAGACCTGCAGGAGCACCACATATCGAGCCCCTTGCCGATATATCTGTGATAGCGGCGTGTTATCAGACCATCACCACAACCAATTATACAGTGCGTGACATCTATCCCCATCGTTACAAGTGAGAATAGGCACCGCTGGATTTTCGCTACCACTGAACACACAGTGTGGGAAGTCTCAACAACATTCGTCTCTCGACACAAAGGATTGGGTCACCGCAGAGAGGAGGATCCATGCAACCTGCCGCTCTAGTCCCTCTCTCTAGAACCCTCAGTCCGATTGACCAATAATAAAACAGGTTTCATACAATGCTCAACATAGCATGTTTGCTGCTTCTAAGCCCTGTAAACAAGAGTTGGTAATTTAATACTTTTCAATTTAATCTGTATTTGAAGCATCAGAGGGGGTGTTGTCCAAGGCAGCGCTTAACTCACAGCAGCAAGCAAATAATTTGTTGCCATTTTACTGTGACGAAAAAATGAGCTCAGTTTCTCAGAAAGACAAGTGAAATATCACGGTGGTTCAGAATCCTTTGCGACGTTTTATTTTTTCATGAAATTAACTTTCACGTTATTTATATTAACTTTATTAAGTTATGGGTATCTGGCGCTGAAATACGTCTCAATTGATAAAGAATTGAGTAATATTCACATGCGGTGCATAAAGAGGAGGAAGTGAATCACCCTACTTCCCCAAACCTGATTCAGAAGGATCAGACAGTAAACATGCACAACTCTAGCACTCGCAGTAGTTGATTCAATAGTAGAACAGTCCAGTAATCGCAAATCGAAAAATATTTTCTTTTTTGCTTCTCTTGAATTTCTTTTATTATGTTTTAGCTCTTTGGCCTCTTCTTTTGCTTCTATTTTATTTTATGTATACCAACAAGGATGAAATGTTTCTATTGTTTGAACCACACAGTATTACAGGGGATGGGGAAATATACAGTAACCACCTGGAGATGTTGGGATTGTTATTTTGGTTTTTGTGTTGTTTCCCCCATGCAAGGGCAGAAATCAAACTCCCATTAGGACATGTAATCAGTCCCTGGGTACGATAGGTAGCATGGCACAGGTCGTTGATTAAAACTATTAGCACTGGATATAGGACACTTTAATGTTATTCAGAATTGGGGGATTCCCAACCTTATTGATTATAGTATGTAACCGCTCCTACCTTTTTATGGTCTTGAGATAGTGACTGTGTGTATAGAATCGGGTTAAGATAGCGCTCAGTTTATACGCGCTCACCGCCAGGAATTAGGTCGGGCATGTCTCACATTCGGGTCTTAATGGATTCTCAGGAGTGAGATACACTGCCGATACCACACGCATTCTCGCATCTGCCACACTTACATGAGATTACTGTTCCAGGTAAGCAATTTTCTGTTCAGAGGATGAATTGTCTTCACATTTAGGGGTGGTTACTCTTCGATATTATATAATCTGTTTTTTTAACAGTTTATGAATAAATGGGCATACAGACAGCCGGGGACTTGGAATTAAGAATTTCGAGTGAGGAGATAGACCGCTGATACTGACAGCTTGCTTGTCCGTCACTTGTACACAAAATTGGCCGCTTAGGTAAGCAATCCAGTTATAAGCTTTCCAACCTGTATGAATTAAATATGGTATGGACTCTCATATTTGCATACTTAAATTTAACAGATTGCGAAGAATATTGTTTTGACGGACACCACAGAAATTTCCAGACAGATTACAGATATATTTTGACGTATTTTGGAGAGTTCTTGACTTGTGCACTATTGAAACGTTATACAATATGGATACCAGGTTAATGCTAGATGTTAACAGGTGTGTGCTGATAAAGGCTTGTAACAAACAAAAAAAAAAAAAATCTTTTTTCTTTTTCCTGGTCTTCTTTTTTCGGCTTTGCCACATCAGTATGGGACACTTATGTTACAATATTAATCACGACGAACGGGTTGGAATTAGAACCGGTGTACAGGTAGGATAATTTATTAAAATCACATGGATGATATATTCATTTGGATACATACAGAATATATGATTAATGAGAATATGTTGGTTGATAAACAGGTTGTTTCGGACTGATAGAGCATCAAGCATGCAGGTATTTAGATATGTTAGTTATTTGTCGTTTTGGATCTTGGGACACAGGTTACCCTTTAGGGATGATATATTAAATAGTTTTCACTGACTATGTTGGGTGTCACTTCCTCCTGTTCTATTGGTATTGACACAAATTACTCTGTCCCCAGTCAGAAAATGGCACAAATGTTTTTACATCGAGACTTATGCACATCGGTTTCCACTCATTCACCTGATATCGTATGACTATTAAATGTTACACAGATGCACGGGATTAATATGACCTGTACAGAATAACAAATTGAAAAATAACCGAACAATTGTAAAGGCACATTGTGATTAGGACAGACCATTATTGTTTTATAGCCTTGAAGAAGTCATGAGGTATTCCCTCATTGATGAAACACATGTTGGCTGTCTATAGGAAAAAAAAGAAGAGGCCAAATAACCTAACATAATAAAAGAAATTCAAGAGAAGCAAAAAAGAAAAAATTGTTTTGAGTTGCTATTACTGGACTGTTCTAATACTATTGAATTAACTACTGCGTGTGCTAGAGCTGTGCATGTATTAATTTATGCACAGTTTTTTGCCAAACGAATGAGTGGAGTTGGGATTGGGGAAGTAGGGGGGGTGGGAGGGGAGATAAGAGTTTGACACTGTGCATATTAACAGTGAAGTGAGGAAAGTGGTTGTTTAGTTTTTTCATAATTGTGGCGTGAACATTTGCCGCAAGGTTTTTTGTTACCACAAGGGTTTTGTCACGACTGAGGAACGCAGAGGACCAAGTGCAATTATGGTATGTGTTAAAATGCAGAATTCAAACTACACATACACAGAAAAGAGATAGATCTTTATGGTATGCCTTTATGCCTCATGATTAATAAGATATGACCTGGGGTAAGAAGGGTTACTGACGGTCTTTTGGTGAAAGGACAAAAAGATTACCCACTGCCCTTGTTCTCGTAAAGGGGGAAGCAGCATAAGGTAGACAGATCTTGAACAAGGCATTCTTTGAAGCAGAAAATACGGCAGCATATAGGGAAGGATATTTTGAAGGGAAACCAAATTTGATGGATGGATCACAAGATTGGAATAAAAAATGGACTTGACCTAATTAATTGTCATCAACCAAAGCAGTCAAAGTACAGTGGAAAATACAAAAATTTAAAACAATCACACAGCAATCAAACACCTGCATTTTTAACTATTTAGCCTTTTCATCAGGCATGGCTGCATCACCCAAAGTAATACAATAGTCCAATCTAATAAGAAGAGTGGCTGTTTCCAAAGGGGACAATGAAAGAAAATGCTTGATCTTATGAGCTTGTGGACCAGTTGATGGATTCTGATGAAGAACACTTCAGATTTCCTTGGTTTGCGTTTCTGTCCAGTGTCTCAGTTGTAAACTGAGTGAATTAGGAGAGGAAAAATTGGGCATGGAGAGGTAAGAATTCGTTTGTCAAATATCATTCTGAAGACAAAATTTAATCTACATATATCTAGGCAATGAAAATAAAGGAAGGTATTAGAGAAGAGGTTAGCAGGCAAACAAGAAGCTTTTACCTCTATCGTACAATTCAAATACCATACAATAAATAGACGTACAATTCTTTAAGCAGTCAATGTTAATACTTTAATGTTTTCATTAAATGCAATAAATGTTCAGATAACTCGCCATCAATTCCAATGTGAATTAGGGATTATTAGGAGTCTCCACTGATTCTGGGTGACCTACTCTCAAATATATTTTTCATGAAAGCTTATATTTACATCAACCGTTTTTGTCTTACTAAGCTTAACCTGAGGCAACTTGGAAATATAGTCAATCAAACCCAAGGCATTTTTTAGAGCACATTCCGAATTACAATACAGAAAAGTAAGGTCAATTCCAACCTTTTGCCATGCCTTCCATGGAAACTCCTCCGGCATCAAAAGGTGTTCCTTACCTACTAGTGTCTTGTCACATATTGCACACTCAAAATAGTCCCTCTAAAACCCCATCTACATCTTTGATCATGCTGGGTACCCAGAAATTTGATCTGGCATTTCTTAGGCGACACCCCTCAATGCAGATAATACATTACCTCTACCAATCTAGCTCTTAATCAACATAGCACATAACCTGATCTGACAATACTCTCACCTCTTATCAACTCTGCCTACATATTAGAACCCATATCACTCAACATGTCCTCTTTTCTACGCTATCCTACACAAATATACTTTATCACCATTAGCAACTTATCACCCACTTTTACACCCTGCTACAGCTCCTTATCAGATACTGAATCCTCTATAACCAGAGCAATACTGGACAGCAGTTGATCTTTATCTTTGCCCTCATTTTTAGTCCTCTTCAATGGCAAGAAGGGCATGCAGTCAGCACTAACAATGTAAACACCTTGGAGATAATTTATTAAAAAGTTGTATGCCTGTAATCTCTACAGCCAATTGGCAACGCAAGGTGTATGCTTTGATCGCACCCTTCAAGGAAGAGAGGGGCATATATAGATGGTGGTCCTTACAAATATCTAAATCACATGTTCTAAAATGTAATGCTTTCCGCCAGAATCCAAAAATGTGGTGCTTTCTGCCATAATGCAGGTGCGTCCCTTCCAACTACATAGTAATAGCAATCAGAAACAGGCCACAATACACTCACACTATCTACCCAGCCATACACCAGCTCTCAAGATTAAGCCTTCTATTCTTCACTCCTTTTTAATTAAACTAAATGCCAAAGCGCACAACAACACAAATAAGAGCTCAACTCTGGTCCTTACACTCATCAAAATTCTGCCGATGTTACGGACATACAGTGTTCCATCTACCCCACCCCCACTAAGTAACATGCTACAAGTCACCACGGAGTAACATGCTACGAGCCACCACGGAGTAACATGCTATGAGTCACAAATATGTTTTGGTGCCTAATAAGTGGTGTGAACCACTACACAAATGCAAGAACAATACCACGTCTTTGCAACCATAGGATGAACAGATCAGAGAGCAAACCAGTTTTCCCTGCTTACCCACACAAGACCAGCCTCGTTATCTCTGTTATTTGGTATAGCACTCTGATCCTGTTCACCTAGCCTGCTTCAATGGCTACATATTTTCACAAGGCTTCCAACAGGTGTTAAAAGCAAAATGACAATTATGAACATTACCTGCGCCATCTTGTCTGGTGGAATTCTATGTGCACATAAGTTACAGTCATTTTAATCTATCACAGCCATTTTGTACTCTGTTGGTCACCTTTGTTTCACCCTGCCCTTACTAGCATCCCTCTGACCGACCTGGTACTGTGCTGGGGGCTATAAACTCTATTGCCACAACAAACCTCAGCGCCACTTGCTGCCACAAACTCGTTTTTCCTCTCATCCCTGTTTTCAGACAAGCCTTTGGACGCTCTACCCTTCACTACACCTAGTTACACAAACAGGTTCCAAACACCAAAAAGACTCTTGCAAAATGATTTATTGCACTGCAAACAGCAAGACTTGTTGTTACCAACAATGGGACCTGTTTTTATCAACAGAACGGACTCTTAGATCTGACCGGTCTCACATGTTTTAGACCCTGAAGCAAGGTCCAGCTGCAAGATAAGATTGTCTGTTTGACCTGGGTGGGAAGAGAATTACTGTTGGGCTTGTGTGACAACCTGCCCGGGGCGGGGACCCCAAGCTTTTGTAACCATGTTGATCAAACAAATGCATTGTGTCAAACCTGTATAAAAGGAAGAGCCAAGGGAGTTGTCAGCAGAGCACTTCCCTCAGACATCCCGGTGTCTCAGTTGACGTGATCTCCTCATGAGAAATAAACCTATTTCTTCTATTCCAGTTTCCAGCGCTTGCCTCATTATTTTGATAGCGAACCCAAAGTGAATTAGAGGTGGAACCCTGCACCGGGTAGCATTGAGGGTCTTAGAAGACTCGCTGCCTTACACAAATTGGCGCCCAACCGTAGGGGCCCATCAGCGACGCGTGGGTCCGGTAGAGAGGTCCTAACGACGGAGTGAACAACTAAACGATTGGGGTATACCTGCCTGAGAAGACCCTTGTCTGGCTGCCGATCGACTGAACTTCACCGGTTCCGAACGGACCTCTCTCGAGTGACCTGCGGTCCTGACTGGGACCTTAGAGGAACGCCGCATTGATTGTTGGAGTGAGAGGACAACCAGGCGCTGGAAGGGGAAGACGAAGAACTGTCCATACGGTCCGGGTAAGGTCGTGAAAAACGACTTAAATTGATTGATTGAATAGTTTGATTGAAATACTAGTATTCCTTTTTTTGATATTGAGTTATTTGCGACATTTCCCTGCTTGCAAACAACAAAGAATAGGAATATTCTCTCTCTTTGCAGGCAGCGAAGGACCGGTAGTGCAGACTTTTTGTCTAAATTGATTGATTGAGATATTCATTTTGACCGATAAATACGTCATGCCTGTTTTCTCTAGATTGTTTGATTGTAATTGTTTTGGACCAGACCGTTTGTTAGAGGTCAGTCAGCCGGCACCCTAACAAGGACATGTACGTAAAGTATGGATTAGCCACCGTAGCTTATAGCAAACTATGGCATAAATACACTAGGAAGGACCGGGTAAATCAGTGGCCACTGACGGGATCTTTCTATCCCGCTAAAATAGAAACGTTAGAATTAGCTCTCCACAAAAAGAAAACTAGACCAGCCATGTTTGACAGTTTTGGTTTATGGCGAAAAGAGGCAGCTCAAAGAAAGAAAAGGGACGAAGCTAGACAAGATAAAGAAACGCGAAAATCAGCTTACCAAGCCTGTAAAAGATTAGAAGAAAAACTAAAAGAAAAGGAAATCGATAAAAAGGAACAGGAATCAAAAATATCAGATCAATGCCCTGTTAGAACGCCCTCGACTCTTTACCCCAAGTTACCAGCAAAACAAAGGGTAGATGATGATTTATTGTTAGGTCCCCCAATCATATACATGCCACCCCCTTACGCCCCTACTCATCCCGTAGTACAACGACAGGACCACCAATGTATAGCCGGAGATGGCACGATCGCCTCAGTCTCCACCGCCTCTGCTCCCACCGAGTCACCCACACCAAATGCCTCATCAAAGGATACAGTAGTAGAGGTAGGATCAAAAGAAACAGGAGCGCCCAGGGTCCCGCGATTAAGTAAAAATGAGCGAGCAGGCATTGATAAAGTAGTTAAATCCCTCATAGATAGGAAGGAGACAGAAGAGCATGTAACCGACATATGCAACTCCTATGTTGAAAACCGCAAACGATACTTTATTGTACGTCTCTGTTACCACACTCTTACTGCATATGAAGAGAAGTACCAAGATGTAGGGCCCGAGCTACTAGTGGCTCTCTATAGGAAGGTAGACACCGGAGATGAAGGCGACAACGATGTTACAGAACTCTTTTCATCCACACTGGAGGTATTCCATCACCTCGTGGAACAAGGACGGATAGATAAGGACAGGACATCTAAGATAGCAGGACCCCCGGTGGAAAAACCAGATAGCATGATGCCGATAAAAGAAGCTGCCCCTTATTGGGTACCTCCTAGAGGACAAGGGACTCATGACGATATGAACCATCAAGACGCTAGAGGAAGGGTGGTCTACAATTGGGTGTATCAACCATGGGACAGACAGGACATTTTGACGTTCCGTAAATCTCTACCGGATTTACGAAAGAACCCCACCGCCTTTTACACCGAGCTAGGTACCGCTCTGGGATCAACAATAATGACACTTGCCGACATAGACTTGTTCTTCGGGTTACGTTTGCCAGCAGATGTGTGGAAACAGATTAGGAAAATAGACCATACCGAACTGCTTGGTCATACCTGGGAACAACTCAACACACTAGATAAACAGCGGAACCCTGGTCAAAAACCGGTTAAAGCAATATTGGACCTCCCTGACAAAATAGTGCAGAAAGTGAAAACGCTGATCCCAGAGAAAAGATAGACTGGTCCATAGTAACCGCGTGCCGCCAGAAACCACAAGAGGATGTCTCAGAGTATTTCTCCAGATTTGAAACGGTGTTCTCCGATTACAGTGGACAACACATGTCCACCGCAACCGGACACCACTTATTTGTGCAGAACTATGTCAAAGGACTACTGCCAGATGTATCCCAGAAATTACAAGCCAGCGAAAGTAGTTGGGCAGCATCTAAACCGGCAGCCATTCTCCAAATGGCCCAGTACTATGAGCATCAGAAAAACGAAAATGACAGGGCTACAGAAAGGAAAAAGAAGGACTTGAAGGAAAGGGTAATGGTAGCACAACTCCAGGGGGCGAATACAGGAAGGGAGCAATATAGGGGAGGATACCAGCAGAATACCCCTAGAGTACAGCCACCTAGTAACAATTCATCGACATCATATGTAGGACGCCAAGACCTAGGACAGGATCAATGTGCATTTTGCAAAGAATATGGACACTGGAAAACCCAATGCCCGGCTTTGCTAGGAGCTGGTAGGGGCAGAGGGGCGAGGAAATAGCAAGTGGACAGAGAGGAAGAGGACGTGGGAGAGGGTACGCGAGTGAAGCAAGCGAGGAAAGGCCAGGAAGAGTGAACACATTTGACCATCCCAAACAGAATCAGTACCAACAGACAGATTATGACAATGCGTACGACTTTGCATAGGACAGCCAGAGGCAAGGGAGGGATCCAGTCGAGCTCTATGTTGATCAGCAAGGCCCTTATGTTACCGCTGAGGTCCTGGGCACAAAGTCGCCATTTCTGGTAGACACGGGAGCAACACGTAGTGCACTATCCAAACGACTGATTTCAAGGGCACCCTTGTCAGGCTCACATGTGACCTCAATAGGATTTGACGGTACGCCCTCCACCAACCCTTTGTCCCGACCGATCTTAGCGACTGACACGACAGTTAACATATACACCGACAGCCAATATGCCTTCGGGGTGGTTCACCATTTTGGGATCTTATGGAAAGAAAGAGGGTTCCTGACTTCACACGGTACACCCATCCTGCATGGAGATTTAGTCTCCGCCTTGACGCAAGCAGTCCTCCTCCCCAAGAAGTTAGCAGTGATAAAATCCCAAGCACATAGGAAAGTGACTGACCTCATTTGACAGGGAAATGCACTAGCAGACGTTACTGCCCGAGCCACGGCAGGAGACAGAACTACGCAGATTACTTGCATAAAATGACAAACGAGCTAACAATTATCCACCAACAGGTGCAGCAAGCTTTGCCTGACGTATCCAGGGGCCCGGGACATGAAATAAAGCCAGGCGACCATGTTTGATCTGCAACTTCCAAAGAACGAAGAATCTGGAGCCTAGGTGGACGGGCCCCTGGCAAGTCCTGATCACCACCCGAACTGCCCTCCGAGTGAAAGGAAAACGGAACTGGCTGCATGCCCATCGCTGCAAACGAGCCCCTCCAACCCTGGCAACCTGTGAAGGGGTGGAGGTGCAAGAGGAAGTACTCGCGAGAGACCGACCAGCTCTGAGTTGCTACCCACAAGAAGACACCCTTGAACTATCAGAATTTCCCGACCCCACGGTGCCATCCAGGAAAGGGTACAACCTAAGATCGACGAAAGGAGGGAGCTCCAACGACCAGGCCACTAACTGAGTCAAGGTCTCAAATCGGTAGCACAGTCAAACAACGCTACCAGGAAAGCGCCAGACAAAAGTCTGTGGTCCTAACAGTTGTTGAGCTCCTCGAAGATGATGGAAGAAACTGAACACCTGCAAAACCACCGCAAAGACACCAAGACTGCTAACCTGCACAGCACAAAGACAATTGCACTTGTAGCCGCATTTCTCACCTGTTTCCTGCTAATGGTCGCACTCTGGATCTTTGAAGAGAATGCACCTACATACAGAACATTGTCACCCACCATGCAACCAACCACCAAGAAAGAACACTACCTGGTATCACTACCGCCACATCTCCGAGAACGACGCAAAGAATTCTGGAATAATTCTTTCGTGCAGATGTTGCACCAACACAATCTTGCCACCAATGCTACCAACTGTTGGGTCTGTGGGCTGTTACCACATGCCACTGAACATTCCATCCCTTCGCCCTTTTCTATTCACAGATCTTGCCTTGCCTGGATGATGCTCCTACAAGAAAGTTACAAAGACAATGCCACTTCCGACGGAACAATCGCCCAGTTCTACAACGAGTTCTGGCGAAACAAAACAGGAACGACAGCCGCCCCCTTCTGCCCTCACACCTTCAATGCGACATTCCAGATTGATGTCCCCGCCAAAGAACGAGTGGAAATGCAAGTGTCCAATAATCCTAACAGAGCCACATTTTCCTACCTGAAGAAAAGAACTGCTGCAACACTGACTGTGGCCCTATCTGTGGTGAACGTCTCTGGCCTTGTATGCATTGAAGGCCGTGGGACTAAGAATGTGGGTCACAGCACCTGTAGCATTGTAAGGACTTTGAACACTGCCAACCCCCCAGCGCTTGTTGCATCACCCAATATGTACTTTGTTTGTGGAACCAAAGCCTACACCTGGCTCCCAGGAAACTGGGGGGCACGTGCTACATCGCCTTTGTTCTACCACCAACCTACACAGCCCCTGCAGAGCATCATCGAGAAAAGCGTTCTAAAGACATTCATCAAACAGACTCTGCCTCATCACAGTTCCTCGACGCAGCCTGATAATTCACCTTCTGTCTATGAAGCAATCGAACATCTCCATAGACTATCTTCAGAAATTCATCAAGGATCAGAGACTTGGACAGTTGGAAGTTGGCTTTGGGGCATCTTGAAGGAGTGGGGTTGGAAAATATCAATGATTCTCTTGGTCCCAGTATTGACAATATGTGGTTGTTGTTTGGGTATACACTGTATACCACCTTTGTGTTATCTTTGCATAACTACCTTGCACCCTAAGACTATGGACACTCAGCTAACAAAAATGAGAGTAATGTATGATCAAGAGATACAGGACATTATGGAGATCGAAATAGACTGACAAGCTGGCTAGTTATGTTCAAAGGGGCCACTGTTAAAAGCAAAATGACAATTATGAACATTCCCTGCGCCATCTTGTCTGGTGGAATTCTATGTGCACATAAGTTACAGTCATTTTAATCTATCACAGCCATTTTGTACTCTGTTGGTCACCTTTGTTTCACCCTGCCCTTACTAGCATCCCTCTGACCGACCTGGTACTGTGCTGGGGGCTATAAACTCTATTGCCACAACAAACCTCAGCGCCACTTGCTGCCACAAACTCGTTTTCCTCTCATCCCTGTTTTCAGACAAGCCTTTGGACGCTCTACCCTTCACTACACCTAGTTACACAAACAGGTTCCAAACACCAAAAAGACTCTTGCAAAATGATTTATTGCACTGCAAACAGCAAGACTTGTTGTTACCAACAATGGGACCTGTTTTTATCAACAGAACGGACTCTTAGATCTGACCGGTCTCACATGTTTTAGACCCTGAAGCAAGGTCCGGCTAAAAGATAAGATTGTCTGTTTGACCTGGGTGGGAAGAGAATTACTGTTGGGCTTGTGTGACAACCTGCCCGGGGCGGGGACCCCAAGCTTTTGTAACCATGTTGATCAAACAAATGCAGTGTGTCAAACCTGTATAAAAGGAAGAGCCAAGGGAGTTGTCAGCAGAACACTTCCCTCAGACATTCCGGTGTCTCAGTTGACGTGATCTCCTCATGAGAAATAAACCTATTTCTTCTCTTCCAGTTTCCAGCGCTTGCCTCATTATTTTGATAGCGAACCCAAAGCGAATTAGAGGTGGAACCCTGCACCGGGCAGCATTGAGGGTCTTCGAAGACTCGCTGCCTTTCACACAGGCCGGCGTTTGTGATAATGAACCCCTTTTGCTAGACAGTTCCTTGCTTTATGACCCTTTCCTCCACAACTTTAAAGAGAACACCAAAAATTGTTATCCTTGCCAAAACGTTCCCCTTACCTGCATGTATTTCTTGGAGCTATTCCCCTCTATATGGAATGTCCTTGGGATCAAGTTATTTTAAATATTTAGTTCCATGTGTTTCGCAGACGGTACTGCTCTTAATAGTCAATACAATTTCTTCTTTAAGTTGAAAGTTCACTTGATCTCATAGGGCCTCCTCATGCAAAAAACAGAACTTGCACGCGGGAAATAATGTGAGCAAGGCCAATTGTCTCCCGGCAATTGCACACTAGCAAAAATAAGTACTGGCAAAGTAACATCTGTAAAATGTACATATCATGAAGTCATGCAGCTGCACCATTCAGTGGTTGCACGCATGTGCGATAGGTATATGCAAGCATGAATCACCATGCATGCATGTGCGATAGGTATATGAGAGCATGAATTACCATGCTTGCGCCTAATTAATGATGCAGGCCTCATTAAATTTACTTACTGATCCAAGATGGCGCACACACCACTTCAAGTAATTTTTGTTTTTTAAATTTGTAAAATTCACTTGCGCAAAAGCACGTTTGTGAAAGTGTAGCAACCTGGCAGCAAATGGGAACCTTTGGGCCCTCAAAAAGTAAATAAATTTTATATTATACTATATATATATATATATATATATATATATATATATATATAGTCACAGATGCTGCACTTCGTGGTTCCCAGCCTCCGGCGTCGGTGCCTGCAAACGGCGGCAGCAGCCGTGTAACATGTAAGGCTTTCCGTATTTTGTTGAATTGTCCAAAATAACGAGATGCGGCACACCAGAAGAAGCACAAATTTTATTGTCAAAGGCTTAACGCCGAAACGCGTCGCCCTTTGGTTTGTGCACAATAAAATTTGTGCTTCTTCTGGTGTGCCGCTTCTCGTTATTTTGGACAATTCAACAAAATACGGAAAGCCTTACATATATATATATATATATATATATATATATACACATATACATACACATATACATACACATATATGTACACACATATCAGGTTCAGAGTGTTGCTGATGTTGTTAAGGGTGCTCTATACAGGAGCAGCTCTCCACCTAAACTTAGGAGCTACCCCAAGTTATTGCTGCCTTTTTGCATAATTTATGCAGCACTCTTATACTGAAAGGGTATTGTTTTGACTTATACTGGATGCTTTCTTGTGTCTGGACAACGCTAAACCTCTCTGAAGAGCTGTAATGACAGCGAAATACGTGTCAGGGGTTGCTTTTATTCGTTCCATGTTGGGTTGGACGGTATTTTACCAATCCAAAGCTGTAATACTGTGCCTGGAGTGGTAAAAGGTTTTTGCCATTTTTCAGCTCGGAAAGGATGCACTTGCTAGTATGCATAAAAACTATTGGAAAATCAAACATTTTATTTGACGTGAGCAGATTCAGAGTGTCTCTGGGGTTGTCGGGTACTCTATACAGGAGCTGCGCTCCACCTAAACGTGGGAACTACCCAGAGTTCCTTGCTGCCTTTTTTACATAATTTGTGGGGCACTCTAAGCCTGAAAGGGGATAGAGAGATGAGAGATAGAGAGAGAGATAGAGATTATCGCATGGAGTGGGGGGGAGAAAAAAAAAAGCCAGGGAGTGAAAGGAGCAACATGGGGTGCAAAGTGGGTACCCAACACAAAAACAGCAAGCAAGAGAGAGGGAAAGGGAAGCAAAAAGGAAGTGCAGGGCAGGTATTTTAGGGTAATCAGTACACAAGGGAGACAGTTGGAAACCAGAAGGACTCTCATGAAGTGCTTAAAGAAAGAAAAAAAGAAGTTCCCTAAATGTGAATAGTGGAAGGCCACAAGCCATCCAATCAAAAAAGATGGTAAAATGGCTATGCTCCAAGGAAAGGGCAAATAATAGAGAAAGGCAAACCATCAAATAAGAAGCAAGCAATTGACAGGGTCAATAAAGCCAAGCAATGGGTTGGCTCTCAGCCCACTGTATGGTTTGGTAAGGTCCAAACAAGGGTTTCCTCTACAGACAACTAAAACCTGTCTGGTAGTAGGTGAGACCTAATCAGTGTATTTTTAACACAGTTCTCTGCCAATGTCTTCAGGGCAAGAACAGATTTATCCAATTTGTTTTGTCCTCATCAACTTCACTACAATACGGGACTTGCAAATGTTTCAACAACCAGCAACCTTTCACTACAAATAGTATTTCAACTAAGTAAGCTTACATTTGGCAACACATGTTTCACACCCAATACAATTGAAGTATGGTTTAAACCCCTCCAAGCAATCTTCGGGACTGGAGGAGACACTTAAGGCATATTTACTAAGACCAGTAAGATATTAACACAACAAACACCAAAACAGAATGATCAATCAAAACAAGAAGTCCTAAGGAGTGCAGATAATACTATATTTAATAAGGGCTTTAAACAGGACTCTCCCAGACGTTTCTGGTCCACCCTCAACTTACACTTGCAAAAACTGAAACCTCTTAATTACATTACCTGGATAAAGGCAATTTTAGCCCCTCTTCCCCTCTTCCCCTATCCAATCTCCTTTTATTCCGTGCCCTTATATTATGAGTTCCAGAAGATAACGCTAGACAATCAAGTAGTGATGAGGCCTTCTATATCCCTTCACTTATCTATCTCTTTACGTTAGAACTGTATTTCCAGTGATATCTGATTACATTACGGCATATGTGAATCTTATTCCTATTTTTGTAACAACCGAGTGCGCATTTTAATTGCCATAAAACTAAGTAATAGTCTTCCCTGGGATTTGTTTTTCCTTTTCGTATTTTGTTCTGATAAAGTGCAAATAAAAGATATTGATCCAAAAATCAAAACATGAAGTAAATTCAGAATGATATATTCAGTAACACCAATAACTAAAATTATGTAGCCCCACCCCATATCTACTCCAGTACAGGAAAATAAAGACAAAAAATAAATAAAACAAATGTAGTCTCTACGTCATATTAACAATATATTGATCAAACTACAAAATAAACTAAAGTAGCAAATGTCAAGACAAATGTGCAACACAGAGTAACTCACACCAAAGAACTGTTAACATATGCACGGACAGCTCCTTCTCCCTTTATAGTTGCACAATCTGCAGACTGATTAGCAGTCTTCCACAGTTGATATACCGACTACCTTGAATATTAATTCATCTGGAGATGTGTATAGGGGCGGGGGATATTGCATTTTCTAGAGCATGAATCAATTTATGTTGAAAGAAAAGTTTTGGTCATAATTATTTACACTGAACACATGCCAGGGTGAAGAAGGCACATATACAGCAGAATAATCACTCCCAACCCTTATAATAAAAAAAGATATCACTGGTTGGGG
Source organism: Calotriton arnoldi (assembly GCA_963921515.1). Taxonomy (NCBI): domain Eukaryota; kingdom Metazoa; phylum Chordata; class Amphibia; order Caudata; family Salamandridae; genus Calotriton; species Calotriton arnoldi. The sequence continues at coordinate 1,345,248 of CAWUFW010000425.1, read as the reverse complement.
TTTACACACAATCTGTGTTAGGCCTTGGTTATATGTATTTTCACCTATTCTAATACCAGTAACGATTTTGCTTGAATTGGAACAGCACAATTAATAAATGTATGCGCAATTTGTTTTTTATTGGTTCTTTGATTAAGCTACAATGGAAGGATGATCGCCCCTCCAACCCCCTCCCCCTTTTTGATGAGCAGAATATGATTCAATCTGTTACTATTCTCTAATCAGTCAGAGAGAACAGATTACATGTCAGTATGATTTATTTTTTTCAGGGATATGTTTAATGTATGCACGACTTACATTTTAATTTTTTTAAATATATATATTTTTTTAAACAAAGTGATTTAGGCAACAGGTTGTAGTGAGGAGGACTCCGAGATGCCCAAATGCATCTACGAAAGATCAAACTCCCTTGGCAAGCCATTAATTACAGGAGGGGAGGGGGCTGTTATTGTGTTTTTCAGAGTCCCATGAAAAAATATATGTTAACACCTACATCTTTTTAAAAACAGTTTATTTGAAATTGTGCCTTAAAATGTGATCCAGTTTATCAGTTTTCCTAGGGGAAGACCAACGAAAGCCCTAGTAGGAACGGTCAAGCTGCAGCAATATAGAGGTAGGGAATGAAAAGATTGAAGGTTTACGTACTGATACCCTGCATTTGTGGGCAAGACGGTGGCACCCTGGTTTTGGTAGTGGTATACAGGGCACTCTTGTTTTGGGAAGCAGAAACCTTCAGATTACTCCGAGAGGCACTCAAACAATATAGCTCAGAGTTTGCAACGGATGCCTGGTCAGTGATTTCAGTAACATTTCACAAGGCCTGCTTAGCCAAATGTCCTGTTCAGTAGGAGCTCATCTTCGATCTGTTTTGCACAGTAAAGGATTTTGAGAACATGCAGCCAAAACGACAGTACTCGGCGGAGGATTCAAAGGGGGTCCGCTCTAGCCACATTGGTAAGCTTTTCACTTTTATTTACAATGAAGATAAAAGGAAAACAGATAAAACTTTATTAAACCAACTTGACTTATAATAAATGGCCAGTCTATGTAAACGAATCATCCCCTGACATAGCTGGAGTGGGCACTCATGACAGTGGGAACAAAAACCACTGACTGCTACCCTTACCGTCTCTGCATGGCAAGTCGGGAAGGCATTCTCAACTACAGCTGATAAACCTACACCATTGACATAAAAGTAACTACCCTACTGAGAAACGCTGTGCAGGGCTTTATCAGAACATTTTTGTAAGTGTATCCGAGATCAGAATTAAAAACCAAGGACCAGTTATTTCGCCCTCTTCTTTGCCAGGGTATGGTATTTATTGCTCAGCACACCTCCCAACTGACAAGTGAAACGCATTTTATACCCGAGACAAGGTCCCTTCAACACTTAAAGGAGACATCGAGTGTAGAGTAAAAGCAGTTCTCTTTGCCCAGTCCAGCACCTCGAGCAATCATCAACAGCAGGAATGGGTGGGTGTGTGTTTGATGACTCCTGGGGTTCTGAGATAGACTGTGGCGTCTCGCACTGGATAGCCCCTTTAACATGTCCACAGTGTGCTAACGATGGAAGGATTGGACGACGCCTTTTATTTCTCTTCTTAAATTAATTAGGAAAACAAAAAAAAAGTTTTTATGTAAAGCACAGCACGAGAAACTCTTTCAAAAGAATTCCTAAAATGCCCTTACCAAAAATGTTCAAGTGAGGAGTCATGAAATAGCCTCTTCCAGCAATGTTCCTCCTTCCCCAAAAATCCCTGTACCTTGCACGACCACCCACTAAAACCACTCTTCTGACCCAACTGCCGGGCAAAGCGCAGCCTGAGCATTTAAAATGCGCAGGCATGTTCAGCTGTGAATTATTTACTCCACATTCTTACACAAGATGAACATTACTTCTGCAAGCGTGATTGGTGAAGCCTGAGAGCGTGGGCTAGATGCAGGCAATTAGAACTGGGCAGAAACACGATATATGAGCGCTTACCTATTATTGAGATAAGACTGATTTACAGGGTTCAAGGCAAAAGTATAAACAATTATTACCAATACCAACTGGCCTGGCTTTTATATAGAAGTGCTTCGTCAGTCAACTGGTGAGTTTAGGCACTCAATAAGTCATCGGAAATGCACTGTCACTCATTTTTATATTCATGTATCCATTCATTAACGCACAGGCTCATTCTTGCACTTACCCATCCCCAGTAAAACACACACAAACTCAACAAGCATATGCAAGATATATTTAAAATAGAAAAAAGAAAAACACCACTGCAAAAACGTGGCAGGTCTATGCCCACAATAAAAAATAAAAGTATACACACCAGTGGACATTCATCTTACAATGTTATCTTACATGGTGTATCACTTTCTAAATGTTCCAATATGGCCGCAACATTTAGACGCAAAATGTTAGCCATCTTGAATCGGTAAAACAGTCCACACTATGTACAATACCGTTACAAATTGGATGCTTAGCAAACAGAACAATGGGCATCCATACTGGAATGATATTGTGCATAGTGTCATTGCTGTACAGATTCAAGATGGCCAACAATACTTCTAAATGTGTTAGACATCTTGTAAAGGTAAAACAATGATTCACTAAGGACATACCATTCCAAGCTAGCCACTTGGATTGGAAGCAGAGGTCATGTGGGATGCGGTAATCTGCAAATTGAATGAGTAGTAAGCTGCAATAAAGCTGTGTTTAAGGAGCAGCAGAATACTCTTAACAAAATAAGTAAGTAAATAAAACAAGCATTGGCATAGCCAATAGGTCTCGCTTTTTGGACCTTCTAAGTGTTTAGCCAGAGCTATTGGCTTTGCCAATGTCTTTAAGCTACGTTTGAGAGCATTGTGGCTGCTGTGCAGCATGTTGAATGTAAGACACTGCAACACATACAGAAGACACATGCAAGTAAATATAGAACTGTGTAATGTGAAACCGTTTAATGTATGCCATCAGAAACATGGGTTAACATGAATGAAGACAAGCAACAATGGGCAAGCAAAGACGTGGATGGATGGAAGGACTGATGGAGGGAAGGATGGAGAGATGGAGAGATGAGAACCGAGGGAGGCAATATAAAAGTACGAAAGTCATAATGTGCCCCTATTTTCCACAATTTTCTTTGAAAGGAGTCACCCCTTCAATATCACTTACGGAGGGGCAGCCTTTGCTGAATTTAATTGCATCATGAGTGCCCAGACAGAATTTCTTGCAAAGCCTCTATTAATTTGGCTAAATTCACCACTTGCAATGTTGTTTTCAGAGTACCTAGTGTTGGAAGTTAAAGGAGAGACCGCAGAATTATGTAAGACCCAAGATAGACTGCAGGGAGACCAGTGAAAGGCTGATGAGAGACTGGGGGATCTAGTCACAGGGGAACCCGGGAGAGACTGGTGACAAACTTCAGAATACAGGAGACCAATCAGAGGCTGGTGAGTGACTGCGGGATGCAGGGATCCCAAAATAGGATGCAGGGGCGTCTGGGAGGCTATGGAATGCGTAGAATCCAGAGAGAATGCAGAGTGCAGGGAACCCACTGAGAGAGACTGCAGGGATACTGACGAGGCTGGTGAGAGACTGCAGTATGCAGGAATCACGTGACAGACTGCAGGGAGGCCAATTAGATGCTGGTGAGAGATACTGAAATGCAGAGAACCCAAAACATGATGTTTAGAGACCCCTAAGAGGCTACAGGATGCATAGAAACCAAGGGAGGTTGCAAGATGCACAAGACCCCAGAGAGAGTGCAAGGAAATCTTAGAGAGATCGCAGGACCTAGCGTCTATAGGAAGAGGTCAGAGCCAAGTTGGACAACCACCCAAAGCAGTTGGGTGTACACCTTCAAGGACAGGAGTATGACTGATGAACCTTAAATGTCAAATTTACTGTTTTTCCCCGTAACGCAGTGCATTAACCAAAGTTGCTGTGCTATATGGCATGAAAGGGACGGAGCAGTACAGCACCATATCTACTAAGATTTGGCGTTGCTGCTTCCATCTCCTGCATTTTCACACTCTTGCTGCCTAGCACCTTGCACACACATTTGCACCATAGTGTAAAGGTTTATGTGTGATATCTAGCATAGGAGCTGCACCTTGAGAGCCCATTCCAACCTGTACCTCAAGCCTTTCTGGTGTTTGGGGCACCAAAAGGCAAGCTCCTCTTTCATACATTGGATTCACAGTACTTTAAGATCCAGCCTATTGTATCCAGACACACCTCTCTGAAGGGATCCTACATCAGGTGAAGTTTGTGCATACGGAAGGGGTTTGCAATCTACAAACAGGGATGGCAAGTCTATCATAACTTAAACAAGCATTTGGAGCGGAGGGCTAACTTGCTTGGTCCAGTTTGGTTTTGGGTCCTGCTGGCTGACGGGTTTGTATTCCGTTCTCTTGCCCTCGCCGCTTCCGTCTCTCCGGGTGTTACAGGCTGGCTCACGAGCAGCTCCCGGGGCTCAGGTTTGGGGCGGGGTCAGCGAGAGGTTCCCACACTGCGTGGGGCGATGAGGCATGAACGGGGGAAGACTGAACGAAAGCAAGTTGGCTGCTCTGAGTTTTTCGCAACTGCCTCTCATCACGCTAAGTTGGGCTAATGCGCGGACAACGCTCTCCTCCCGGGTCTCCTTCCAAATCATGGCATACGGTGTGTTGGGCGCAGCCCAGAGGTATCACGCGCATGCGAAACCAACAAGCACGGAGGAGCGGGGGCGAGCGAGCGCGGCAGCCTGCAAAGCAGTCCCAAAACGCTTGTGCGTCGTGGCTGGCCTTTGGATGAGTACGCGCGGCAGACATGTGTTTCCACTTATCGCGCCCGCGTCTGGGCACGATAATTGGAAACACATGTTTGCCGCGCGTACCCATCTCAAAAAGGCCAGCCATGACGCACGAGCGTTTCTTGGACTGCTTTGAAAACTCACTTACAATAAGTCTTCGCCTCTAAGCAGCGCTTGCGCGCTACTCGAGGCTCGACCTAAAAAGGAGGAAGAAAGGAAAAAGGGGACCTATAAAAGGAGAAAATGGAAAGCTAAAGGAATGGCGCTTCAAGCCGGCACTGAAGCACTCAGATTTTCAGATGGATGTGCACATGTGAACAAGCAAAATGCAGTTGTTCACAGGGCAGCAGTCCCAATGGCTTTAGTGTGGTGACCCGTTGCCCCATGCTGTTTGTTGTCACAGGCAAAAGCAGAATGTAAATGAGACTAATAGACTAACAGACCAATGGCAAAAAAGGGCTGATAACGGACTTCCTTAGAATGTATGTATTTTAGGGAATTTATTGTTTTAAGAGCCTAGTAGACAACTAAACTTGTCAGACCCTTCTAACAGGTCTAGAAACAATTATCATAGTGCAATTGTTCTATCCCCAGTGTTTGTAAAAGGGATAACCAACACTAAAACCCCTGACTGCTAAGGCACTCGGTGAGATTCCATGTAACCAAATACCAATCTAGAGGCTTTAACACAGTGAAATAACAATCCACCCTTAAGGGCCTATTGGCTTTAGGATATCCTTGCAATAATACATAAGTTAGGCCTATTGCCTTTGGCCTAACTTAATAGTTAGACCTATAGTATCTGATATAACTTCACAATGAACCAATCCGGCCTTTAAAACTTGCTTCACATAATAACCTACTCTGTACTATAATACGGAGCATAAGCTTTTACGTATGGCACCCAAGAGGGATACAGTCATAAAATTATAAATATGCACAAGATTGCAGTTGGGAAAATATTCAACCACTTATGGGGACCTAACAAGGATTATCATTGTGCAAATATTCACCCCCAGGATTTGTCAGAGGAAGTAACGGACACCAAATCCGTTGTCTACAATGGTAAATGGCAAGATTACATGAAACAATACCGGTCTACAGGCTTTGGCCAAGTGTAATAACAATCCACTGTTAAAAGGACAACTGGCTCTAACATACGCTTTTCACAATAAATGTGTCAGCTCAACGACCTTTAATGTAACTTTTTATAATGAACAGATCACACCTGCAGCCTTGGTCGTTGACTAGTCACCATAACTAAATGAGTCCTGCTACACTGTGGGACTTCCATCGACCCTGGTCTGATCTGTTCCGGTCACGGTCAGGAGGGCCAGCCATACAAGCAGGGCAGTGTTTTTATCGGGACAAGTGGTGGGAAGGCTGGGTGGTAGGTATTTGGTGGATCCCTCATGATTCTGGAAGTTTCCATCACAAAAATGCAAGGCAAATTTGTGATTTTAGACAGTGCGAGGTATGCAGAGCAGTGTGGATAAGAAAACGTCATGGGATCCATGCAAGGCATACCATCTTGGACTCTCCTTGATGTCTAGCTTTCCAAAATGTCTGGGTCTGGTAGTTCTCTCCAGGTGGCGGCCTACCCAGGCCCAAAAAAGTGCAGCCATTCACCATTGCACTTGGGACAATCTGGGCGTTTGCGCCGCTCTTCTAGCCTATATGTAAAAATATAGGCTAGAGAAAGAATCAAATGTACTCCTACCTGGGTGTGCACTGAAGGATCCTGTATCACAGATTGTGGTCTGGAGAGGCACACAACGTGCACCCTCCTCTAACTAAGCTCACCTGGCAGTTGTGGACAAATAGGGTTGCGGCAACAAGCTTACAGCAGGGCTTTTAACCTGCCTTCTGCCAGCAAGAGCTGTCTAGTAGCCTCCCCGGTGTTTTTAAATTGAGCGGTCATTCACCTGCAAACAGGCCCATATGACACATTGATGACTAGAGCACATGTGCTCCTTTCGTGCATAGTGGATGTATGTGGGGGCATTTATGATATATGTGGCTGTGGCCACACGGGAATCCATTTTCTTTTTCTGAAGTCCAAGTGGTACTTAAGGCAGAGAGTTGGGAGCTTCATACAGCAAAGATAACTGCAAGGCTCCTCAAGGACATTCCAGAGATCCTTTGAAGTGTGTCGGGCTTGTGTGTGTAGAGGAGAGGAGGCAAAGGATCCCTTCGAAGCTCAAAGAATTCCCATACCCTTTTCTGACCCAGTGGTCACTAGAAAGGCTACCCACTAAACACTAACACTAAAGAGTGTACAAACAGATAGTTAAGTCTCCTCTTTGGGATCCTTATTTTAGTCTTTCTTAACCCATGACTCAATTCCACCCCACTTTTCTGTTGATACTTGAAGACCCAGATCAAGGCTGCACCAGTCTCAAAGGAACAACAGAAGGCAGGATTTGCCTAAAACCTGCATCAGATCTAACTGCTGGAATACTTCAACAGTGTCTGCCACTGTGGAGACAACCAAACGAACTTCCAAACAACTTACGATCTTAACATTTAACCATACTGTATTGCAATGAGCAGAAATAAACCTATGTTTCATATATGGAACACCTCTAGAAGCAAAGCTTCTTTCGGATTTGGAAAACTGCACATTTTTAGAAAAAAAGAAACTCTTCTTGAAATAATGTGTAGCAAAATGAAGGGGTTTTGTAGATCCTTTATATATAAATTTGGTATAAAGCATATAGGTCAGTTATTTCAGAAGCTACTAGCCTATCCACCATGCAAAATGTCAAGCACATATAGGGTATCGTCGTTTCAGTCAGAAAAGTATCCTCATGTCGAGCGGGCTTTGCTTACAGTCATCTATTACTTATGGGCCTGGTCGATCAATACGAACACTTTCAGGCTCAGGCTAAAAGTAGATGCTAAAATGTCATTATGGTGTTCGAGTTTGGCACTGCTTCACTTATTTATACATAATATTTCGAATGTTATGTTCACTGTGGTGTGGTTTTTATTTGCCTGTGCTCCAAAGCAGCCTACGGCCTTTATAGATAAATCAATAATGAAACTTAAACAAAGGATAGCCAAGACCCCACCGCGGAAATATAAAAACTAAACAAGGAGAATGGGTATAGCTGCGAGTCTGAAAACGTACACACCAATGTTGGGGATTAGAACGTCACAAGATGTCTTTCAGGGAAGGGAGTCTGCTGGCAATCACAAGATATCTAGTCTGTAACCATTATCTGAAGCCTGAATTCGTAATTAATACACACACCGATGATGGGGACTTAATCCACAGTCTGAGCAGAATTTTGAAGTATCTATCGTTACTTTTTATTGCAAAAGGCGTGATTTTTGCTTCTTTGCTTCAAAAACATTACATAATTTGCAGTTCATTGAGTTTCACAGCAAAGCGTCCAACCCTCAGACTGCACATATAAGATTATGTGGGCTGAATTCTCCCATTTTCGGAAACTTTCACCGGTCTTTACATTTGCTGGCAGTAGTTCTATCTGAGTAGTGGTCTCTCTGAGTGGGAGTACCAATACCTGCAGCGAGACGGCTGACAAGCCTTTCATCCTTCCTGGATCAACAAGTCGAATGCCAAGAGATAGGGTAACTGGGACACCACCTATTCACAGCGCACAAAAAGGACTATTGGAGCTGCACCATATAAACGGGAGCTATTAATGTCACACCTGCACGCAAGTGTGCCTCGGCCGATTACTGTACATTTTGGGAGTTTCACAGATGACTGCGCTCGACAGCGGGACCATTTCTTGCTTCATCCACGCTGAAAGCAGTTGCTTTAGGAGCTCAATGTTAAAACGCACCCCACCCCCCCATCAGCCATCACATGTTCCACACATTAAGCAACGAGGGCAGTATCCCGTCTCTCACGTGGGTCCCGTTTCCTGTAACTGAAAGGAGACCATGCTTCACAAACATCCCGCGCACAGGAAAAGGCCCCACCGGGGCTGCTGCTCCCTCCCTCGAGCCCACAATAAGCCGCTTCCCACGGGGGATTCCAACGCGTCCATAAGTAAGCACCCGGCTCAGACCTTCAGGGGCCTGGAGGCAGATTCCCCCCCCCCCTCCCCCCACACACCGAGATCACCAAGAGAAGGCCTTTAGCTTCTTCCACAGCCACTTACCTCAAATATTGAAAATGTGAGTGTATGTGAGAAACAATTACTATTCCCATCATCGAGCAGAGAAACTACTGCCTGAGGATTAGGGAGCAGACCACTGCAAAAATACATCAGATACTTTCCACTTCACCTGGGGAGACAGGAGAACCTAACTCGGAAACTATTTCCTTGGAACTTCTAGATTTAGGTTTGCAGAAGATGGTCTCCTTTACCCAGAAACAGGTAACGGTTGCGCAGAAAGGCGTGCAGTCTATTGATCAATAGTCACATTACAGAATTATATTACAGTTGTATGTAGTGCTTCGCACCCCTTACGAAGCGCTTTCATAAACGGATTACACAACTGCAGGGGCTTGCGCCCAGATGAGTTACTGGTGTTTTGATGCTCTGCACGAAGACCAAAGCTGGACTCCTAGTTTGCTTTTATTGTCAAGCCTAGGCGTGTGACGAAGCTAAAGGTGTGCGAGATAAAAACAAGTCTTATAAGGTGCTAGAGCATCGGTGGAAAGTGTCCGACTGCGTGGCTGGCCCATGTGGGAAGTGTTTTAGTTTGTCAAAAGAAGACACGAGTTCCTTGATTACAAAAGAAACAAATTGCCTCCTACTAAACAATGTAAATACAGCTGGGCGTCTCAGATGAGGAGCGAGTTCATTCTTACTGGAAACAGTAAAGAGCACAAGCCTGCATTTAAAAATAAGCATTGGCATAGCCCATAGGTCTCGCCTTTGGGACCTTATAAGTGTTTTGCTAGAGCTATTGGCTTTGCCAATGGGTTTAAGCTATGTTGTAGAGTAGTGCGGCTGCTGTACAGCATGTTGAAAAGTTATAATAAAGTGCTGCAGGTAAGGGCACGACGTGGTTACTAATAAAAGCAGACGCAAAATAACCTATATTATAACATATATTAAGAAGGGGTAGTGTGGGCTGATTGTAAGGGGAAATACTGGAATCTGTATGGAGGCAAAGGGGAAGGAGGGGCTGGGGGTGAGGGGGAAATACTGGAGTCTTGTATGGAGGCAAAGGGGGAGAAGCAGGAAAGAGAGCAAGAAGCAAAATAAAGTGAGGTTCTTTTTTTTACTAAGCGTTGCGCTGCACAATATTGTGTTGCACCTGTGGCTATAAAAGTGGTGCATGAATCTACGCAAGTGCTTGTGTCGTTTTGAACAAGAGTTCGTACAAGAAATATTAATAAATAACCCCGTATTTGTTCATAAACTGAAAAGAACTGTCCCATTAAAAGTGTGAAATATATGCAAAGTGCTGGTACTGCCCCGTTAAAAGTGTAGAATATAATCGGAGACGTGCTGGCGCTGTCCCAGTAGAAGCATAGAATACACGATGAGAAACGCTGGCTCCGAACACTTTAGCAGACCCTCCGGAGAGGTTCATTGAAAGAACAGCAGCTCTGCTCTCTCTGCACAGAACATGTGACCTTCCCTCCCGCTCTCCGTAGGTACCATCTCGAACCGGCACCTACCAGGGGTCACTGGTGGAAGGTCACAGAGAACGAGTTCGGAGCACAGCAGTTTGACCCTGCGTGAAGACATATTGGCCTTTGGTGATGGGAGGCACACAGGGAGTGGCTGCCGTCCTCTGGCTAGAGAAAGCAGGGTGACCTCGGCGAAGTGGGGCTGTGTGTCCGTTTCCAGTTCCGAGGGAGGAGGTGGGAAGCCTGCTTAGAATGCGAGAAGGGCTGGTGCTGCTTTAAGTACAGCAGCTGTGATCAGACGTGTGTGTACCAGCGCGTGACATGACAGCAGCCTTCCTCCGAAGTACGGAGCCGTTGAACAGCAGGAAGGTAAAGGGTGACGTTAGGTTCCGTGCCAATCCGATCCTTGCCCTCGATGCTGATCCTACCAACACGTTTCATGGCCTCTGTGACAGGCCGCTCTGCCCACACCCATGCAAACCACCTCCGACCTCCTTCCCATCTCTCACCGCACAAACACCCCTCGTACCGCCCGCCCCGTGGCAGGGCTGTTAAGTGCCACCGTAAGCCCCGCTGTTATTTACAGGAATTATAGTAATTCCTGTGACTGGCCTGGTGGAGAATGCGGGGCAGCGTCTAGCGGGTGATTTGCCAATATTGACATAATGATTTAAAAGAGCCGTAGCCTTGTGTAACGGCATGAAGGCGCCCTGAAATGCTACCTCTGTGCCTTAAAATCAGAAGATGAATAGCATGTTCCAAAACAAGGTAATTACTTGAAATTAAAACGTGCTACCTTCAAGTTGCTAAAAGGATGGGGCGGATGCTTCACATCTACAAAGCTGTGGCTGGCAACCTCTTTCTACCGTGAGGTTACTTAACACCATTTACCTCGCTTGGCTGCCACATCATAAAGCTTCCTGTGTTGTTGCTGGCGCTGTTCTTCTCTTGTAAACGTGGCCGTGGAATGTCTTGAAAGGATAACCTTTGGAGGCATTGGGAATTTTTTATTATTTTGCTGAATTTATTTAATTTCTTTATTTCCGGGGGAAACTGAAGATCTGCCAGAGATCACAATGCGTACCTGTACCGATGACGAAGGGACTCTACCTTGGTTACCCAGTTTCAGGGCAGGCTCCTCTGCCTCTTCCGCCGTGGAAGGAGGTTCTCCGTGCCAAGCCAGACATCGGCAACTATAAACTCGTTGCGTATATAATCCTTGTAATGCACCGTTAAACGTTTTGAATCCGTGTCGTGTTCACACCCGTAGGTCTAAGTACCAATGCAATCCTTTCACATTCCCCATAGTGCGGTGAACTGCCTTTTATGGATACCACATTGGAGGGGTCAGCAGACACCCCCCCCCCCCCCCACACACACGGGGACAGCACGATTCTACCTCTTAATCCTTCCGTTTCCCCTGGAATGCACGCTCCCCGCTTTATGGAGCAGTGCATTCCAACAGTGGAGCAGTGCCATCTGGTGGTCAAAATACCTGACTCTTTTGCAGATGTATCTTAAAAATAAAAACAGAATGAAATTCCTGCCGTGAACACAACACATCCAGTGGTCCACACCGCGGGGAAAACCACGTGCATTATTGTTAGTGTTAGTTTAAACAGAAACAGTGGAGCAGTGGCAACTGGTGGCCTTAATGCCTCCTGGCACCATAGAGGATTGCCGAATGTTATGTGCACCAATGTTAGTACGCACGTAAGCAGCACCAAGTTTGTCGGGGTGGGGCAACCTTATTTGTGCCTGTTGGAACAATGTTTTTCACCCCTCGTTCACTCATCTAAGCGCTCCACAATAATATGCCACGAAGCCAGCCTTCGTGCAATTGAGCATCATTGATGTTTGATAACGTAAACGAAGCGCTTTCTACTATGAGCCGGCATTTACTATATGGAAAAAACCTCTTCAAACAAACTACCACGAGGCCACATTCCTAGCAATATTTTCTCCCCCACTGCCGGATAACGTAAACCGATGGGATTCCTACCAAGCGCTGCAATACTAAATGTAGAACATCTTACTACCGCATCCGTATCGATACAGCTTTTTATAACCAGCTACGCGATGACTTCCTTCCGATTCCATTTTCTCTCTCCCCTGTCTGAGCGTCGATGCACTCTGGGTACTTCATGTGCCTAAACGTGCGAATACCCGCCCTGTCGGCCGCATCCAAAGGGGGATCAGGCGGTGGCGGCATCCTAACTTATCGCCGCATGGCCGAAAAAAAGCCCGCGAGTGGTGCGCGCGCGCACTGCAAAGAATTTAAGGAATGCAGCAGGCACAGTGCGGGGTCGCTGCTCGCTCCCGAGCTCCCTAGGCCAGGGGAGAGAGAAGGCGGGACATGCACCCGCCTTTGGCCAATTGCGTGCTGCCTTTCTTAGAAAGACGCACACAAAGGCCAATAGCGTGCGAGCAAAAAAAAAAAAAAAAAAAAAAGCACACGTACGAGCGTGTGGTCCGAGTTGGAAGTCCTTACTAGAAGCCTCGCAGAGCAGCGCATGCGCGCTGGCTCAGGCAAGACCTAACCATAACAACACTCACACGGCCAGCTCAATAAGTTTTTGGTGATACCAACAAATTGATCCAGCATCCTTCTAAGCATGTCCCCAGGCTTCAGCAAATGCTACACAACACCAAATGAGTGATGGCAGGGAGGGAGGAAGGAGGGGGGGAAGGGGGGGTAAGAGCAACTTCACTGGCTTATCCAAAAAAAAAAAAAAAACGTAAGTATAATTCCAAACATGTCCCATAGCTTCAGCCAAAGCCACGATAAAACAACTAAGGTGGGGAGAGGGGAAATTATAGCAATAATAAGGTGCGCCCCAAATGATATTAATCTACACCAGGGGTCTCCAACCTTTTCTGTAGTAAGAGCTACTTATGTTTGATGTACATCATACCGAGCTACTATTATTATTAGTGTGGTAGTTGTGACCACGTCAGATAAAGGTTATGTTAGAGGCCTCTCATGCAAGATTACTAGCAGTGACTACCTCAGTGCATAAGGCAAGGTTGTTTGCTGTAACGTGACAATCGCTTAATCAATTTGGAATCCTTCTACAGGGTTAGTACATGACAGTCACAGTAGCAATGCCCCGGTCACCATGGGTATAGTTTTAATAAGAAGTCTCTCTAATGCTAAATTATTTATCCAGCAAATATCAGCTTTAAATATATCACATCAGCTAAGCTTGTGAGTTCTGAAAATACACACATTTCCATCTCAAATATATGTTTTTCAAGTTTTGGGTACATATATTAATTCAAGCAAAAAAGAGTCTACATAGTAGGCTGTGGTGCACCAGTTGAGCTACGCACAGTTATCTGGAGAGCTAGCTCACTGGCTACTCGTTGGAGAAGCCCGATCTACACACTGTAAAAGAATAAACAGGAGTACACCCGTGGACCCATTTGAGATGTGGGTGGTGATTACATGTAACAGAAAACAATATCTCAACAGGTTTTGTTGGCTAGTAAATTAACATGCACATTTCATTGCAAAAGAAACAGGCAGAGAGACTCAAAGAGGTGCTAAAAGCACATTCTTATTCAGAACACAAATTGAGTGAAAACAGTAGTATCAGCACTGTAGACCGTGAATGTGGGCGTAACCCGACAAAACTTTGTGCACATAAGTGCTCATGACACACAGGGTGAACAGCGCAAGTGACAAATGACAGCGATAAACGGCACAAAGTGAACAATGGTGATAGTATATTCAAAGTACTTGAAGTCCACAGGTAAGTATTTACAGAGAATTTAGCATTTTAGCGAGGCCGCCGGGGGTGATAGCTGGAGTAGAGAAGGAGGGTGTTTCATTCGTAGGCTTTCTGTATAGGGTGGTTCCAATTTTGCCATCTTCAACATGGAGGGTGAGATCTAGAAACGGGAGATCATTGGTTCTTGAATCTGAGGTGAACCTTAGATGTGGTTGGGAATTATTGAGCCAATGTACAAAGGAATCCAGGGTTTCTTTAGTGCCTTTCCATTGTAGGAGGATATCGTCTATGTACCTGCGTCAAAAGAGGATATGGTCAAGGAACGGGTTTGTTAGGCAACAATATGTGGGTTCTTTCAAGGTTATGTACAAATGGAATTGCAAAGTTAGAGGCAAAGCATGCTCCCACGGAAACACCCTTAATCTGAAGGTAAAAGGTGTCCCTGTACAGAAAGTAGTTGTTACTGAGTGCAATTCTGAGTAAGTTCATGATGAATTCAGTCGGTATTTGTGTGGGTTCGACCACGTTCCCCTCCCTTTCACTCCCCCTCTCCTGTTATCTCAGCCGCAGAACTCCTCCGCCAACCCCGGCTGATTTATATGACAGATGCCCAACGCTCATGGACACCGATCCTAGTACCTCTGGACGGTTGTCTATCGCTTACTCCCATTTCCGGGAAGCCCTTTAGTGAGTATCTTTCTACCCAGTGCACCCTAACTCCCACCCTCGTTTCCTTTGTTCCCCTCTGATCCGTTTCTTTCCCCCCCGCAGTGCCCACCCGGGTCTCTTCCAGCAGATCCCCCTCCTGAGCCCGTGTACCCCGCGGAGCTTCAGCCCTCAACACGATACTGGACTATCCAGTTTCTTATCGGGTATTCTTCAACTATCATACCGGCAGAATCTCTTCTTTTTCACTCACCTCTTCCCTACTTTACTCGTTTTTCCTTACTCCCTTCTTGTACAGCACTTCCCAAAATGGTAACCTGGTCCTGATGATGACCCCAACTTGTGACGGGTCGAAGCGCCGCTGACTCCTCAGCACATCTTTTGGCGCAGTAACTCTGGTTCACTAAAATGCTCAATTCTCTGTAAATTCTAGTAAATACTTACCTGTGGACCTCAAGTACTTTGTATATACTATCACCATTGTTCACTTAGAACCGTTTATCGCTGTGTCACTTGTCACTTGCGCCGTCCACCCTGTGTGTCACGAGCACTTATGTGCACAAAGTTTTGTCGGGTTACGCCCACATTCACTATCTACAGTGCTGATACTACTGTTTTCACTCCATTTTTGTTCTGAATAAGAATGTGCCTTTTGGCACCTCTTTGAATCTTTGAGTCTCCCTGCCTGTTTCTTGTGATCTACACACTGAACACCCTTGTTCAAAAGGACTACATCCTTCTTCAAATAGACTGCTTAAAGAAAAGAAAAAAAACACTCAATGATGTCTTTCTGTGTTCAGATTTGCTTTTAAGGAGGGAGACCCACATTGTGAGGCATGCTTCATCATAAAGTCCACACCTACCTGCGGAATATTCTCTACAGCGGGCTTGAAAAAAACAGAAGAGTGGGGCCAATAAGTAGGATGTTCAGCCAATGCGATACATTAAGAGATGTCGCAGGGGAGGGGGTCTAATAGCTGGTTCAGTTGCTAAAGTATGAGTATCCTACAAGAACAAACAAGATTGAATGTGTTGTATTTGATTTAAAAAAAAGCATGCTAGATGCCAAGATCCCAACTTAAAAAGCAATCAGTTAGCTCTAGTGTAAACTCACTGCATAGAAGACTTCTGCAAACGAAAATACAGTTGAAAGAACGAGCCCCAAATGCGTTTATTTACAGATTGCAGACTGTTTAACACTTACAATTGGTTATCCACTGAATGCAGGTCTGATGGGAGAAATGTGACTAAAAATCAACCGAACAAAGGGTCTTGTTGACTTAAATTAAATTGTGAAAAAAGGAAATAATGCTATTAACATTAGGACCGAGGATCCAATTCAGAGAGGATGGAAAAATGTCAGACTATGGTTGAAACAATGTGATTTGTGAATACAGTTCATTAAAATCAATGGAGAACGAGCATTTTTTTAGTTTAAAAAAATAAACAAGAAATAGGTTAACAACGCTCAGTCTTTGGTGTTTGCTGCTGGAAGGAGGAACAGAGAAGGAGGAAAAAGGCAAGAGGCCAACGGAAAACAGAAGTAAACAAGCATTGGCATAGCCAATAGGTCTCGCCTTTGGGACCTTATAAGTGTTTAGCCATGCAGCACATTATCACCCACCGGGCAGATTTCTGTAATGGAACGAGTACTTCTGTAAAGTGCTTTGATACCTTCATTCACGCTACATAATGCAAAAAATAAAAAGGAATGAAAGGAGAAGTGCTTGCAGATTTCTGAGGTGGGGGAGCGAAAAGATAAGTTAAGATTGCATTATATAATACCAGTACCAAATCAGAAAGCGAGCACAGTAGAGAAAATCAGGAGCTGAATTGAAAGGAGGCAAAAGTGAGTTATCCCAGTGTGCAAGTGAAGGCGGGGCTGGAGTATGCCGCATCTTGGTGCCGAGTAACAGATGTTTATTGCCAACCAAATGAATGTTAATTAGTTCGTCGGCCTCTAGGAGGGTGAAAGGCTGAGCAGACACGCTGGGGTTCGAACCTGCGGTTGTGAGGTCAAACATAAGATTAATAGGGTGCTTGCCTTAAAGTTAAGATTGCATTATACAATGCCAGTACCAAATCAGAAAGCGAGCACAGTAGAGAAAATCAGGAGCCGAATTGAAAGGAGGCGAAAGTGAGTTATCCCAGTGTGCAAGTGAAGGCGGGGCTGGAGTATGATGCATCTTAGTGCCCAGTAACAGATGTTTATTGCCAACCAAATGAATGTTAATTAGTTTGTCGGCCTCTAGTAGGATGAAAGGCTGAGCAGAAGCGCTGGGGTTCGAACCTGCGGTTGTGAGGTCAAACATAAGATTAATAGGGTGGAAGCGTCAGCCCACAGAATCGGCTTGGACCAGAGCGGAGAAGGCAGGCTAACTGAGTCTGGCTTATTGTCGGTATTTTTGTGCTGCTGGTGTTTCTAGAGAAGCAGTGGCTGAAATGCAAGGTTTTCACGTTCAACCGGACACTGCAGTCTGGAGTCATTTGAAAGTAGTGTGGATGAACATAAGCTTATTTGTAATTTCCCGTGAGGCTCTGGCCAAGGCCCGCTCATTAGAAGGTGCTGACGATTCCACTGAAAAGATCTCACTGTAATTGATTTTGTTTCTGTTCCTTTGTGTTTTAGAGAAAATGAAAGCGCACTCTTGTGGAGGTGGGGTGGAGGGACGCGCCTTCTAATGAAAGCGGCAAGGTCTGGAAATTAAACCTGACCCAAAACAGATGGCAGCCTGCGCGCTGCTGCTGCTGGCTCCCGAGAGCAAAACGCTCTGGGAGTAAACATTTCCCGAAAAGCAAAGAATGGCGCGAGAGAGAAGCGGGGGCGAGTGAGCACGGCAGCGCGGCGAACACGCTAATTAAAAACAGATGAGGACATGACCCCGAACAGATGGCGCCCCTGCTCGTAACCGCAAGCCGTAGGCGGATACATTCCCTGGGAAAGGTGTGACATGCACCCGCCTTTGCCCAATTGCGTGCTGTCTTTTTATAAAGACGCACGCAAAGCCCAATAGAAAAAAATGCTAAAAAAAAAAAAACACGCGCGAGCGTGTGAAAAGTCCAGAGTGATTCCGAGAGGTCGTTTTCCTAGAGCAGCTCGACCTAAAAAGGAAAGGAGAGAGGGGCAATGGAAACAAAGAAGAGAATATGAGAAAGTAAGAATGGTGGGGTTAAGGTAAAAATGGGCGATGTATAAAATTATAAAACTGGAGAGAGATGGGGCAACTAGATGGCAAGAGAGAAAGACTAAGGCAACAGATTGGGCAGGCCATTAAATTAGACATCTCTGGAAAAGGTATATGGTGCCTCTGCTGTGAAATAAATACGGGAAAGAATAACATGTAAAATCGGACATGGGTAGGAAAAACAAAAAATAGAAAAGTCCGACTTATCAGGTCACATTTTTTCACGGTAAGCATTTGTGAGGTTGACTTTCTTTGGCATGAAAAGGGAACAAAGCAACAATCTATTAAAACTTAAAATGGCTTAGTAAAAAAGAATCCCCACTTTCAGCAGCATCTTCCTCTCCAGCAAACATTCCTTCTTCGGTCACTTACGTTTAAGCAGCAAGACTCAGTGTCTCAAATTTAAGATTTAATCCCAGCCGTATTAGCAGCAGAAAAAAACGTTTTTAGTTCAGAAGGCTTAAGTTTAATTTATTTTTGCTGCTCATTTTGTGCTCATGTACCCAGTTTGTTAGGACCCTTTTTTCTTTCAAACTGAACACACTTAGGATCTGAAGCAATTTAAGCTGCTTTCATTTATCTCTTCTTTTTCATAGCACAGACTTCGCCTAGCAGGTTTTCAGCGAGCTGCATATAAAATGTGGTGACTGACACATGACACAACAAATATTTACAATATAGCATTGTTAGGAGGGGCACAGGATGTGTACATATAGTGGGTAATGGTACATAAGACTGGTTGAAGTGCAATGTTAGGGAATTACAGAGGGTTATAGAACAAATGGATAACTATTAGGAAGTTGTGCATTAACCAGTAAGCATGAAACAGAAAATAAACATTCAGCAGTTCGAACATATATTTATGTGAGGTGGAAACTAGGATGATGCCTGGCTCATCAACAATACAGGGAGGCACAGACACCAGCATATAAAAGTTTAAGTACAAAAAACGAAGGCACAGGTGGTCGTACAAATAGGGCTTGTGAGTTACAAGCAGGACTCGATTACAAGTAATTAAAGTACAAATACATTGGAATACGTATGGGACATTATGTAGTAACCCATAACATAATGTGCAATTGGTCACAAAAGGCTTCCGAGGTTGAAAGGTAACCACAAGTGTTTGGTAGTGGGAGCTCGCACAACTTCGAAAATAGCGCGATTCAAGGATGTCATGCATTACCGGAGTCAGGAATAAAGTAGAAGTTGAATATTTTGACAGGTGGACACATCATAGTAGGATTCTAAACGATCACCGAGTTCAGCTAAACGGTGCTATTTAAACAGACAGGGACAAGTGTTCAAGCAGCAGATATGAAGCTTTGAAAGAGGGTGTGTTATTAATGGGGAGGGTTGGAGGGGATTCCATACCTTAGAGAAGAATCAGCGTAATGTGGATTTCTATATGTAGTCAGGCGAGATATTTTGGAGAACAGCGATTCAGAACTTTAAAGGTAAGGCAGGCAGTTCTCATGGTGCCGCATGTCTCGAATGGGAGCAATTTAAGGCAGCCAAGTGCAGAGGTAATGTGATCCCATTTTTTGTGATCACGAGGAACCTAGCCTAAGTATGCAGCACTGATCTGAGAAGGACTTATCTAATTTTTGGAACACCAGTGAGGGGCCATAGTCCAGAAGAAAAATTATAAGGGCATACACTGCCAATGCAGTTCCTATTGAAGCAGAGGGAGAGCGATGTCAGACTAGAAAGGTTGTCCCTTTACATAGCGGCATTTGAAGAGAGTGTGACCTTCAACGCCTCAAACCCCTACACTCCCAACATTATACTATGGAGAAGGTTTATTGATGACATCTTAATCTTTTGGAAGGGGGAGAGGTCTACCTGTGAGGAGTTCTGTCAATGGATCAATACTCTCAATCCATATCTTAAGTTCACCAGCACCATCTCAGAGACCAATGTCCCATTCCTTGACCTAAACATTAGGATCTCACAAGGTCGATTGAATACTACACTGTACAGAAAACCGACAGATAGTAACAGCCTCCTGTTATTTAGTAGCCACCACCCCAGAGCTCTTAAAGAAAACCTACCCTTTGGTCAGTTTCTCCGCATTAGGAGGAACTGTAGCTCTCTGGAAGACTACAAAACTAAGGCAGCTAGCCTAGCAGATAATCTCAGCAAACGAGAATACCCACCACGCAACATTGCACTCTCTATGAAAAGGGCGAGAAATAACAACCGTGAGGCCCTATTAGAAACCAATCACAAAGATTCCACTGAGGTTCTCACTTGTGTCACCTCGTACACACCCGATTCCAATAGGATCAGGGACATCATCAAAAAACATTGGGGTATCCTCACAACCGGCACCCTTCAACTACCTACACCCAGGTTTGCATTCAAGCGCACGAGCAACCTGAAAGACATGCTTATACACACGAGACCCAAAGTCCAGAAAATCAACCAACAGAGAACACTATCGGACCTCCCACTAGTGATGGGACATTACCCATGTGGCTCGTGTGCTGTCTGTCCTTTAACTGCACCAACCAAGGAAGTCGTTTTTTCGAATACATTAACTTGGAAACTGGGAAGACATACCAATTGCAACACTACTAATTGCATCTACATGATCACCCGCCCCTGTAACCTCCGGTACATTGGCATGACCACCAGGATGATCGAAACACGCATCACGGAGCAACATCAGATGTCACCAGGTTAACACAAAAATGTGCACACATTTCGAGGCAGTTAAACATTTACCAGACACTTTGCGCTGGGTCATTCTTGAGGCCCACCCACATATAACGGCAGGAGCACTGTTCAGGATTGAACAGAGGTGGGAACACAGCCTAGCCAATGACAAACAGGGACTCAATAAAGACATCCCGTGGGGTGCATTGAATAGAACATAGCCCCCCTTTTTGATTCTGATTCTTTCATTGTTATCCACTCCTTCAATTACTCCATCGGGGTAACTCCAGGTTAAATATCACAAGACCCCTTGGGTCACAATACTAATGACCCCGGGACCATTTCTGCAGAGAGAATCATACCTGCAATTTTGTTATTACGGACATCCCGTGGGGTGCATTGAATAGAACATAGCCCCCCTTTTTGATTCAGATTCTTTCATTGTTATCCACTCCTTCAATTACTCCATCGGGGTGACTCCAGGTTAAATATCACAAGACCCCTTGGGTCACAATACTAATGACCCCGGGACCATTTCTAACAGAGAGAATCATACCTGCAATTTTGTTATTTCGTAGGACGCCCTGGTAACATCCTACCCCCGGCACTAGAATCTCGAATTGGACAACCACAACATTCTGTCCGCTTTGGTGATTTCCTTCTCGCGCCATTCCTGGTGTGAAGAATGTCACTGTACCTGGGGTCACCATCCCACATTCCAATATGGCCGCCATTTAATCTCTCCGGTTTAAATTGAAACTCAACCATTTATATTGGCGGCTCTACTAGCATCCCTGCCTGGGCCGCTAGTGGCTGCCCTATTACTATACTCCGCCTCCCCTAGACTACCACTATATTCCATTCACATTGACGGTCCCTCTGCCTTCACCGTTCCTGTGTGATAATTATTGTCCCATTGTGGTTACAATCCACACTTCAACATAGTCGCCATAGAATCCCGACAGCCATTCATACATCCATCATGGCGGCCATATTAGCTTCCCCCTCTGGGGGGTTAGCGCTCCAGGGATCTGACACTGACAAGTGGCCCCTCCCATCGACTGCCGGGTCCCGGGACTGCATCTCCGACACGAGCAAGACGAACAGTACCTCCCGGCCCCGGCAGCGTATGGGTAGGTCGGCCGCCACTTCTGCAGTTCTTATCATGTGAGTACTATTCTCCCCCTAAACGTGGAACCCATGAGAGTCGATCTGCCGGCCCTGCACCATGAGGCGAGTCTGCGTGAGTTAACAATGCCTGTCACCACCAGGACCCGTGATATAGTACAGACGCGCAATCCGCTCTCCGGCATCTCTCATTTACCAGGTTTCCACAATTGGTTGGGACACGGTACTGCCTGAGTGCGGGGGTGAGATGCGTATCTCTACTTGGGCCTAGGGGGCGGGTCCCTCTTCCAAGCACGGCGTCCCCGTCTAGACGCGTTTTTAACCAGCATACTTCCTACTTGTGAGAGCTTGCTCTTTTATTCTTGTGGAGTTACATTGTACCCTACCCTTGGTGTACGATTGATTTACTTTATCTGCACCATTTTCAACCCAAATTACTTCCCTTAGGACATTGGCTATTTCCAGGTGTCTTGACCTGCCGGGAGTTGATGTGCCAGTCACCAATAGATTTTGGATGAGTTTGCTGTTCTCTTGATATGTCAGCTACCCTTTTTAATACGGTATACTATATCCCGGAATGTTTTTAATTCCCCGTACATATTTCTTCACGCACACGTCATAACTGTATGACACTAGTTTCTAGGCACTACGATTTCACTGTGTAGGGCGCACCATGACCTGTGTGTTACTTACATGGTGATATTTATAAGGGAGAGTGATGTTTAAGAAGTTACTACAGACAATTGCATCCCCTTCTTTGGTTTAAACATACACTGCCAATATCAGACCCTGGAAGAAGAGATTGTGTTTGCGATTTTTAAGTTTGTGAAAGTGGCATCTGGTAGATTTAGCATGGCCTGGATGTGGCTTTGCAGGTTCAATTTGGAGTCAAGAAGGATCTCGAGAGACTTATCGGGATTGGCTGGTTGAGTGGCGATATCTCCCAATTTAAGGAATCAAGCCAGATATGTATCACGTTTGGGTCTGAGGAGGAGAAATTCTGTTTTCACAACAATTCTACTCTATATGATTTTGCTCCATTTATGGATGCATTAAATAGTGGATTTTAGCAGGACTATAGATTCTGAGGAGACCAGTTTAAAGGTAGACTCGAGTGTTGTCAGCGCATTGGTGAAAGGAGACGCCTAACTCTTGAAGCAGTTCGCCCAAAGGTTACACAATTTTATAAAAGGTAGCTAGTGCTGTGATAGATCGCAGAGGGATGGGGCGGGTTGCAGAAAAGTTGTCAGTCTTAAACATTTGGAGGAGTTAAGAAAGACAGTAGTGGAATCACTGCAGGGCAGCTGGCTCTCAAGGCCCATCCTGTTTTCCAAAGTGTCCAGCAGAATTTGATGGTCAACTGTATCAAAAGCTGCAGTTAAATCTAGAGAGATACAGAGGCAGGTATGGCCTTGATCGAAGAAGCAATAACGTTATATGTCACATTAGTGTTGAAGATTCTGTATTGTGGCTTGCTCTAAGGGCAGATTGGAACACTCCAATTACAGTATTTTCCTTGATATGCTTTTCCCAATTACCTTTGCCAGAAAGTCAAACTTAAGATGGGATGGTAGTCTTCCACATCAGAGAAATCAAGTTTTTTTTAGGGGTTTTCACATGAGAAGTTTAAGGCCACTTAGTACAATACCTTTTTGCAGAGAGAAATTAGCAAGGGCTAGCCAATGAGGTGGAAGTGTCTGCGCAAAGGTCTTCTAGCCATGGTTGCGGGTACTAGATAAGCCACATAAAAAAGGGTTTGGTGTGAGGCACAGCAAAGGTGTTTTCTTCTAAGATGAGAGAGAAAGAGGGCTAAATAAAAAATAGGTTAACTGTTGCAATCAGAGGTGACATCAGGAGAAGGGATGACTGACAGTTCATGTGTAGTGATTCAGAAAGTTCTGCCTCAAATGGAAGAGATTCTATTGGAGATGTCCAGTTCACATCTGATTTTGTTCATTTTGTCACAGTATGTGTTAGCATCTCTACAATGATTAAAACATTTTAAATAGACCATTTCAAATTTTACAGTTTAGGAGACTTCCCAGTGTCCAATGATAAGATGTAAAGGAAGACAAACCATTGTACCACACACCATCCATGAGGCTGGACAGGATGAGGAGTAGCTAGGGTGAGATTCCCCCGCAAGCCAGAATAGCTATTTGAAAACGTATGCATTTTGAAATAATTTCCAATTAAGGAAATATGGTGCAAATACCAAGTGCAAATTAGCAAAATACATTATATCCACTTCCAAGATGCATACTTGGACACAAGACCACGAGTGTCGATCCTATAACCAATGGGTGATGTGCAATCCATCAAGCACAAATTCCCTGTTGCTATCATCTGGATGCTTCTAACTATAAAGAAAATACAAATGAGTGAAGAATCAGCTTCTTATGTCTGGAATTATCAGTATCCATAATTGTTCTTTCCAAGTGCCTTCAATGTTGGGTGAAATGAAAGCTATAATGCAAAGCAGGGAACTAATGTAATTTGCCAAAGATCAGTGTTGGACGGGAGTATGACGACGGCAGCCCTGCTCTCACCCCGAGATTGGATGTGACAGACACATCCATTCTTTAGGATCTGCTTCAGACAAGCCAAATCATGCTCAGCAGATGGAGCATTAAATACAACATTCAAACTAGAAAAAATAGCAAGATAACAGCTAGCGGAATGTCTGCATAAGAGTTTGAGAAAGACCAATGTTTCTATAGTTCAGTACACGTCATTTTTTGAGATACCACGCAGGCTCTAACTGGAAACTCTTCGTTAACATCATCTAAAGACTAGCTCATTCTAATGGTAACTACTCATCAGGGTCTTGACCAGTGGTGCCAGATGAGTTTAATCTTTCAGAACGCAGTCTTAGTCTTCCTATCTGTTGTGCTGAGGACTCTACAACTGAGGATGAAGTCAAAAAATGCCTTCAAAATGTCCTGTGGCTTATTATTCTAAAAGTCTGTTGCTTTGTGCAAACTTTATTTGTAAGGAAGTGTTGCATTAAGTGAATCCTTTGTGTTAGAAATGGGGGTCTCTAGTTGGCAGTGGCTTGCACCCTGTCCAAGTAGGGACCCTTCCTTCTAGTCAGGGTAAGGGAGTTACACGCCCAAGACAATCCCTGCTCACCCCCTTGGTAGCTTAGCATAAGTAGTCAGGCCTATCTCAGAGGCAATGTGTAAAGCATTTGTACATAAGACACACTAACAGTGAAAACACTACAAATTGATACCACACCACTTTAGAAAAATAAACAATCTAAACCAAACAAGACCAAAATGACAAAAATCCAACATACATAACTCAAAATATCACTTTTAAAAGGTTTAAGCAATTCTGTCCATAGAACTCTATGAATGTGCTGATTTTAGCCCAAAGTACCTTTGATGCGTCAAAATCCAAGTCGAGAAACAGCAGCAAAGGAGGAAAGCAACAGAAAGACCTGTGGTGTTTCGGTTCTTGAGTCCTAGGGGAACCGATGCATCACTTCTGCTGCACGCAGGAGAAGTGTTGTGTCAAATCCTTACTGCGAGGAGAAGGGATGTGTCAATTTTCAGAGGCGACTCCTTTCGGTGGGGCGATGCGTTGGAAACTTGGCATACAGGTGCGATGTGTGAGAAAATCCAGGCAACGCGGGCTGTTGTGGTGGCTAAACATGCGCTGCGTCAATTTCAACTCCTGCAGGCAGGTGATGTGTCGATTCCTCAGCCGCACAGCAGGGCCTGCGTCAAAGTCGAAAGCCTCGGACGTCAGAAACACTGTGCTCTGGACTCGGGCTGCAGTGGCTCATCGGGCAGCGAACTGGCACTGCATCTCTTTTTCAGCTGCACCGCAGCAATGCGCTGCTCTTTCAACCACAAGGCATGCTTGCGGCGGGAAAAAAGGCATGAGAAAAGGACAATGCGAGGATTTTCAAGTCTTGAAGCAACAGAACTACCTCCAAGGGCCAAGAACTGGAAGAGGCACCACTTGGCAGGTCATAACTCCTAGCAGTGGAGTTCAGAGATGTTGCAGATGAAGTCTTTGATGGCCCTGAGATTTCCAACAGGAGGCAAGCACACACAAGCTCTTGGAGAGCCTTGGAAAAGCAAGATACAAGAAAGCAAATTCCAGTTTTTCACTGCCCACAGACAGAAGCAGCAACTGCAGGCCAACCAAGCAAAGCAACACACCGCAAATGGGCAGTACTCCTGACAGCTCTTCAGATCATCTTCTTGGCAGGGTGGTCAGTCCAGAAGTGTTCTAAATGCCTTGGGTTATAGGTCCAATACTTGTACCCCTTTTGGCCTTTGAAGTAGGCATACTTCAAAGGAAAGTCTTTGTTTTCCACAAGATCCTGCCTTGGCTCCAGACACACTACAGGGGGGGGGGGTAGAGACAGCATTCCGAGAGGCCAGACACAGCCCTATTTGGGTGTCAGTGAGAACTCCTCCCACCAAACTAGCTCAGGAAGGCCTATCAGCCTGGTGATAGGCCATCAGGATATGCAGGTCACACCTCAGCTCCCTTTGTGTGACTGTCTAGAGTGAATGTACAAACAGCCCAACTGTCAGTCTAAACCAGATGTGGATTCCACAGGCAGGAAGAGGCACAGGACAGTAAAGCAAAAAAAAGGCCCACTTTTTAAAACTGGCATTTTCAAACACACAATTTAAAAACCACCTTCACAGAAAGGTGTGTTTTTAAATCCTGATTTCAGGGAATACAAACTCCAAATCTCTATCTCTTCCCAATTGAAAGTTACACTTGTAAAGGGTTAAAAGGCAGCTTCAATGATAACCAATTAAAATCACAATTTCCACAGGGAGCACTTGCACTTTAGCGCTGTTCAGCAATGGTAAAATGCTCAGAGTACACAAACCAGCCAAAATGAAGTCCAGCACACAGTCAAATATACAGGAGGTAGAGGCAAAAAGACAGGGGAAACCACGCCAAGGTCTAACACTTTGCTATTAAATTACTGTAGTTGAATTCTTGCGATGGAACCAAAAGGTTATTTTAGCTTGGACTTGAAAAGTACTGTTGAAGCATCTGAAGTGAACATATACATGTGCTCCAAGTAATCCTGTGCCCATATTTTTAATAATTTTCTATGTGAATGGTTTTACTTGTTGGCATTTGATCCATCTAAATATTTACACATATGCCTATATTAACAGACACTGCCTAATGACAATACAGAAGTTGAAGATAACCAGTACGCAGAACCAGCTCTTTTCTACACCTCTCTCACCCAAGTGCAAACTTCAAATACCCGAGTTCAACATTGGAGCTCACAGTCCAGGAAGTTTGTGCTCCAACTACGTGAGCACCTGTGCAGCACGAGAAACCACACGAAACCAACTACTGGAGTCCCTACAAACAACTGTGTACGGTGCTGGCTAAACAGACAGTCATTAATCTTGGAAGTAAAAAATGGCCAGTAGGGGAGAAATCTTTTGCATCAACAACCATTAATTACTTCTGACTACTTCTCAGCAACGGACCTGCCCTAAATTGTGGAAAGTACAAACGTTAGCTTTGGAAATTTTGCACCAACCATGAAGCGGTCACACTTTTCAAAACCAGAGAGGAGCGAGCGAGTTGCTTTTTCTCAGATATGTGAATCATTCCACAGCACCGTTAAAATGAGACCCTTTCGACCTCCCACCCCACCCCCCCAAAGATAAAGTTACCTCTCCTCCGGCCCATATGGTTCTTATCTACTGATCGTAACCACACCCCAGGCTTTTAAAGACATAGGCTTCCCAGCAATGTTCCTCTAACACTCAAAGGCCCATTTTGTCTCTGCACAATGGCTTGAGCGGGTGGACCTATAAGAGAGTAAGTTCGGGCTAGCCTTCAGCTGCACAACTTTGTATCACTTGGCCGAAGTCATGATCTCATTGGAAACAACGTACCCGGTGATCCCATCGTAATCAAGTGACTTATCACGAGTTTCCCCACATTCTCAAAGTCACATCTTGACACCGCTTCTTGATTTCTCCCACATACTGCCATGCGTTCTCTCTCTCTTTTACTCACAGTATGACTGTCAAGAGACGGTTCTACCCTTGAAACTTGTAGCCTTTTTCCAATAAAATTCCTTAAAACCTGCTCTAAAAAGATAAAAGGTGACCACTAATTTGTAACACACAGCTGATCAAGGCTTCCAACATTCTAAGCAGGGGGTGTTCAGGGGAGCTGTGGCTTCCTTTCATTTATGGACTGGGTTTTGCATGCTGTCATAAATGTTGCCCGTTAAGCGCCTTCCATGTGCCCTCATTTCACTTGACACAATCCCTAGCCAACGAGTAGCACGTTCAAAATACTGCTTGCACAACTCAGCGAACTGAATCAACCCTAGATAAATGATCTCTGTCCTTCAGTATACTTTATCGCCGTTGCCGCTACCCTTAGCCCCTAAAGTTAACAAAAAAGAGAACCTGGATAAGTCGAAGGGGAAAGGGTACAGACACACAACTAGAGATGATATTTGGCCACTCTCTGAGTAGTACACACACAACCAAAATCTCGACTTCAACCTTCCACATGGCACCAGTTTTTCCTCTCCTCCCTGTCCTCCAGAAATGTAATCCACCCTCTTTACTATCATTACCCAAGTTTCTGGTTCTCCACCTTCGGATCCTCCCTCTCTTCTCCCTTACACCGGTTTCCCTTATAATTCCGCCCTGCTTCTCTAGCCTCAAACTACTCTCTGACGCCCCTAACCCCACCCCAACTTTCTCCTGCTTACCCCTCTCAATATCCAGTTTCCTATCAACGGTCTTCCACTTCACCCTCTTGTCACCACAGAATTCGGCGGCCGCTTCTCTGTAAGTCCTCGCCCACCCTGCTCTCCTTGCGGGACTACTTAAACACACTATGCGTGTACCTACAGCGCCTTACCTCTGTTCGATACCCATTCCTCCGTGGACCCCCATTCATCTGGTCCCCTGCACCCTTCCAATGTTCCTCCATGCTTCTCTGATCCCCGGGGCTGTCACTGCTACCCACGGGCCACGGCCTCCACCCCCATACCGGAAACCGTCGTTCCGAAGCTGCCAATCATCGCCTAGATCGTCACGAAGGAGGAGGAGCCTCACGAAAACACAACTCCTCCTTTCGTCCAATTGTAGAACCTGACGCCAGCCTATTATTAGGAGGGATGGGCCAGTTAGAGAGGTGTGGGTTGCCGCGCGCACGGGAGGGGCCGATTAGTGACGCAATCACGCTTTACTGAACTACCTGCAATGTGTGTGTCACTGTTACTGAACTGAAGTAACCTCCAGTTGAGACCGGTCAAGAGCATAGACCGAGAAAGGAGACTACAATCCTCTAACAATAGAGATAGAAAGCTGGCGTCGGTGTTGCACACAGAATATGAGAACATTAATATAGGTTGTGCTTCTAGAAGAGCTCTAATCTGTTGACTGCTAGGGCTTTTTCACCAGGTGCTAAGTACTTTTTTGGGTGTTTGGGGTTATCTGGTGTTCAAACTTTAATAATTTTTCTTTTCTGCATAAGGTATCCCCACAAAATGTGTGTTCTTTTTGGCACCATTTTAGGTATTCTAAACGAATCCAGGGTTTGTAGATTCTCTTACAGGACCGGAGGCTTCTGATTATGCTTCTCTTTCATTTATTTGCTACTCACAGCAGCCAATGAAAAACGTTTTGTATGCAAATAAAACTACATTTCCCATGATGCTTAGTTATACATCACATCCTGCATGACCCTATAAGAGCCACCATATCCTGTTGCTGAGCCTCTTTCTTTGCTGCTCACGCAGAGTTAAGTCGATTTCATTACTATACATTACTTGGTTCATGTGATTGATTGCGCTTACTGTTTAATGTGCTTTATGCATTCAGCCTTGATTGTATGTTGCGCGCTTTCGCGCCTTATAGCTTTCTGCCCGCTTGGGCGTTGTGGTTGGCAGACTCCCGCTGGGAGCAAAGACGTGCTCATTGCTTTTAGCCCGCTCGGGCAGCGTATTTAAGGATTCCCGCTGGGAGCAGGTACCGCGCTGTCTCCGGCAGCGTTATTCTTGATTTACTGTGTGCGCGCTCCTCGTGCTTCCCGCTGAAGGCTCCCCTAATTTGCCGGTGCGGTTACTTTGAGAGCTTACATCGCTCTGACGTGCGTAGCCCAATTGGGCTACTTTTTGGTAGGTTTTGGGCTACGCATGTCGCGCGCGCCCCCCCGGAGTGCTCCGTAGCTCATTTAGCCGGAGAATTTACACGGAACAATTTTACATACGCCTGACTTGGCTGCAATAAGCGTCTGGCCCCTGGAGTGAGCACACGCTCCATAACTTGGTTAATTGGCTCTCCCTACGCCCTGTGGGCTGCAATAACTCTGTATACAGCGCTTGCTGAGGAGCTAGGTACCTTTTTCCTTTGTGTGCATTGGGTTGGCTCCCCCTTTACTCCTCTGCAGTAGTCCTCATTCTTCTAGTATAGATATAGAAATACATCACAGCAATGGATGACTGGGTCAGATATGAGGAGGACGATGTGTACCAAGAGGAAGTGCAAACAACTTCTTTGGAGGACAATATTGTTGAAGCTCTGGACGCCTCTGTCCAAGAGTCTGTCAACCGGGCCATAGAGAAAGCAGTCCCTGGTACTGTGCAGCAGGCACTGGCCACTGCGTTGAAACCCATTACTAAGCAGTTGGAGAGGTTTGCTAAGCGGCATGGTTTTACGGCACCAGTCGACCCTCAAAAGGATGAGGCATCGGGCGAGCCTAAGGCAAAGTTGTGGCCCCATGCTGGTGCATTAGCAACACTACCTAAAGCTTCTACTCCACCCAGCATGGGAGATAAGGTTAAGCACCAGGAATGTAGAGACACTGACATGGATACGGACACTACGGGGACAGACACCCCCGAGGAGGAGGCTCCTCCCAAGAAACGGTCACGGAAGACAAAGAATGTGGCGCAAGATCCACCCCAAACCTTGAACACACCCTTTACTTTTAATCCGGCCGACATTGTACACCCTAGGTCGTCGGATTGGGCACCAGCCCCAGAAGTGGCAGCGTACCTCCACGACAACCTGCGCAAAAGCTTCGACAAAGAGGTGCGTAACAGGTTGCGTTCCGAGTGCCCTAGGCCCGATATCCCTGATAAGGTGGCGGACAAGCCAGACATAGACATCAGCCTCCTTACATTTCTAAAGAAATTCGCTAAAGACCCTAAGAAGGGAATTGATCGTGGCTGGCGAGGCTGCCAGGACAAGCTCCTGGATGTGGCGGGGCCACTAGCCAAAATCTTGAAAATGGCCCTGGAGGCGAAGGAGTCTGGTGCTCCCGTAGACCCCGACGTACTTGCTGGGTGGACCCAAAGGGCGATCTGTTTGTTGGGGAACGCCAACTGTGCTATCTCCACTGAGAGACGCAAATCGCTCCTCATGAGGATGGATTCTAACTTGACGGAGCTTGCAGCGGCGGAACCTGGTCCTCTGGCAGAGGGTAATCTCTTCGGTGAACGCTTCGTGAAGGACGTTTCCAAATATGTAGGTACATTCACGTCCCTTGACAAGGCCCAATCTGGCATAAAGCGTGTTTTCCAGGAAGGCCTTTTTAACCGGGTCGGGCAAGGCAGAGGACTCTCGCCAGGCCGCCAGTATCACCAAGGTCCTCAGCGAGGAGACTACGGCCGTGGTCGAGGCGAGTGGGATTCCACTCGTGGTGCAACATTCTATCCCACCAGGCAGCGCTTCAACAGAAGACGCTTTAACAGAGGTGGACATCGAGCGGGCTTCCAAGCTCCAGAGTCTGCAGGTAAGAGCTACAGACAGCTTTTTGTTACCCTTGGGGGGTCGTACTCAGTTTTTCTATCACAATTGGGCTCTGATATCTCAAGATGCGTGGGTTCTACAGACAATTCAGGGTTTTCACCTAGACTTTTATCAGACTCCTTTCCAGGACATTCAACCCCGACAACTCTCTTTTTCCCAACTAGAGTGCGATTTTATAGATGCAGAACTCGACGAATTGCTGCAGAAACACGCGATTGTATATTGCGACGATGATCCTCGCGGTTTTTGCAGCAACATATTCTTGGTTCAGAAGAAAGGCGGAGGTCACAGGTTAGTACTGAATCTAAAGGAGTTCAACCACTTCATGACCTACAACCATTTCAAGACGGAAGGCATCCATCTCTTGGCAGATTTGCTGAAGGAAGGGAACTGGATGGTTCGGTTGGATCTGAAAGACGCCTACCTGTCGATTCCTATATTTCCTCCTCACCGCCGTTTTCTGCAGTTTCAGTGGCGGAACCGGTGGTTCAAATATTTGGTCCTTCCTTTCGGACTTTCCTCATCGCCGTGGTGCTTCACCAAGGTGATGAAACCGGTGATAGCGCACCTACGAGAACAGGGCGTCCGCATGATAGTGTATCTGGACGATATACTCATCATGGCACAGACCCCGACTTTAGCTGCTCAGCATTTGCGCATGACCATGTCTATTCTTCAAAACTTGGGTTTTGTGATCAACGAACCCAAATCCGCTCTATGTCCTTCTCAGACTGTGGACTTTCTGGGGTTTGTCATAAATTCGCAAACGGCCCAGTTGAGCCTACCCCGCTCCAAATTGAGAGATATCAAGAAGGAGCTTTCCACACTGTTGTCCAAGCAGACAGTCTCTTTGCGGGTGATTGCCAGGATCGTGGGTCTTCTGGCATCCTCCATACAGGCGATATTTCCGGGCCCTCTTCATTACAGGGCCCTCCAGAGATTGAAGATCCAACACCTTCAGAAGGGTCTGTCCTACACGGACCGGGTTCTACTTTCCCACGAAGTGCGAGAGGAGATACAGTGGTGGCTGGGCCACGTGGAAGCGTGGAACGGCAGAGCCATCTTCAGCTCTCAACCAGAGGTTGTCATAGAGTCGGACGCCAGCCAGTGGGGCTAGGGTGCGCGCTGTGGAGATATCTCCACCGAAGGTCGGTAGTCCCTGCGCGAGCTGCATATCAACTGCCTAGAACTGTTAGCGGGGTCGTTCGCGATCCGGAAACTCTCTCCCGAACAGGTCTCCTGTTGCATCCTTCTGCGGATGGACAATATCTCAGCAGTGAGGTATATCAACAAGTTGAGAGGCATGAGGTCGTCACTACTAGCGGAGATAGCAAAGGACGTCTGGCATTACTGCATGAGTCGTCAGATTTCTGTCGTAGCAGAATACCTTCCGGGACAATCCAACATAGTAGCAGATTGGAACTCACGGTATCTCAAAGATTACAGCGACTACAACTCCAGTCCCAGATATTCAGTTGACTTCAAGCTGTATGGGGCACATGCGAGATAGACCTCTTTGCGTCCAGACTGAATCGTCAACTGCAGACGTTTTTCAGCTGGAGGCCGGATCCGTTAGCAAAAGCGATGGATGCATTTTCTCAGGACTGGTCCAAAGGTCTGAATTATGCCTTTCCCCCCTTCATCTTGATTCCCAGGGTGACAACACAGGTATCCCGCCAAATGGCGGAGGTGATTCTAATAACCCCCCTGTGGAAGTCGCAGCACTGGTTCCCAATACTATTGGAGATGAGCTGCGACTCCCCCAGGATGATCCCGTGGTCCTCGACGATGCTCCAGGGCCCTCATGGAGAAATGCACCCAATGGTGTTATCAGGGCAGTTGTCCCTGATGGCCTGGAGGCTTTCAGGCAAAGATGGGAAATGCCGGGATTTTCGGACAAAGCTGCGGCTTTCATCAAACAAGCCTGGGCTTCCTCCACCAGGAAACAATATTCTTCAGCCTGGAAGGGCTGGGTTCATTGGTGCGTGGAACGACACGTGCATCCCATAGGGGCTGACCTATCCCATGTTGTGAATTTCTTATCGGAAAAAGCGTCAGAAGGTTTGGCGTACCGTTCAGTTAACAATTTCCGTTCAGCCATTTCTGCTGGTCATTCCCAGATGGATGGCAAGCCTGTGGGTATGGACCCGGTAGTCTGTAAATTATTAAAGGGTATTAGGGTAGAGAATCCTCCCAAACCTAAATACTCCTCTCTGTGGGATGTTTCTCTAGTTCTTTCCTTATTTGATAAATGGCCAGCCAATAATTTGTTAACAAGGAAACAACTAATGTGCAAGTTAGCTATATTGTTATGCCTCTCTGCCTGTCGATATTCCTCCGACGTGAAAGCTCTGGATCTTACAGGTAGAGTATTTACTCCGGAGGGAGTTTCCTTTAACATTACTGCCAGGACTAAAACTTTGTCAAGAAGTGTTGAATATCATGCCTTTCCTGGTAATGCAAAGCTATGTGTGGTTCAGTGTCTCAAGGCCTATGAGGAATGTACTCGGTCTATACGACCGGATGGTTCAGCACAATTGTTGATTGCGTTGCAGAAACCCTATAAACCTGTGTCTGCGGCTACCATAGCCAGATGGTTAAAGTCAGTTATGCAAGAGGCTGGTATTGATACCCAACTGTTTGGGGCGCACTCTGTTCGTGGTGCCATGGCATCAAAAACCTTTATGTTGGGCTCTACCATTCAAGATATTATGAGGTTTGCTGATTGGTCTTCTGAGTCTACATTTAAACAATTTTATTATAAACCAGTGGGTGATATAGCTTCAGTTGTGTTTGATAAGCGTTAAACTAGCATAATCAGAAGCCTCCGGTCCTGTAATAGAATAAAAATTAGCTAGCATTCGCGCCAAGAATTTTCAATTCTATTAAGGACACGGAGGCGAGGATTATCCCACCCGGTTATATTACAATGTTTGTAATGTTTGCCCACCCGTATGTACTTTATACT
Organism: Calotriton arnoldi; assembly: GCA_963921515.1. Lineage (NCBI taxonomy): Eukaryota > Metazoa > Chordata > Amphibia > Caudata > Salamandridae > Calotriton > Calotriton arnoldi. Next base: position 1,310,774 of record CAWUFW010000425.1, on the reverse strand, counting down.
CTGTTAAGCAGAAGTTACGGGTTTTTTCCTGTGTTTCGTTCCTTTCAGGTTCTGAAAAGAAGATGGAATAGAAGTACTTCCAGTTGAGAAGACGTATACTTTCCAGTTTGGTTCTGGTTCTTCCACGTTGGAGGATGGTTGTTTGGACTTGAGTTAATGTTATTGGACTAAAATGTTCGAGCAAAGAAAGAGGCTCAGCAACAGGATATGGTGGCTCTTATAGGGTCATGCAGGATGTGATTTATAACTAAGCATCATGGGAAATGTAGTTTTATTTGCATACAAAACGTTTTTCATTGGCTGCTGTGAGTAGCAAATAAATGAAAGAGAAGCATAATCCTCGCCTCCATGTCCTTAATAGAATTGAAAATTCTTGGCGCGAATGCTAGCTAATTTTTTATTCCCCGGAAAGTGACCGAGAAAATTGCCCAACTATAGGTACATGGGGGGCGCTGTGCAGGAAAGCATATGTTTACTTTTCTCTAAAAAGCATCAACCAAAGGGTTGCAGTGCTAGGATCACTATTTTCCTAGCTTTCCAGAACAAGCATAGTTGTATCAAAAAAAAAAATTTGTTACCACAGTTTTTGTATTTTTTGTGGTTTCTGCTAGCAGTTTGTGGCAGAAACAGATGTGAACCCCATGGGTGATCCTGGAAAACAATCCATTTGTGACAGCATTTTCATCTGTAACTTCTTGTCACAATGACCGATTTACAAATACGAAACACCATTATGTCTGATAGACCTTCAGGTTGCTGCAATATATAGGGTTTGTAAGTTCTCAAAAACATGCAATACCCGGAGCCAATAATTGAGCTGCACTGTACAATTATTTTTCATTATGTACAAACCATACAGCAATTCATATGGTAAAATGTAAAGAATGAAAAATGAGTATGAAACAAACCTATGCATTTCTAAAATGTACACAAGATACTGAGTTTAGGAACTGTGGTTATTTGTGCACCTCCACATTTGTGGTTCCTCATACTATCATGCGATTCAGAGAGCATTTTGCAAAATGTCTTCTTCTTGCACACTGGCCTAAATTTGGAAGGCACAAATGCAGAAAAATCCATTGGTAATAACAAATGTTCTACTATTCTATGTTCTCAAATGTCTCCTGACAAAAACGGTACCCCACTTGTGTGGCTGAGTGTAGCAACTGCGACACAAAACACAACCTGAAGACATCATAGCAGAAAGCAGAGGAAAGCAGAGGAGCGACCGGAAGCAGAGCAGCAGAAAGGAGCGCCGAGGAGCGGCTGGACGTTTGACCGAGTCCGGGTCCAGGTCCGGGAGAGCAACTCACGACTCTCCAAGCACAAGCGCCGCTCCTCAAGTCAAACGAAGCCAGCCCAGAGAATTTTCAACTATCTTTCACCGCGTTCGCCGCGAGTGCAGGAGCCGTACTCGGCTCCTGCTGAGTGCGCGCCCCTGGGGGACTGCGGAGGCGGCCCGGCTAGGTCCGGGTGCAGCCTGCGGTTCACCCGGTGTGTCCCACTTGCTAGGCATACCGCTGAAAAGGCGTCGCTGGTGAGGAACTGCTGGTGAAGAACCGGCAAAACGGCTAGGACCAGACTTATTGGATTCATTGGATTGGATTCATTGTGGGCAGCAGACAAAGCCTGAAAGGCAGCAGAGGCGGCTCTGCAACTGGCGGCGGCTCCGTGCTTTACACAACCGTTCTGAGGGGGGCCAGCCTGACTGACTGCCTTGTGTCACCCTGCACTATCCTCCATCAAGGGCCGTGAAGCCGCGAAGCCAACTTCAGAGGTACGGTGACGGCGTGCGGCGGCGCGTGGCGGTGGAGGCAGTAGCAGGTGGAGGTAGTAGCGGGCAGAGTTGCGGAGGTGACCGATGCCAGGCGGGGCAGCTTGTAAGTTGGTGCAAAGCCGCTCTCGTTCCCGCCCCTCGCCTTGGGCTGCCCTGCCACATCCCGCAGGTTTTCTGTCTTCTGTCGACGCTGTGCTCCCTCCCCTCCCCACCTCCTGTTGCCAGCTAGCATCAAGCCTCCCCCACGCCCTCAAGCATTGTAGGGGGGTGGCAGTACACCGGGACAGCCGGGCGGCGTACTGGGGCAGCTGAGTGGAGCAGTGAAATCCAGAGTCCATGCCCAAGAGCAGGGCCAATTAAAGGAAAAGCAGTAGACGGCCCATCAATTGTGAAGCATCACGCAGGCACCGGCAGCAGTCCAAGCAGGGGTCTAACAAAATCCTTGTACCGGACACGACTTGGTGAATTGATCACCCCCTGCATTTTACCAGTATCTTTTTTTTTTTTCTTTTTTTTTTAAAGACCGTTTCAAGCATGTCCCGCCTCCCCCGCCCCAGAGTCTAAAAGCGACAGAGTAGGCACATGGTGGCGAGTGATCTAATACATCTTTACAATATCCAATGTTTCAAAGGATAATAAAACAGTGATTAAAGGGAAGGGAGAAGGAACAATAAAAGAAAAAAAAAATATATATATAACATTATGTCGACTTTTGCACTTGTAGAGATTACAGTGTATTATGTATAAACATCTAAATCCTGCATGACAGAGAGGGTGAACATAGAGTTGTATGCAAGCAGTGAATCTACTAAAATTCTGACAACATGGACTTTCCAAGACATATTGCTTTTGTTTCACATGACCCCGTTATGACTATCTATCTAAGCCAAGCAGATAAAGGTTGCCAAATAGCAAGACCCTTCTTTTTCCTCGGCTTCCCTTTTGGAGAAAAATGGCCTTTTCCAAATGGTATGTAGAAATCAGTCGTGCTAGCCAATGGGAGAATAGTGGAGGATTAGGGTCCTTCCAGGATGAAGCTATACATAAACGTAAAATTGTCATGGCAACATACATAAGAGCACCTCCGTTATTTCTGCTAATCTTATCTTGAATGCCTAATAAAATAGTCGTGGGAGTTAACTGAGTTTCCTGAGGAAGAACTTTATTAAAAAAGTCTTGTATCTGACCCAGTAATGGCATAAGTTGGGGGACACGTGGCGAACATATGTATTGAGTCTGCCCTGAATTCTGAGCATCTCGGGCATAGCGTTCCAGCCCCTGTTCCCCATTTGGCGACTCTACTAGGTGTGATATATAGAAAAATGCGGTTTTATAAAATTGTGCCTGTAGCTTAGCAGAAAGTAGATCACTCTTGGCAGATTGCACAGCCTGATTAAAGATGTTAAAAGGTATATTCAATTTCTGTTGCCATTTATTAGCAGTAATAAGCATATCGTCAGACATTAAGCTGACTAATGTATCGTATAGGTATCCTATCCTGGGTAAAGTAGGGCTTCTTTGTTTATCGATAAGATCTACCTTGGAAAAACCGGCAATCCCCCCAGTCATACGGGTCAGGAAATCTCTTATGGCCATATATTTAAAGGACTCCTGGTCCCCCAGATGGAATTCAGTTTTAAGTGTACCGTATGATTTTATGCCATCAGAAGTTATTAGGTCCCCCATTTTCAATATTCCTGCTTGATGCCATTCACGTAAGTAAGAAGCCCCGAAGATTGCTGGTAAGTTAGAGTTGTTATTAAGAGGGGAATAGTAATTCAGGTTGCCCAGTCCAAAAGTTTTACGAATATTGGAAAAAACTTTATAGACACTCATTAAAGTCTTGAAACTTACCCTTTTAAAGTAGCCAAAAGAGAGCTGCCTCCAGAGACATCCGGGAGTCTCTGCTCCTAGAAGTAATTGAAAGGGCGATGGTAGACCTTCCATAGAAGTATGTGTATAATCTTGAAGCAGCACCGCGCTATATTGCATAACAGAAGCCCAGTAGTAAAATCTTAAATTTGGTAGCGCCCAACCGCCCCTTTCCCGAGGAAGAGAGAGTAATTTTAAAGCTCGCCTTGGTCTGGAATATGCCCAGATAAATTCGGAAAAAATTTGATCGAATTTCCGTAGCATTGTTTTACTCATCTCTAAGGGGATAGCTCTAAAGAAGTATAGAAGTTTGGGAAAATAGGACATCTTAACAACATTGTATCTCCCTACCATGGTAAGATGTAAGTTATTGATACGCTTAAGCGCCCGTTTAGTCTCGGTGGCCAGTGGGATCAAATTTTCCTCTACTATCTGATCGGTGTTAGCGGTTAAGGTGACCCCCAGATATTTTGCAGTCTGGACTACCCTACAGTCTGACCAGTCGATTTGGTTGTTAATAATGATCTGGGTTTTCCCTTGATTGAGGGCATAGCCTGAGATTTTCCCAAACTTCTCGGCCTCTTGTTCTAGGGCAGTGATGGCACTCCGGGGGTCGGGAGTCACCACTGCCAAGTCGTCGGCATAAGCCATCATTTTTGTATCCAGCCCAAATCTGCTTGTCGCTCGAATAAGTTGATTCCTCTCAATTGCTTTAATAAGAGGATCAATATAGAGAGCGAAGAGCAGGGGTGAGCATGGACACCCTTGGCGGGTCCCCCGAGAAATTTTTATCTGTTCCGTCAGGACCCCATTAATTGTTACGTTAGCTGTAGGATGGCTATAAAGAGCTTGTATGGCTTGTATTGCCTTAGGCCCAAAGCACATTTTCCTCATGACGGCCCAGAGGAATGTCCAGGAGACCCGATCGAACGCCTTCTCAGCGTCAAGTAAGATTAATGAGATCGGGTCACCTGCTACCTGGGCAGCATCCAAAAGGGTAATAGCCCTTCGGATATGTTCCGTCGTGCTTTTTTTGGGGACAAACCCGTGTTGCCATTGTGAGACCAGGGGCTCTATTCTCAGAGATAATCTTGATGCGAATATTTTGGCATATATCTTGGAGTCACAATTAATTAGAGTTATTGGCCAGTACGATCCCATTTCGAGAGGGGATTTACCCTTTTTTGGAAATACTACTATCTTGGCATTGGACCAAGAGTCTGGTGGGGGTGCGCCATTAAAAATAGAAGTAACCAATAGAGTGAAAAGAGTATTTATCTGGGGAGTAAATATTTTATAAAACTCGACCGGTATGTGATCGGGACCAGCCGCTTTCCCATCCGGAAGGCTAGCCAGGGCTTTAGATATCTCATCCCATTCGGGAGTTTCCTCGAGCTGATCATGGTCTTCTGAGCTAAGCTCCGCTAACGTGATTTCACCCAGATATTCCAGGCTTTCATCCTCTCTTAATTCTAAGGGTCCCACCTTGTCTTCAGAATAAAGCCTTTGGTAGAACTCATAGAATGCCTTGCGAATCTTATTGGCATCATTTGTGATCTCGCCGGAACTGAGTTGAATTGATGAAATTTCGCAGGCAGACACCTGTTGTCTAATTCTAAGGGCAAGTTGGTGACCGATGTTATCACCACATTCATATACTTTTTCTCTAGCAGATGCCCATTTCATAGCGGTTTTCTCTGTGAAGATGGACCCTATTTCTGCTTTGCTAGCTACTACTTCTAATTGGGCATTCTCAATTTCACCCCCCAATTGGACTGCTAAGATTAATTTTTCCTCTGCCTTTTTGATCTTATCTTGTGCCCTCGCTAGTTGTTCTTTAGTTTTTTTATTCTTCCTTATTGAATACCGCAGGGTTTCCCCCCGGATGCCCGCCTTCATGGTATCCCATACGGTTCTAACTGCTGCGGATCCTATATTGATTTCTAGAAATTCTTTAATCCACCCCTGCATATGGAGTCGGTAACCTTCATCATATAATAAAGCTTTTTCAAAGCTCCAGCTCGAGATTTCTCCCCTGAGCCCCAGCCTCCTAATATTTAAGATAAGGGGATTGTGATCCGACATAAAGCGTGGGGCAATTTCTATAGAGCAGTTTTGAAGTAGTGATGAGGAAACCAAGAAATAATCTAGTCTGGCAAGGGAAAGGTGCAGAGCTGAAAAGTAGGTATAGCCCGGATGAGTTGGTTTTAAAGTGGCCCAGACATCATTGAGCCCATGAGTTTGTATTAGGTTAAGCAGGGCCTGATAGACTTTAGGCTTTCTACCTCTATAGGACCATTGATCAGTTGCTCTCCAATTGCTAGGTAGGTTGATGTTTAGGTCTCCAGAAACTACTAACGGTAATGGCCAATGGGCAAGTTCTCCCGAAATCCAGTTGATAACCCCGGGGTCGTCAGTATTACTCCCGTATATTGAGCATAGTGTGAAGCTGGAGTTGGGGGGAAGATGACATTCTGCAATAACCCACCTACCCAGAGGATCGAATTTCACCCTACTAGAGGTCAGTGGGTGCCTATTTTGAGCCAGAATTCCAACCCCTCCTGTCTTTGCGCCCTGCGAGGTACCACCAATAACCCTATAGCCCAGAGAGTTCAATAAGTGCTTCTGGGATCCCTCTATATGTGTTTCCTGAAGGGTAATAATTTCCGCACCCAGTGAACGTAGACCCTGAGCCACCTTCTGTCTTTTCAGGGCGTCATTTAACCCACAAACGTTAACGGACACTATTTTTAAAAAGCTTTGATCATTCATGTTGTTTAACATATTTGTTCTTATCATGAAAACACATCTTAAGTCATACTACAGTTTGTACATCCCACAGTATCCGAAAAATTATTATTATTATATTTTTCTTTTTTGTTTTGTGCAAATTTCCTTTTTCCTATTATTCATTAACTTTGCTTTGTTTATTTCAATATTTTAGATTCATCAATTATTATCACATTTTCCAATAACGTGACCCTCCCCACCACCAAAACGTGACCCCTCCCTTCCCGCCCCCCCCCCCTAAATAGAGCAATCAGGAACGTCCTGAATGATGGTTGTCAGTTAGGTTTCCTGCCGCAAAGCCGCGCCTTTAGATTAGCGTATAGAATTATCGGCTAAGGATTCTTTATACAATGTAAATTTGATCCTGAGTAAAGGGGTCAAACCAAAACCCAGGAGCGTCTCCAGTGTAACAAGCAGCCCTTATACTAATAGCATTCCCGCACACCTTTATTTGCCTCCCTTTCTTTTTATCTTAACCTCCTCCAGATACTCCCCTGCCTTGACCTCGGACATAAAGATCCGGGTGGACCCATTTAAAATAACTTTTAGTCGGGAAGGATTCATTAAAAACACTTGGGCACCAAGCTGTTGAAATGGGGTGATCATCTGGCGCAGATGCCATCTGCGCTCTACCGTTGTATGGCAGAAGTCGGGTTTGGCAAAGAACATCACACCATTACCCCCTTTGGGGAGTTTGGACGGGCCTGATCGTACACAAATTGCCTGAGGAGAAAATTCCCAAAGAACACTAAGAAAGCTCTGGGCTTTTCTGCGGAAGAGCTACTGGCATTTCGGTTCTGCTTAAGATGGAAGGGGAATCGATGCGCTCGCTGGACTTCGTAGTCCCAGTTCCAGTTTATTTGTGCCGGGAAGGTTTCTCGTAGCAGTTTTACGATGTAGCATCTTGGATCATCTCCCTCCGCTCCTTCCGGAATACCTAGCAGACGGAGGTTGTTCCTGCGTTGACGATTTTCTTGCTCCTCCATCTTCATCCTGACATCTCCCAGGCGTGCCTCATGAGCAGACCCCTGATTCTTCAAAGTGGTTATCTCCGTTTCTAGGCTCTCTGTACGACCTTCAACCATGCTGACCCGGTCGCTTATGTCGGTGCATAATTTGTTTAATTTCCGCAGGCTCCCTGTAGCTTTTTGGCTGCCCCCTTAGCGGCTCGATTGTCGGAGCGAACCTCTGCTTGGAAGTCCTTGATGGAAGTTAGGATTGAGGATAAGGAGGGTTCTACCATAGGTTCAGTCGCGGTTGCAGATTTGGCATTTTCCCAGATAGACAGCTGTTCAGCTTCTTCGCATAGGGGGTAAGACATTTGCGAGTCTGAATAGTCCCATTTGAGTTGGCTACGTCTTTTCTGGGGGTTTCTATTTTTCGTCTGGCGTTGCACCGTCCCTGTGTTTTTAGAAGGGTCAATATTAATGTCTTCACTAGAGCTGGAGCTAATTTGGTCTTCATCAGAAGTTGACAGAGAGCCGTCTGAGACCGAATAGAAATGTTCACCACTAACCTCTGGAGTCCAAGGGGCTCGGGGGCCAGGATTGGGTTCTGCTCTAAGAATGTAGTCCATGATACCTTTTGCTAGGTGGTTTAGCCCAGTTTCACTTTCAGCCATTGTTTTAGTAGGTTCTAGATGTAGGGGGCTAGCCGAGTCTTCAACAGGTAGTGCAATAATAGGAGGATCGGTGGGTAAGTTTGCCAAAACCACAGGGCCCACTGTGCTACTTTGATCTATAGGTTGTTCACCGAGAGATATCTCTTTTTGCACAAGCATGTCACTTTCTTGAGACCCCGTCAGGTTAAATTCAGGATTCGAGCAATCCTGCGCATCTACAAGCTGGCAATCTGGTTTGGACGCTGCAGGGGTTGTGGGGGTTGGGGCGCTGCTCAAGGTAGTGTCAGGAACAATAGGTAAAGCCTTAGGTCCAATGAGCATTTCCACAATTGTTGGTTGAAAACCCTCTTTAGCTCCCCCAGCGCCCCCAGCGCCCCCGATCTTCCCCGTACCTCGTTTTAGGCAAATAGCTTCCCTTTTACCTTTTAGTGAAATGTCCGGTATTGCAGCCTCCCCTGGGGCAATGTTGCTTGACGTGGGTTGGGGGGCCTTTAATTTGCTACTTTTCCCGGTTCTAGAGCCCCTGGAAGACATCTGCAGCCTCTGTTGTTGTCTGCTTATTGTAGAATAAAAAACCAGAGTAAGCGCCAAAGATACCAAGTAGCACAGCGATAGGAGGTGGATGAAGAAATAAGGCGCTCTTTCTAGCGCGGCATGTCTCAAATGTCCATTGCAGATTCCGAAGCTTCTTTTCGTGTACCTCCGGGCTTGAAACCAAAGCCGCTGCCCTCGCGTTCTAATCCTTTTCTTGATCAGTGGCAAGAGTCCCAGAGCAAGCGTGAGTATCGAGGAAACAATGTAGCACAGAATCAGGCGGCAAATGTAAAAATGTAACTCTCCTCCAGGCACGGCGTTTATCCTGCCGACAAAGAGTATTTCCAGGCTTCGCTGGACTGTAAATCGGAGCGCTCGCGTCCAGCTGCTTTTCACCTTCGACATTTTGAGTCAGTCCGCATAGCCGATTGCCGAGAAGCACAGCGTGCGCGGCTGGACGACGTGAAATCACACCAACACCATCTTGCTCTCGACGCATTTTACCAGTATCAACGCACCCCCAGCCCAGACTACACCAGACCATGCCAGACGGCCCGCTTAGATGGTTAAATCACTACATTGTGTGGTTCAGCAAGATGGGACCTAAAAAGAAGGACGTTCACTTACGACCCCTGAAGAAAAGATCAGCCGGCAATCGCCAATAAAAAGGATTACAAGGAGTACAATTCTGCCAACAAGCCCTAACGAAACCCTCCAAGCCGCCCCACAGGGCGATCAATTATGCACCTTTTTCAAAAAATGGCAATCCCAGCACCACCCAGGGCACTGTTCAGGTCTGGTAAAAGGACGAATCTCAGGATGAACCACCTTCCTGTTCCGACACATGCTTTTTACAGGAAACTAGTATCAGAAGTGCGAGCAGAAAGCCCTCTGACTGCCCGCATACTCCCAAAAGAGGACTACTTTTAAGTCTGGCAAGCTGCAGTGAGCCGGAAATGGACGACTCTCTTCTTATCACTGGGTCACATATTTGCAACATTACATCCTCATCCAAAGAAAAGGTGCTCGACCTCTCAATTGACAGGAAATATGAGGCAGCATCGACAAAAGAGGAACACGCTCCAGTGACAGTGACACAAATCCACAGGACCAAAAGTCATGACCAAGATGCCCAGAATATTGAGAGCACCGAGCCTCTTCCATCAGCCACAAGCTTTGTCTTATCTATAGATGATTCGATTCCAGATTCTCCAGTGGTAGGGGACCTTACTGCCTCCTCCCTCCAGAAACTGGGTCAAAAAATCGAAAGAACTCTGGAGCTAACCCCAAAACTGATGGGATTATTAGAGCCTCCACGGGACTCTAAAGTGGACCGATATCTATCAAATGGCCACGTCAATGAAGATCTACAAAAAATGTCCACAAATGAGACAAACAGCTCTATAAACAGAGCATTACTGTGGCAATCATCAAAGATGGAGGTCCAAATAGACCTCCTGCAATCGATAGTAGCCCGCCTAGTTAATTTAAGCACCAGGGTGGAAGACCTGGAAACAGGATAGTTCAGAATCTTGTTACCAACCCTGGCGCATGCTCCTGCCCAATTCTCATTGACAAGTGGGCTTCTCTCCCTGAGGTCCTAACGGACATTGTAGACATAGTCAGAGGAAGTAGGGACATGCTGGTTTCCAGCACACCAGACGGCGGGCGACCCCAAACATTCACCACTCGGCTTCGAGCAAGAAGGAGGCAGTCCCACCAGGCCCGAAGCTAACAGACAGAGACAAACACAATCAGGTAAAAAGGCTGGGGAGCCCTGCAAATGGGCCAGACGCAACTCCCGGCATACACAGGGCCAACAGCAGGGAAAGCGATGCTCCAACAACCAATACTCAAGATCTCGTTGCCCCAAGCACAACGGAAAGGCCAGATCCTCCCCTATCAAAGAGAGCAAAAAAAAGCTGAGGAAACAACTCAAAAAGATCAAAACAAAAGGGAGGCAACCACAGCTATGGAATACAGAGCACTACCCCCCACAAAGTGATGCTAAAAATAGACAGTTCTATCCAATATTTACAGCCAAAAAGGGGGGCAAGAAGGATGCTTCGTCTGGCCCAACCCATGGAGACCACCAAGAGCAGATAATTTCACCAAGACACACCATTGTAAAGGCCCCTAAGACTCCTGCCAGACCAAGTCCTTCTCCAGGGCACGAATTAGCAGTTGGAACATGTACCGCACCGGTAGACATAACCATCCAGGCAACGACAGCTATTACACTACTGCATCTGGATGTCCCATCACAATTTCAGCCAAGTATCGAGAAGCAGTCAAGAGCAGTGAACACACAAGGATGGAAAATCAGGAACCAAGTAGGAAATACCTTGAAACATCCAGCAAGTACAAGCCTGTGTTAAGCTCGGAAGTTCATGCTCTAGGAATAGGAGATGTGGCTTCAACCACAGACTCCCCAAAAAATGTCCATGAGGTGGTTCTTACCCCGAGATATTACATCACTGGACAGCATGACATCCTGAATTGGAGTAACATTCTCCACCTTTTCAAACATCTAGCCACCCTGCAACAAATTCAAACGGAAGAGTTGGAATGGGTTAGATTTATGAGTCTCCAGGGGGATACCCATGGCGATTCCACAGTGGTGGGTCTGAAGCAAAAGAAACTTCAACAAGCAGTATTGGACGTATCACAACAACTTGCTGAGTGGAGCATAGATGTCCAGCTTCTGCCACAATCAAAATATCCGCATGTCCTAGCAGTAAATATCGGGGACAAGGGCCCTGTTAAAAGCAAAACGACAGTCGTGAACATTACCTGCGCCATCTTGTCTGGTGGAATTCTATGTGCACATAAGTTGCAGTCATTTTAATCTATCACAGCCATTTTGTACTCTGTTGGTCACCTTTGTTTCACCCTGCCCTTACTAGCATCCCTCTGACCCTCTGACCGACCTGGTATGTGTGCTGGGGGCTATAAACTCTATTGCCACAACAAACCTCAGCGCCACTTGCTGCCACAAACTCGTTTTTCCTCTCATCTCTGTTTTCAGGCAAACCTTTGGACACTCTACCCCTCACTGCACCTAGTTACACAAACAGGTTCCAAACACCAAAAAGACTCTTGCAACATGATTTATTGCACTGCAAACAGCAAGACTTGTTGTTACCAACAATGGGACCTGTTTTTATCAACAGAACGGACTCTTAGATCTGGCCGGTCTCACATGTTTTAGACCCTGAAGCAAGGTCCAGCTGCAAGATAAGATTGTCTGTTTGACCTGGGTGGGAAGAGAATTACTGTTGGGCTTGTGTGACAACCTGCCCGGGCGGGGACCCCAAGCTTGTGTAACCATGTTAATGAAACAAATGCATTGTGTCAAACCTGTATAAAAGGAAGAGCCAAAGGAGTTATCAGCAGAACACCTCCCTCAGACATCCCGGTGTCTGCAGTTGACGTGATCTCCTCATGAGAAATAAACCTTTTTCTTGTCTTCCAGTTTCCAGCGCTTGCCTCATTATTTTGATAGCGAACCCAAAGTGAATTAGAGGTGGAACCCTGCACCGGGCAGCATTGAGAGTCTTAGAAGACTCGCTGCCTTTCACAAATTGGCGCCCAAACGTTGGGGCCCATCAGCGACGCGTGGGTCCGGTAGAGAGGTCCTAACGACGGAGTGAACGACTAAACAATTGGGGTATACCTGCCTGAGAAGACCCTTGTCTGGCTGCCGATCGACTGAACTTCACCGGTTCCGAACGGACCTCTCTCGAGGGACCTGCGGTCCTGACTGGGACCTTAGAGGAACGCCGCATTGATTGTTGGAGTGAGAGGACAACCAGGCACTGGAAGGGGAAGACGAAGAACTGTCCATACGGTCCGGGTAAGGTCGTGAAAAAAAAACGACAAATTGATTGATTGATTGAATAGTTTGATTGAAATACTAGTATTCCTTTTTTTTATTGAGTTATTTGCGACATTTCCCTGCTTGCAAACAACGAAGAATAGGAATATTCTCTCTCTTTGCAGGCAGCGAAGGACAGGTAGTGCAGACTTTTGTCTAAATTGATTGATTGAGATATTCATTTTTGACCGATAAATACGTCATGCCTGTTTTCTCTAGATTGTTTGATTGTAATTGTTTTGGACCCGACCGTTCGTTAGAGGTCAGTCAGCCGGCACCGCCGGAAGGCACCCCTAACAAGGACATGTACGTAAAGTATGGATTAGCCACCGTAGCTTATAGCAAACTATAGCAAAACCAAAGGGGATGATGGACGGAGTGTTGAACATTGCAAGCACTCACCCCCAGTCAACAGATCTGGGTTTAATCCATCATCATTCTTTAGCTCACTCCGCCACCCCAGTTCAGACATGGCCATATGCAAATCAGTCTGACCCTGTGCCTCATGGGAACAGTCCAGCCCGAACTACCAAGCCATGTCTTCCCTGGACCGGAAACAAGCATCCTGGGACCGGTTTCTGGCTTACAGCCGTCATCAGCCAGGCTATCTTGAATCCAGTGGCAAAGTGAGCAAGGGACCCACGTCTGGGCATACCCTGCCAACTTAGGACGAACATAGCAAAACCAAAGGGATGATGGACGGAGTGTTGAACATTGCAAGCACTCACCCCCAGTCAACAGATCTGGGTTTAATCCATCATCATTCTTTAGCTCACTCCTCCACCCCAGTTCAGACATGGCCATATGCAAATCAGACTGACCTTGGGCCTCATGGGAACCAGTCCAGCCCAAACTACCAAGCCATGTTTTCCCTGGACCAGAAACAAACATCCTGGGATCGGTTTCTGGCTTACAGCCGTCATCAGCCAGGCTATCTTGAATCCAGTGGCAAAGTGAGCAAGGGACCCACGTCTGGGCATACCCTGCCAACTTAGGGCGAACATAGCAAAACCAAAGGGGATGATGGACGGAGTGTTGAACATTGCAAGCACTCACCCCCAGTCAACAGATCTGGGTTTAATCCATCATCATTCTTTAGCTCACTCCCCCACCCCAGTTCAGACATGGCCATATGCAAATCAGTCTGACCCTGTGCCTCATGGGAACAGTCCAGCCCGAACTACCAAGCCATGTCTTCCCTGGACCGGAAACAAGCATCCTGGGACCGGTTTCTGGCTTACAGCCGTCATCAGCCAGGCTATCTTGAATCCAGTGGCAAAGTGAGCAAGGGACCCACGTCTGGGCATACCCTGCCAACTTAGGGCGAACATAGCAAAACCAAAGGGGATGATGGACGGAGTGTTGAACATTGCAAGCACTCACCCCCAGTCAACAGATCTGGGTTTAATCCATCATCATTCTTTAGCTCACTCCGCCACCCCAGTTCAGACATGGCCATATGCAAATCAGTCTGACCCTGTGCCTCATGGGAACAGTCCAGCCCGAACTACCAAGCCATGTCTTCCCTGGACCGGAAACAAGCATCCTGGGACCGGTTTCTGGCTTACAGCCGTCATCAGCCAGGCTATCTTGAATCCAGTGGCAAAGTGAGCAAGGGACCCACGTCTGGGCATACCCTGCCAACTTAGGGCGAACATAGCAAAACCAAAGGGGATGATGGACGGAGTGTTGAACATTGCAAGCACTCACCCCCAGTCAACAGATCTGGGTTTAATCCATCATCATTCTTTAGCTCACTCCGCCACCCCAGTTCAGACATGGCCGTATGCAAATCAGTCTGACTCTGTGCCTCATGGGAACAGTCCAGCCCGAACTACCAAGCCATGTCTTCCCTGGACCGGAAACAAGCATCCTGGGACCGGTTTCTGGCTTACAGCCGTCATCAGCCAGGCTATCTTGAATCCTGTGGCAAAGTGAGCAAGGGACCCACGTCTGGGCATACCCTGCCAACTTAGGGCGAACATAGCAAAACCAAAGGGGATGATGGACGGAGTGTTGAACATTGCAAGCACTCACCCCCAGTCAACAGATCTGGGTTTAATCCATCATCATTCTTTAGCTCACTCCGCCACCCCAGTTCAGACATGGCCATATGCAAATCAGTCTGACCCTGTGCCTCATGGGAACAGTCCAGCCCGAACTACCAAGCCATGTCTTCCCTGGACCGGAAACAAGCATCCTGGGACCGGTTTCTGGCTTACAGCCATCATCAGCCAGGCTATCTTGAATCCAGTGGCAAAGTGAGCAAGGGACCCACGTCTGGGCATACCCTGCCAACTTAGGGCGAACATAGCAAAACCAAAGGGGATGATGGACGGAGTGTTGAACATTGCAAGCACTCACCCCCAGTCAACAGATCTGGGTTTAATCCATCATCATTCTTTAGCTCACTCCGCCACCCCAGTTCAGACATGGCCATATGCAAATCAGTCTGACCCTGTGCCTCATGGGAACAGTCCAGCCCGAACTACCAAGCCATGTCTTCCCTGGACCGGAAACAAGCATCCTGGGACCGGTTTCTGGCTTACAGCCGTCATCAGCCAGGCTATCTTGAATCCAGTGGCAAAGTGAGCAAGGGACCCACGTCTGGGCATACCCTGCCAACTTAGGGCGAACATAGCAAAACCAAAGGGGATGATGGACGGAGTGTTGAACATTGCAAGCACTCACCCCCAGTCAACAGATCTGGGTTTAATCCATCATCATTCTTTAGCTCACTCCGCCACCCCAGTTCAGACATGGCCATATGCAAATCAGTCTGACCCTGTGCCTCATGGGAACAGTCCAGCCCGAACTACCAAGCCATGTCTTCCTGGACCGGAAACAAGCATCCTGGGACCGGTTTCTGGCTTACAGCCGTCATCAGCCAGGCTATCTTGAATCCAGTGGCAAAGTGAGCAAGGGACCCACGTCTGGGCATACCCTGCCAACTTAGGGCGAACATAGCAAAACCAAAGGGGATGATGGACGGAGTGTTGAACATTGCAAGCACTCACCCCCAGTCAACAGATCTGGGTTTAATCCATCATCATTCTTTAGCTCACTCCGCCACCCCAGTTCAGACATGGCCATATGCAAATCAGTCTGACCCTGTGCCTCATGGGAACAGTCCAGCCCGAACTACCTGGCTTGGCAGTTCGGGCTGGACTGTTCCCACAAGGAACAGGGTCAAGACTGATTTGCATATGGCTGGGTCCAAACGGGGGTGGTGTGGTGAGCAAAAGAATGATGGATTTAACCCAGATCCTTGTGACTGGGGGTGAATGTTTGCATTGTCCAGCATTCCGTCCATCAATTGTTTCTTTTGCATTTGTCGCCCTAAGTGGGAAGGGTATGCCCAGACGTGGGTCCCGTGCTCACTACACCACTGGATTCAAGCTAGCCTGGCTGAAGAAGGGTGATGCCCTGAAACCGGTCCCAGGATGCTTGTTTCCGGTCCAGGGAGGACCTGGCTTGGCAGTTCGGGCTGGACTGTTCCCACAAGGAACAGGGTCAAGACTGATTTGCATATGGCTGGGTCGAAACTGGGGTGGTGTGGTGAGCAAAAGAATGATGGATTTAACCCAGATCCTTGTGACTGGGGGTGAATGTTTGCATTGTCCAGCATTCCGTCCATCAATTGTTTCTTTTGCATTTATAGCAAACTATGGCATAAATACACTAGGAAGGACCGGGTAAATCAGTGGCCACTGACGGGATCTTTCGATCCCGCTAAAATAGAAACATTAGAATTAGCTCTCCACAAAAAGAAAACTAGACCAGCCATGTTTGACAGTTTTGGTTTATGGCGAAAAGAGGCAGCTCAAAGAAAGAAAAGGGACGAAGCTAGACAAGATAAAGAAACGCGAAAATCATCTTACCAAGCCTGTAAAAAATTAGAAGAAAAACTAAAAGAAAAGGAAATCGATAAAAAGGAACAGGAATCAAAAATATCAGGTCAATGCCCTGTTAGAACGCCCTCGACTCTTTACCCCAAGTTACCAGCAAAACAAAGGGTAGATGATGATTTATTGTTAGGTCCCCCAATCATATACATGCCACCCCCTTACGCCCCTACTCATCCCGTAGCACAACGCCAGGACCACCAAAGTATAGCCGGAGATGGCACGATCGCCTCAGTCTCCACCGCCTCTGCTCCCACCGAGTCACCCACACCAAATGCCTCATCAAAGGATACAGTAGTAGAGGTAAGATCAAAAGAAAAAGGAGCGCCCAGGGTCCCGCGATTAAGTAAAAATGAGCGAGCAGGCATTGATAAAATAGTTAAATCCCTCATAGATAGGAAGGAGACAGAAGAGTATGTAACTGACATATGCAACTCCTATGTTGAAAACCGCAAACGATACTTTATTGTACGTCTCTGTTACCACACTCTTACTGCATATGAAGAGAAGTACCAAGATGTAGGGCCCGAGCGGCTAGTGGCTCTCTATAGGAAGGTAGACACCGGAGATGAAGGCGACAACGATGTTACAGAACTCTTTTCATCCACACTGGAGGTATTCCGTCACCTCGTGGAACAAGGACGGATAGATAAGGACAGGACATCTAAGATAGCAGGACTCCCGGTGGAAAAACCAGATAGCATGATGCCGATAAAAGAAGTTGCCCTTATTGGGTACCTCCTAGAGGACAAGGGACTCATGACGATATGAACCATCAAGACGCTAGAGGAAGGGTGGTCTACAATTGGGTGTATCAACCATGGGACAGACAGGACATTTTGACGTTCCGTAAATCTTTACCGGATTTACGAAAGAACCCCACCGCCTTTTACACTGAGCTAGGTACCGCTCTGGGATCAACAATAATGACACTTGCCGACATAGACTTGTTCTTCGGGTTATGTTTGCCAGCAGATGTGTGGAAACAGATTAGGAAAATAGACCATACCGAACTGCTTGGTCATACCTGGGAACAACTCAACACACTAGATAAACAGCGGAACCCTGGTCAAAAACCGGTTAAAGCAATATTGGACCTCCCTGACAAAATAGTGCAGAAAGTGAAAACGCTGATCCCAGAGAAAAAGATAGACTGGTCCATAGTAACCGCGTGCCGCCAGAAACCACAAGAGGATGTCTCTAGAGTATTTCTCCAGATTTGAAACGGTGTTCTCCGATTACAGTGGACAAGACATGTCCACCGCAACCGGACACCACTTATTTGTGCAGAACTATGTCAAAGGACTACTGCCAGATGTATCCCAGAAATTACAAGCCAGCGAAAGTAGTTGGGCAGCATCTAAACCGGCGGCCATTCTCCAAATTGCCCAGTACTATGAGCATCAGAAAAACGAAAATGACAGGGCTACAGAAAGGAAAAAGAAGGACTTGAAGGAAAGGGTAATGGTAGCACAACTCCAGGGGGCGAATACAGGAAGGGAGCAATATAGGGAGGATACCAGCAGAATACCCCTAGAGTACAGCCACCTAGAAACAATTCATCGACATCATATGTAGGACGCCAAGACCTAGGACAGGATCAATGTGCATTTTGCAAAGAATATGGACACTGGAAAACCCAATGCCCGGCTTTGTTAGGAGCTGGTAGGGGCAGAGGGGCGAGGGAAATAGCAAGTGGACAGAGAGGAAGAGGACGTGGGAGAGGGTACGCGAGTGAAGCAAATGAGGAAAGGCCAGGAAGAGTGAACACATTTGACCATCCCAAACAGAATCAGTACCAACAGACAGATTATGACAATACGTACGACTTTGCATAGGACAGCCAGGGGCAAGGGAGGGATCCAGTCGAGCTCTATGTTGATCAGCAAGGCCCTTATGTTACCGCTGAGGTCCTGGGCACAAAGTCGCCATTTCTGGTAGACACGGGAGCAACACGTAGTGCACTATCCAAACGACTGATTCCAAGGGCACCCTTGTCAGGCTCACATGTGACCTCAATAGGATTTGACGGTACGCCCTCCACCAACCCTTTGTCCCGACCGATCC
Organism: Calotriton arnoldi; assembly: GCA_963921515.1. NCBI lineage: Eukaryota > Metazoa > Chordata > Amphibia > Caudata > Salamandridae > Calotriton > Calotriton arnoldi. Next base: position 1,292,331 of record CAWUFW010000425.1, on the reverse strand, counting down.
CTTTTAACCTTGACAACAATAGCGTCGAAACGACATTCCTCCTCTCTTCCAACACCCCAGACGCCATTATGGGTCTCAACCTTTTGAAACACTTCCATGCGACTATCAGATGCTCACCAGATGGAGTGCGTGTCGTCCTGTATGACAACCCCCAGCGCCATAGAGAGAACCCTTCTCAGCACATGTTTCCCATCTCCGAGACTGACGCATCCCTACTGGACACTTTGCCATCACACTTATGGGCTAGGGCTGATTCAGACATAGGACGAATGATGATTGACCCAGTACACGTAACAATACGACAGGACGCAACCCTACCAAAAGTACCGCAGTACAAAATATCGCCAGAGGGTGAGAAGGCACTGACAGAGATCATACACTCTTTGGTAGAGGCAGGGGTGGTAGAGGAAGTAGTGAGCAACGTTTGTAACAGTCCCATACTACCGATTGTAAAGAGACAGGGAGAGGGAGACGGAAAAGCCTACCGCTTCATCATTGACCTGCAGGGAGATAAACAAAATCATAGTGCCACAATACCCAGTAGTTTCCGACATCACAACAATTTTGACTTTAATCCCTCCACTGCCACCACCTTCACTGTAATTGACCTCAAAACGCATTCTTTTCCATACCTATACACAAGGACAGCCGCTATCTATTTGGATTCACCCTAAACTCCCGTTCGTACAGATTTTGCAGAGCACCTCAGGGGTACACTGAGAGCCCAAGCATCTATAGCCAGGCGCTTAAAAGACAGTTGGACGCCATACAATTGCCAGATGGAGTGGCACTAATACAATATGTAGACGACATCCTTCTAGCAGCGGACACTATACCAATAGCCGTCACAGCCACCATCAAACTACTCCATTTTCTTGCTGAGAATGGTCACAAGGTCTCCCAAAGAAATTGCAGTTCTGTAAATCACAAGTGACCTATTTGGGTCACCTTTTATCCAAAGAAGGGAGGAAACTCACGCCTGACAGGATCCAGACAATTCTAGACACCCCTGTCCCCAAAGATCAGAAACAAGTCCGCTCTTTGATAGGTCTCACTTCATTTTGCCGACAGTGGTTACCGAACTTTAGCCTCATTGTCAAACCCGTTCTCTCCCTCCTAGCTAAAGACATCCCCTCACCTCTCCCCTGGACCCCCGAACGCCAGTCAGCCTTTAAAGAACAACGCAATGCCCTTTGTTCAGCGCCTGTCCTAGGAACCCCGGATTACTCCAAACCATTCTTCCTCTACACGCACGAGAGGGAAGGATGTGCATTGTCTGTCCTAACACAATCAATTGGTCACAAACAACGCCCTTGTGCATATTTCTCTGCCACCCTCGATCCAGTAGCCAGAGCGCTGCCAGCGTGCCTGCGCGCTGTGGCAGCTGCAGCAGTATCGATACGCCAGAGCGAAGGAATAGTACTCTCAATCCAGTCACTGTTTTAGTACCCCATGCAGTCGACACACTACTAAACCAGACCAAAACCCAACACTTGACTAGCGCCCGACTGACAGGATATGAGTTGACCCTGCTAGCACCGCACATTACCCTAAAGCGATGCACCACCCTCAATCCAGCCACACTGTTACCCCTACCCGAAAATGATCCTAGCGTGACTCCACTACACAACTGTGTGACACTAACCGATGAACAAACAAAGAGTAGAATAGATCTCAGAGACACCGCCTTTCTAGAACCAGATGGAGAACTATGGGTGGATGGTTCGTGCATCAAACTAACCCGACGGCACCACCTCAGCTGCATACGCTGTCACCACAGCCCGAACCGTTCTGGAAACAGCCCGTATTCCCCAACGTTCAGCCCAGGCTGCAGAACTCATTGCCCTCACACGAGCATGTATCTTAGCGACTGACACGACAGTTAACATATACACTGACAGCCAATATGCCTTCGGGGTGGTTCACCATTTTGGGATCTTATGGAAAGAAAGAGGGTTCCTGACTTCACACGGTACACCCATCCTGCATGGAGATTTAGTCTCCACCTTGGACGCAAGCAGTCCTCCTCCCCAAGAAGTTAGCAGTGATAAAATGCCAAGCACATAGGAAAGTGACTGATCTCATTGGACAGGGAAATGCACTAGCAGACGTTACTGCCCGAGCCACGGCAGGAGACAGAACTACGACACGAATGTATGTGACCAGGTCACAAGCTGAACGATGGACTGACGCTAGGACCACTGTAAGGGACATACAGACTACAGGCAACAAGACGAATTGACCGAGTGGGAAAAGGTGGGACTAAAAGACGAGGAAGATTGCTGGAGAACTAAAGACGGAAATAAATGGCTGTTACCCAATGCCTACCTCATCCCCATATTGACCATGGCACATTTACCAGCACACATAGGCTCCACCCCATGATTGAACTAATCACCAGAGTATGGCATAACGTCAAGATAGCAGAATCTGCAAAACGCCTAGTACAACAATGTATAGTCTGCCTACAACACAACCCAGGGAAGGGGACAGTAGTACCACGGGGGGGTTTGGAGTCCCTGACCACCCCTTTGAGCATTTGGGCGGCACCAAGACCCACCTCCATTAACGATGTCCCGAACATATTAATGTCAGATTACTTGCATAAATTGACAAACGAGCTAACAATTATCCACCAACAGGTGCAGCAAGCCTTGCCTGACGTATCCAGGGGCCCGGGACATGAAATAAAGCCAGGCGACCATGTATTGATTCGCAACTTCCAAAGAACGAAGAATCTGGAGCCTAGGTGGACAGGCCCCTGGCAAGTCCTGATAAACTGAACACCTGCAAAACCATCGCAAAGACACCAAGACTGCTAACCTGCACAGCACAAAGACAATTGCACTTGTAGCCGCATTTCTCACCTGTCTCCTGCTAATGGTCGCACTCTGGATCATTGAAGAGAATGCACCTGCATACAGAACATTGTCACCCACCATGCAACCAACCACCAAGAAAGAACACTACCTGGTATCACTACCGCCACATCTCCGAGAACGACGCAAAGAATTCAGGAATAATTCTTTCGTGCAGATGTTGCACCAGCACAATCTTGCCACCAATGCTACCAACTGTTGGATCTGTTGGCTGTTACCACATGCCACTGAACATTCCATCCCTTTCATCCCTTCGCCCTTTTCTATTCACGGATCTTGCCTTGCCTGGATGATGCTCCTACAAGAAAGTTACAAAGACAATGCCACTTCCGACGGAACAATCGCCCAGTTCTACAACGAGTTCTGGCGAAACAAAACAGGAAGGACAGCCGCCCCCTTCTGCCCTCACACCTTCAATGCGACATTCCAGATTAATGTCCCCTCCAAAGAACGCAGTGGAAATGCAAGTGTTCAATAATCCTAACAGAGCCACATTTTCCTACCTGAAGAAAAGAACTGCTGCAACACTGACTGTGGCCCTATCTGTGGTGAACATCTCTGGCCTTGTTGCATTGAAGGCCGTGGGACTAAGAATGTGGGTCACAGCACCTGTAGCATTGTAAGGACTTTGAACACTGCCAACCCGCCAGCGCTTGTTGCATCACCCAATATGTACTTTGTTTGTGGAACCAAAGCCTACACCTGGCTCCCAAGAAACTGGGGGCACGTGCTACATCGCCTTTGTTTTGCCACCAACCTACACAGCCCCTGCAGAGCATCATCGAGAAAAGCGTTCTAAAGACATTGATCAAGCAGACTCTGCCTCATCACAGTTCCTCGACGCAGCAAAGGGCTCGTCCCGCTATGGGGTCCGATGGCAAACAGCCGAGCCAGCAGACATCTGTCCCAAGCGGTAGAGACCGCCCTGAACGTCACTGCTGGCATCCTCACCAACAACACTGCTGAGCTCCAAGCGATCCGTCTGGTTACCCTGCAAAATCGCATGGTCCTGGACGTGGTACTAGCGGACCGTGGAGGAGCATGCCGCATCATCGGTGCCAGCTGCTGTGTATACATTCCTGATAATTCACCTTCTGTCTATGAAGCAATCGAACATCTCCATAGACTATCTTCAGAAATTCATCAAGGATCAGAGACTTGGACAATTGGAAGTTGGCTTTGGGGCATCTTGAAGGAGTGGGGTTGGAAAATATCAATGATTCTCTTGGTCCCAGTATTGACAATATGTGGTTGTTGTTTGGGTATACACTGTATACCACCTTTGTGTTCTCTTTGCATAACTACCTTGCACCCTAAGACTATGGACACTCAGCTAACAAAAATGAGAGTAATGTATGATCAAGAGATACGGGACATTATGGAGATCGAAATAGACTGACAAGCTGGCTAGTTATGTTCAAAGGGGCCACTGTTAAAAGCAAAACGAGAGTCGTGAACATTACCTGCGCCATATTGTCTGGTGGAATTCTATGTGCACATAAGTTGCAGTCATTTTAATCTATCACAGCCATTTTGTACTCTGTTGGTCACCTTTGTTTCACCCTGCCCTTACTAGCATCCCTCTGACCCTCTGACCGACCTGGTATGTGTGCTGGGGGCTATAAACTCTATTGCCACAACAAACCTCAGCGCCACTTGCTGCCACAAACTCGTTTTTCTCTCATCTCTGTTTTCAGGCAAACCTTTGGACACTCTACCCCTCACTGCACCTAGTTACACAAACAGGTTCCAAACACCAAAAAGACTCTTGCAACATGATTTATTGCACTGCAAACAGCAAGACTTGTTGTTACCAACAATGGGATCTGTTTTTATCAACAGAACGGACTCTTAGATCTGGCCGGTCTCACATGTTTTAGACCCTGAAGCAAGGTCCAGCTGCAAGATAAGATTGTCTGTTTGACCTGGGTGGGAAGAGAATTACTGTTGGGCTTGTGTGACAACCTGCCCGGGCGGGGACCCCAAGCTTGTGTAACCATGTTAATGAAACAAATGCATTGTGTCAAACCTGTATAAAAGGAAGAGCCAAAGGAGTTATCAGCAGAACACCTCCCTCAGACATCCCGGTGTCTGCAGTTGACGTGATCTCCTCATGAGAAATAAACCTTTTTCTTGTCTTCCAGTTTCCAGCGCTTGCCTCATTATTTTGATAGCGAACCCAAAGTGAATTAGAGGTGGAACCCTGCACCGGGCAGCATTGAGAGTCTTAGAAGACTCGCTGCCTTTCACAGCCCCTGGTCCGTCTTGCGCGGTACCAACCGCCAAGGGGCCCACAGCAGCAGTTGGACTGGCTCAAAGGCCCCCACGGGCATCAGGATCTCATATCGCAACAATCATCGGGCCATACATGCAAGCCCTCTTGCTCTAGATTAAACAGGAACATTAAGAATCCAGCAGCACTATTCCTAACAGTCGTCGCACCAGACCCGGCAAGGCAGAGGCAAGGGGAGTAAACCCGTTCCAGCAGCAACTGACCATAATCTCATGGAACATCGCAGGGATCAGCAAAATCACACAAAAAGAAAATACGAAGGAGTTCCTAGAAAAGGGAGACATATTATGCTTCCAACAGACATGGGCCCTGTCCAGCATTCCATTTGCAGGGTACTACGTACATCATGTAGCAGCAACAAAAAGGAACCTCTTTGGTCGGCTGTCCGGCGGACTATCAGTCCTTATAAAACATGCCTGCAGCCTTGTGGTCACAGAAATCCAACCTACCACCCCTGGGATACAAGCATTACTGATCAGAGGCCTGAATCTAAATTCTCATCTGCTTTGCCTCCTGCTAATAAATTGTTACATCAATCCAGCACAGACCATGATGAAAGACTTTATGGATGCGCTGAGACGGACGCTAGACGATCTCCTAAACAAATATAAATCACATCAGGTAATCTTAGCGGGGGACTTCAACTTGAGGGTTCTAGATAAAGCAAACTCCCCTCTCAGGTGTAAGGGCCGGGCAGAACCCCTCTACAATCTCCTCAAAAATCACAAGGTATGCACAACTCACACACTAAAGGAAGCACGTTTGACATCCTGGCATCCAAAAGTAACCTTTGGGAATACCTTGAGAATTGACTATATCATAGTCAGTGAATCCATCGCAGCCAGACTGAAAGATTTTGAAGTCGATGACAGTGCCGAAAGTGACCGAAGGCCCCTGAGTGCTGTCATCCAGCTTGAAGTACCAACAGTCACCATCTTTCAATCAATAGGAGAGTCGAGAGGGGAAGAAAAGCATAAAGTCCTCCGGAGGATAAAATGGTCTGACAATATAGGAGAGAAGATGCGAGTTTGGCTGGATCAAAAGCAGGAAGGCACTCCACCAACGCATCTATCACCTATAAAGGATTGGGAGAATATCGTAGAGAAGCTCCAATTGAAGCTGGGAAACGCTCAGCATCAACATCCGTGCATCAAAGCGCCATCAATTGTAGGAAGTAAACACCACCCGAAAGACATACTTGAAGGCAAACGGGCCCTCCGTAAGGCCTTAGAAGCAAGGAAAAGAGGGGGCATTCCAACTGATGGACCGTCGGTTACAGCTCTAAGGTCAGCCCTAAGAAAGAAACTGTGGGAATACAAAAAGGAACATACAGAAAGGGAATGGCTTAAAGTTTTCTCTCTGTTGAAGAAAAATAACCCTTCCGGGCTGTGGAGGCACATCAATCAGCTGAGCAGTCGAGGGGCTCCAAGAGAAAACGGAGTGGCGGAGTATGATTTGCTAAACTACGTAACACAACTATACTCGTACGCCCCTTCAAATAAAGGTAGCTCAGAAGCCATGAGCTGGGGAGAGGGGCAAAGCCGACTAAATAATATAAACGTCCAAGATTCGAATGTCCCCTTTGACAACGGCCTTACAGATCTGAGCACCTGGGAAGAGGAGCATTGCAGGTCGTCAGGTTTGATAAATTCCGATATGGTTATCACGACCTTCACGAAAATGAGGAACGATGGAGCTCCAGGACCAAATGGGTTACCTGCACCTGTATTTAAAATAGCGCCAGACTTCTGGGCAGCAACCCTAACCCCGCTCTTTAACCACATCCTTTCTACAGCTAGGACACCAGATTCTTGGAGGGGCTCTATACTAGTCCCCATCCTGACTGTTTGAAGCCATCAAACTACAGGCTTATCGCCCTTCTCGATCTTGAAGCTCAGGCTTACACTTGTTTCCTTTTGAAGGATCTGGAGTCTTGGGCACAAGAAAAAGGCATTATCCCCTTCTATCAGTCAGGTTTTAGATCACAGTCGTCGACTCTGGATAACATCCTTGCGTTAGCTCATTTATCAGCCCAGGCGGTGAAGAAGAAAAGTCCTCCATTGTTCTGCTGCTTCATCGATTACAGCACAGCATTTGACAAAGTAGATCGCAGAAGGCTATGGTGGAATTTAGACAACTGGGGAATTCCATCTAAACTCCTGAACGCAATAATATCCTTATATGAGGATACCTGTGTGTCGGTCAAAACAAGCACCTATACAGTGACATCCAAAATTGCCACAAACAACGGGCTTAAACAGGGCTGTGTGTTGGTGCCCATCTTCTTCAATTTGTACACCGCAGACCTGGGGGCTGCTCTGCAAGGCGCCAATTTAGTAGCGCCTAGGCTGGGAAGTGTGAGGCTGCCGGTACCACAATATTCTGATGATACAGCAATAATGGATTACACCAAAGTGGGCCTTCAAAGAGCCCTACATGCGTTGGATCGCTTTATTAAGGATAACTCCCTGACAGTCAACCAGGGGAAGACCAAGGTAATCATCTTCAGGAGATACCGCCTCAAAAGGCAAGCACAATGGCTCCTGGGTGATCTGCAAATCGGCACAGTGGCTTCCTACAACAATCTTGGGGTCTGGCTCTCAGAACGGGCCAAGGCGAACATTCATTTGAAACATCTGACCTCCAAGGCCAACAATGTCACGCACCTGCTAAAACAACTGAGCCAACATCTGCTAAGTCCTTCGGCTGGACCAATACTGACAGTTCTAAAAGCAAAACTGCTTCCAGATATCAGTTGCAGCCACCTGGCCTTCCCTGGGTCATTGGAAGTCTTTTTAAATTTAGCCCAAGCCAAAGCATACAAATCAGTGTTCCTTATCCCGAGGACTGCCAGGAAATCCAGGCTGAGATTGGAGCTTGGCCTCAGGAGGCCGGATCTGACCTGCCTGGGGGACCTTATGAAGCTATACCTAAGGATCTTGAGGGCTCCAGCAGACTCCTTAAGATATCAACTGAGATCCACCTTCGAGGAAGCGGGATCAGTCTGACATGCCAGCCTTGGCCGCGCTATTAACACACTGAAGATAGAGGCAGCAAGTCTACGGCTTTTGGAAATTTCAGTCAATGCCTGGAAAAAAGCAGTAAATAAACAAGTCTGTGAAACATCCTTTGCTCAAGACATTAAGGCCCTTCGTTCAAGTTCTAACCTAGAGCCACTAAACAAATCATACATGCCGGGAAAAGCCCAACCCTACGCAAGCGAGGCCCTGACATCGCAAGCCCGAAGTAAAATACTTTTTATGAGACTTACAATGCTACGCATCGCTGATTTTAATCGAGCATGGGCACGTAAGGGGGAAAATACAGAATGTAGGCTGTGCTCCTTCCTGAAGGAATCCTGGCTGCACCTCCTGTGCTGCTGCCCCAAACTGAATAATGAACGTCGACGCCTCCTTCGTCGGATCTGTACTGTCAGTGGAGCAAAGACCTGCAGAGAAGCCTCAGCCTTATGCTTTTCAAAATCAAAGACAATGATTTTAGCAAGATTGGGGAAATTCACGCACCTGATCAGGATTGCCTTGAAGGACTCACAGGAATGCAATCCTGCTCCTGTAACTGACACGCCAAATCTCGCTGAAGCAAGCAGGCTGGTCCCCAACAGGCACAGAGGAGTGCCGCTCTTTTAATCAGAACTATCAAGTCCGAGTATCTTTAAAATTTTGTAACAATTTGCTTTTAATCAAAAATGAATTTCGAATAACACTGGGGAATGTATAACGTGCCTAAGGGCATACGGCTGAGCACAAAGCTAGGATATGGATGGGTGCTGGGGGCAGGAGGGAGGAACTGTTTAGCTCAATTATGATCCTTTTTAACAGCGTTTTTGCTTTTACTGTAATGATTTTAAATAATTGAACAGTTAATAAAATAAATATTTCACCCAGCAGAATTGTGCCTTTTTAGGTCGAGCCTAGCGCAGCGCGCATGCGCTGCTCTAGGAGAGGGCCTCTTGGAAACACTCCAGACTTTCTTAAAGCTCGTGCGTGTGGTTGTCACATTCTATTGGCCTTTGCGTGTGGCTTTCAATAATGAAAGCACGCAAATGGCCAAAGACGGGTGCATGTCCCGCCTTTTCTGTAAACGTTCACTCCCATGGCCTTTGTGTCTCGGGAGCGAGCAGCTGCGCGCAGGGTGCCAGCTGCATTCTTTGCATTCTTGGATCATGTTACTAATTGACCCAGGCTTTCTTTTTTCTCAGCTTCCCCTTATCTTACAAACTTGTGACCTCCGCTTCTTCTCTCCTCTCTACATAATGGGCCCCTTTCTCTGCCCTCTCCGGAAAATCGACCTTTTAGATCAACAACACGGGCGCACAGTTCCTTTTTAAACTTCAATTAAAGCGCGGCTGGAGGGCGCTGCGGCCGCTCTGCGCCCGTGTTGTTAATCTAAAATGACAACCATATGTCGTCTTTCGGTAAACAAGTGACAGCGTTTAGTTTTGCAGGTCATTCATCTGTAATCCAGCAGCTGTGACTTCTTGTACAAAAAATTATTATTAGCATACAATAAAGCCCCACAACACACTCCTCGCAGCATTCGCTTCTCTGTTTAACCTCCGACCTAACTCCTGGAGGTCTCCCTGCTCAACATGGCACAAATGTACACCTTGCACTTTGTAATTGCTAAACTCATGGGCACCCACCTCAACAGGTCCCGCTGGTGCTTAGTCGCCTCTTTGATTATTAGCAGACTCCTAATAGCCCCTCGGGACCGGTGCCTCTACTCGCTTCAGCCCCCCACCCCCAGCCTCGGAACGCGCGTTTCCTGTTCTCAGACACTCGCACCAATGGCAAAATCTGCCTTCCTAACCCTCGCTGCAAAATAATAATTTTGTACTTTTGCAGAGTCCTGTTGTATTAAGAGCCCTGGCTCTCAATGGGGTGGTGTTTATTAGTACTTGGAAGCAGGCTTTGATGAGAAGCGTCGTGGAGGTGTTTAACGTGAACTCCCCCGCCCCTCCTCCATGTTGCTTTCCTACAAACTGTTGTGGGGGAGGAGGGGGCAGCCTACTGCAGTGAACAGATGCCCTCTTGCCACAGGACAGTCCAACTGTTCGTCCCACCTCTCTCCCTGCAGAGCCTTTCATGTGGATGCCGCGCTTTCACTTTCAAATCTCTGCAGCACACGCTTCACCGATGCTGCGCTTAAATTGTTATTTCCAAAATTCTGCAGGCTACTCTTGTTTTCTCTCCGCCGTCCCCCTTCAGAAGCCAAGGAGTTGTTTCATCACAGCACTCTTCGATTCCCCCGTCCGCACATAGGCTCTTGCAAAAAAAAAAAACAGGACAATAGAAACCATTTAGGCTAACTTAAAAAAAAAAAGCCTTGTTTCCTCGGAAAACGCAGGTGCTGCAACAGAGGAAACACGTCAGGTTGTTTATTGATTCTTCGTGCTATAAGCTTCATCAAGATCTGTACCTATTTTTTTTATTACAAACTCTTGCATCTTTGTAATTTCATTAAATAGCTGCTCACACAAGTGATCACTTTATTCTGTCCCAGATTTTGGATTTTCAGATAGCCCCTCCTCATTTGGTTCAGTTAATATGACCCTTGTGGATTGAACTCGTGCTCAGAGCCACTGCTCCCATGGCTGGCAGTTTGTCGTTGTGCTTCTATTTGGAGAGTATGATATCTCCCCACAACAGGCTTTAGCAGCCCCCGCGTATGTCTCAGTCTAGGCTGATGCAGTTTCCAGGACACCCCTCCTCCTCCTCCTCTCCCATTTGCTTCAGTTAATATGACCTGTGCCAGAAGGCTGCTAATTAATATACCGGAAGTACCCCCTACTGACTTGTAGCAGTTCGTGAACCACAAAGTATTTACCTTCCTCCCTGCAATACAACAAGGAGGCTTTTTTATATGTGGTAACATAAAATGCAAGCTTTTAAACTCTTACAGGCATGAGAAAATCAGAAAATTGGTCGTATTTTGATTCTCACTGCTGTCAGCCAACACTCATAGGCTAAAAACATTAGAGTTAATAAAAAGACCAGATTCGCTAGTGGTGCTTAAAAAAACTTCATATATCAATCTAATTGTACTGTCTGTAGCACTAATATTTTCACGTGCTAAGAGCCACTGCCCCCGTCTCCGGCCGTTTGTCGTCTTGATGTCATTTGGGGAGTATAATATGTCCCCACGGCAGGCTTTAGCAGCCCCCACGCGTGTCTCAGCCTAGGCTGATGCAGTTTCCAGGACACGCCCATCCCCTCCTCCTACCGTTTCACTACTGTGGGTCCCGTGACCATTTACATCCCATAGGAAATGGTTAATAAGGCTTTCCAGTACATTTGGTAAATACCTACACCAGTGGTTTATGTTTTGCAGAGGCCAAAACCATTTAAAATGATGCTTCTTTCACGAGGCATGTTCATGTTATTTTCCTTTAACATGTCTCTGCAATCCCTAATTCACCCCTGCCGTTGCTGCTCTGGTGTTTATGTTGGTTTCCCCTGGCCTCATCCCAGCTGTTTCCGCTTGCTTTCCCAGCCCACCCCGTCCAGCTTTAATTCCCACCAACATTCCTTCCCCCTCCCTTGTGTTGCTGGTTACAGCTGGCGCAGTAGTAATCACGGTAACAACACCAAAAGTAGAAAATGCATTTTTAGCCAGTCTTTGAATAAAATATGTGCAAACACACCAACCTGTTAATTGTTTCTAACTTTTAATTAAAGCACATTTTTAACATGAAAGCATCAAGCAGAACATAATACAATGCATCTTTTTGTAAGAAAATGAGGCCAGGTGAATAAAATCTCTCAAAATAAACATCTTCCTCCAGCACAGGCGACCATTTTATGTTCTGCTTAAAGGCATTTCTTCTTGCTATTTCTGCAGAGCGGCAGAGCACCCAGGATAATGTGCAGCATGACTAACCACTTATACGGTCCCAAAGGCGAGACCTATTGGCTATGCCAATGCTTGTTTTACAATGTGGGTACCTGCATATTTTGAACCCTAGCTCAGCCGCCACCCAAAGAAACCTATTACACCCAGACATTTCTCAAAAGTAGAAACCCAGGGGTGTCGTGGGCGGTGTGCCTTATGTGGATCTAACAAGGTTTTCTTACCCAGAAGCCCTTGCAAACCTCACACTTTGGCTAAAACACACACATTTTCCTCACATTTATGTGAGGAAAAGTTCTGGAATCTGGGTGAATCCTCAAATTTCCTGCCACCCACAATTCCTCACTGTCCCCCAATAAAAGTGGTACCTCACTTGTATGGTTGGACCTAGTGACCGCAACAGTAAAGGGCCAAATGCAAAACCTGAACAGATCAAAATTTTCTACTCAAAACAGACCCTTTTTTGCAATGTTAGTGGCTGCCGAACTTGGGCCGTAGCTCATGATGGAGCAGGATAAATGAAAAATTTTAACCTCCTAATAATTTACGTAAAATAATTAATAAACATGTTCGTTTAAGTAAATAACCAACAATGTATGTTACATGTGAAGGGTTAAAGGTAACACGCTATTTTGTGTGCAAATTAATCTACTTATAATTGTTGATGTGGCTAACATAAACGTAATATTTGCGTACTAATAGAATAATGAAATGTATGATTTGTGCTTTAAAAATAAAACGTGTAGTGGCAAAATAAAGCGATGGTAAGTAAGGGACGGCTTTATATGTTGCTTTTTGCTAGGTAATACCTAATTGGGGTACGTAGAATGATGGGAGGGAAACGAAAGGGTTTATATTCTTTATTTTAACAATATTTTGTTTATCTTTATAAATAGTGCGCTTAGGCCTGTTGAGCAGCGATATAAAATGGCCGCCATGAGCTAGAATACGCATGCGCGAGAGGAAATGTAGACAAGGAGAAAGGCCGTGAACAAGAATGACCACGTGATCGTTCCAAGAGCCTAGGATGAAAGCATGGTCAAGGCTATTGTGACCTTACTGAGTAAATGTGTGCCAAGATGGGTCAGCAAGAAGCGTGAGAAGTCGAAAAGAATAAATGGACAAAAGAACTGTTGAACCTAGAATGTATCGGAAAATGATACAAGTTGGACTGATCGAAGCGGATGAGTAATGTCACAAACTGTGGGAAACGATGCAAGTATGGACATTCCACAAAGAACTGGTTAGAACAAGGACATTTGATAAAAATATGTATATGGTCTCAAACGGACCAATTAGAGAGAATCACGCCATAAAGATGCAACATTTTCAATTAGTAAGCTAGTATTAGGGTATAAGAAGACCTACTCTGGAGGGGAGGGGTGAGATGCTTTTGCTGTTTTTGGCTGCTGTTAGCTGCGTATGGAGTTGCTGCTGCTGATGCTGACGAGCTGATGCTGCTGCTGCTATTTTATATTTTTATTGAGTATAAGATGCTGCTTTTGGAGAACTTTTACTCCGGATAGATTTTCCATTTAGAACTATTAGACTTTTATTCTTAAAATACTGAAGAGGAAATGAACGAGAAGGCCTGTTTTTCCAGAACAGATAGATAGAGATTTTGGGAGTTCTTGCTGTGACGAACTTTATTTTTCCAACTAATAGGTATGCATTGCAATTTCAATTTATTCTTATAATGATGATAAATGTAATAATCTGAATAATAAACCTAAACTTATTTCTTGCTTCAAAACTTTATATGAACTTTATTACTCTTTAAACAAATGACTCAGTGGTTCTTTAGCTCAATGATTAATGAAAAATGTTAAAAGGTTATTGTGATTGAGCTGGTCTTAATCACCATCAACTGATTCCTACTAGTTGGTCCATCGACCAATGAGCGGAATACCTTAAAAGCAATGAGAAATATTATGTCATGTTAAAAAGAGGTATCCCGTCTCCTTCCAGCGAATCGTTCTACTGTTTTTCTCCTAGGTTGATGACGGAGGAAATCCAGGGAATAAATGAGTGAGTGAATGCATATGCGGTGTTATGGGCCCCACCGTCATATGGATATAGTCTGTGTATTGGAGGGATAGTTGTACCTGGATGACCGAGTCATATAGGAGAAGAATTTTTATTGTTAGCGCTGCGGCACCTAGGGAGACCTACCAAACCCAGACATTCCTGGGGAAGTCGTGGGTAGCATGACTTGCATGGATCTCACAAGGTTTTCTTGCCCAGAACACCTTAAAAACCTTAGATTTTGGCAAAAAACACACATTTTCCGCACATTTTTGTGAGAAAAAGTTCTAGAATCTGTAGGGAGCCACAACGTTCCTACCACCCAGAGTTTCCACATGTCTCCTTATAAAAATGATACTTCACTTGTGTGAGTGGACCTAGCACCCGTAAAAGGAAAGGACCCAAAATGCAATATGGACAGATCAATGTTTTCCTATTAAAACCAACCATTTTGTTTGTAATTTGAGTAGCTGTGGATTTTGAGTCCTAGCTCAGCCTACACCCAGGGGAAACCTACCAAACTTGCCCATGTCTGGAAACTAGACACCGAGGGCAGTTCAGGATGATGTGACGTGCCTGAATCTTATGAGGTTTTCTTACTTAGAAACCCTTGCAAACCTGAAACTTTAACTACAATTTCACATTTGTGTGAGGGAATGTTATGGAATCTGTGGGGTTCCACAGATTTCCTACCACCCAGCATTCCCATACCACTTTTTGATCATTAGGTACTGGTGTAATGACTCTGTAATGCAATAGTCCCCACTGACCAGGTCTCAGTGCATATGCTCTGACCCATAAAAGTGTATGTGAATTAGCTTATACCCAATTGGCATAGGTTAACTTACTTATAGGTCCCTAGTCTGTAAAACCAGGAGTACCCAGGGCCTGTAAGCTGAAGTGACCCTCTTGGACTACAGTACTTATTGTGCCACCACAAGTGTGACAAAGAAAATCATGTCTCCCAATGTATGTGTACCTGTGAGCGTTACAATACATCAAGGGTAAAGTGTGTGCATATTAAATGCATATGCTAGATGTATGTGTGCCTATGAGTATTACAATACACAAAGGATACAGTGCTGGACAGTGTGCACATTAGATACAAGGGCTGGATGTGTGTGTGCTTCTGAATTGTACAGTACATGGAGGATACAGTACTGTGCAGTGCATATATGTGTAATAGATTGATCTGGGTGTATGTGTGCTTCTGAAATGGTACATTATGTGGCGGGCCCCAAATTCCATTTTGGGAAACCCAGGCCTGCACATGTAGAGGAGGTAGATAGATCCCCCTGACAGATTTGTGGATTGCTACAATCTTGTAAGTTGAGTGGGGCACACGATGGGGAGGGGAGGACCAGACCTTCCCTGTACGCTTCAAAAGAAGCTCTTTGATTCAGTGAGAGGTTACCAGGAAGGGCCTGGGCACATTTCAGGAAGGCAATGGGGCTGATAAGGTAATGATAACGAGTGGGGCTAGGGCTCCTGGGCTAACCTTTGATACATGTATCACTGTGGATGTTATCCGGGTGTGAACTCTATTCACTCCATGGCCTGTGTTGTGGGACTAAAAGCTTTGGAAACACCTCTGCTGTGACAGACTGCTTTTCAAGAGGAAAACGGAGCAGAGGAGTGTGCACTTGAAAAGAAACAGAACCCCAACATAAAACGTCAAAGGCTCATACCCTAAATCACATTTGGTGTCTAGAAATGGACTATAAGAAGCGGAGGTTGAGACCCCAAATATTGTCATCTGCCAAGCAGCCAGACCGGCTGCGTGAGGAGGGGAGCTCTGCAAAACTTCTGCCTGTGACCAGGACTGAGGGCCAAGGCCTGCTCGGCTGGGGACATCATCCAGGGAATCCAAGCCCACCTGCCTTGAAGCCTGGACCACCAGTGCCTGCCTACTTGCCCAGACCAGTGTGCCTTGTGAGGAAGTGGAGAGCATTGGCGGGAGTGAGGTCCGCTGGGAAGCCCTGTTGGGTGAAACCCCGGCGTGAGGTGTGAGGAAACAGCTGTTGTACCAAGCCGGTCATTTGCTGTGTACAGGACTTAGTTGGCAACCCCTGTATGCCAGGTGGGGCCCGCCATGAAGATAGCTATGTAAAAAACAGCCATGCAGGAAGGACGGATGCATTGTGCGGTAGTTGTGCGGTGACCCCGAATGCCAGGAGGGACCGCAGAGGAAAAGACTGCCTTGTGGTAAGGACCAAAGCCTTGTGTGGGAACAGTGCGGTGACCCCGCATGCCAGGACGGGCCACCATGGTCACTTCACCATGCTGATCGAGCCGAAGTCTATGCACAGTGACTTGCGGTGACCCCGTATGTTGAATGGGGTCACTGGGAGTACCAAGGACTGCAACTTGTTCTTTCCCCCCTGCCGTAGAAGTGAGGACACCATGGGAGCACTCATGCACTTTCACCTTGGCGAGGGATCCAAGACAGGATCGTTGTAGCCACCCTCAAACGGGAACCAACGCAACACTTACCCTGCAGGAGGAGCTGCAGGATGCCACCGCTCGCTTCAGGAGTGCGATGGCGAGTGAGAGAATCTGCACCCACTGAGTGCAGCCGCCTGGCCCGTGTGTGGCCGACTCACCTGAACATGGCTGCAGCCTCTGTGAGCACCCCCAGACAGGCACTAGGGCATTCCATATCTGCCAGTGTCTGAAAGCTTTGTTTCAGGCCTCACATCCCTGGGGGAACTTGCTGCTAATCTGTGCACGTTTGCGCTGAACACTATTGACTTTAAATCAGGGCTGTGGTGGACTCTTGACACTCAGACTACTAGTGGGGCATAACCTGAATGTTACCAGTAGTGAATGGGGATTAACCACTTGAGGATTGAGTGGGACAGGGACTCGCCAAAGAGACACGAGGACCACAACCTCAGGGGAAAACTGTGTAATTGTAAAATTTGTATTTCTCCTTTGTGTGGGTAGCAGTAGAAATAAAATACTTACCTTTTTTCATAATAGTGAGTATTTGGATGGATAATGTTTATTATCTGGTGAGGTCTCATAACCACACCATATAATAAAAGCTTTTGATCACCCATGTATCCTGAGAAAAATGGCACCCCACTTGTGGCCCTAACTCCCTTGACAGGAAAGGGTCCTTACAAGGACTCACTTTGACCCTGGTGTTATCAGTTCCTGTCACAAGCACTAGGCCCAACCATAAAAGTGCGGTTGCATTTTCTTCAGTAATGCTGGGTGGTAGGAATTTTTCTCGATGACTGCAGATTTCGCAAGTTTACGTCAAAGAAATACAAGGAAAATGTCTGATTTTCGGCAGAGTTTGAAGTTTTCAGGGCTTTGTGGGTAAGAAAATATCATGGGATCCCCATGAGGCATACCACCTGGGATGCCCATCAATGTCTAGTGTTCAGAACTGTCTAGGTTTGGTAGGTTTTCCCAGGTGGCGGCCAACCCAAGCCTGAAAAGTATAGCCATTCAGCATGGCAAGGGGTGGGGGCACTATTGGGATTTAGCCCCACTTTGCTTGTACATAGGTAAAAACAACATCCCAAAAATTTTACATTTCCTCCAACTTCCAAAGAGGCAGAAAGACTGTTGTACCCTTTTTAGGGCGACGAAATGGCCCTGCACACGGTGGCCCGCCCCCATTGTTTTTTTTATCTTTAATTTTCCATTGTGTGTAGTGGGCTTTCTGCTCCCTGGTGGGGCAGCCTGGGGGCAAACGGCCCAATCTGCCCCCACTATTGGCAGGGGTGGCAGAGAGTCTGTTCTGGCCTTTTTTTTGGGTCGGGGCATTGTACTGTACATTGTGGGCAGCCTCCACCCCTTTGGCTTTTTTAAAAATGTGGCCCTGGTGTCTAGTGGGCTTTCTCCAACCCTGGCAGAAGATTGTGGATAATCTCCTCAATCGGCCTGCAGGACAGAAAGACCATTTGTTGGGGTGGGCTCATGGCCCCGTGCTTGATGGGCCACCCCCATCCCTTCATTTTGTTTTTTAGGTCTCGCCTAGCGACGCAGCGCATGCGCTGCTCGCCTTGGCGAGATCTATTGTTGTCGGTTTCTTAGCCGAAGGGGGACAGGACATGTGCACGCGTATGGAAGACAGGACATGTGCACGCGTACGTCTGACGGCTTAGCAGAAGAGACAGCAGATGTGCGCGTACGGGGACAGGAGATGTACGGGGGACAGGAGATGTGCACGCGTACCACTCGGCTCGGTCGTTCCCTCTCTCCCTCCCTCCCTGTCTGCGCGCACGCAGGACAAGAGATATGCATGCTTTTGCTTCCATTAAATGCCGCTACAGGACAAGAGATATGCACGCGCGGTCGCTCCCTCTCTCCCTCCCTCCCTGTCTGCGCGCAAATATCCCAAGTGCCGCCGCAAAGCATTTTCGCAGCTGATTTAATTTGAATTGCTCCTGTATAAAAAATACAAAATGTCCTTGTGATAGATAATTTTGATTCCTGAAGGTTTACTTATGGGCCCAGAATCACACGGTTTTAAGTCCAGTGAAGTGCCAAAGCCGGGATTGGAACCAAGGTCCATCAGTTTCAGTTTCCATTGAGTCCTTCATCCCTGACCTCATCGAGGTCAAGTCAGCGCTTGGAGGTAGTCTAGCACTGAAAGAAGCACGCGCCACTCGTTCTGACATTTGTCGCTCACCCTTTCAGTCCGTGTGATGGAAGCACAGTTGAGGGCCTGCACATTGTCATTGACCCACAACACGCGTGCATTCACACCGGATGCTCTAAACTCCTTCCCCGTGTGCTTAGAAGGCGTGGTCAGAGTCAGCATGGCATCAGCAGGCTGGCTGCAGGTTTTAAAGATGCCAGCTGTCTGCCTCTTGTGTAAGCCCCCTGGTGATAATCTGAGGTGAGCGCAGTCGTGAAGTTGACATTTCGAAACTTTTTTTTAAATCAAATACTTGATAAATATTGCCTGTCTGAGGAATTAATGACTGAAAAAGTAACATTCTGTAGGAAGTTGGTTTTGTGGGACCAAATTAGTTCACTAAACCTATGTTTTTGCCGCATTCACCCGCATGCATCGTTTTACCCCTACACTATTAGTTTCACTCCAGTACCAGTAGCGCATGCCGCTTTAGTTAGATTTTTTTTCTTTTCTTCGGTATTCAATGTAGTGCCTAGATTCTGTCTTCCGGCTCTCTCTGAGCACTTCGAGGAGCTGCGAACCTACCGAGACTAGAAACGCAATGGAGAGATTTGTGCTATAAAGAGAACGTCACAGCAAGCAGGGTGAGCAGTGGGCAAGCTTTGGGCTATGACAATTGATTTCTTTTTTTCCTGTCCCTAAATTTTTCATCTAGTGTATGTCACTGTTCATTTCTACTCATTTTATTGATAATATTTGTATAGTGCCAACTCAATTGTGGGCTCAACAAAGCGCTCCCTGTAGTTAGACCAAAAGAGCGGAACAAAAGTTATTCCAATAACTCATTTAATGAGAGTGACAGATTTTGGCTACTTTCTGTTGCGAACGAGCGACGAACAGGTCCGTTTCGAGCAAGAATTTGCGCCCATGGGCGCCATCTACGCCCAAGTGGGGCCATCCACCCCTTGATCCGAATTGGGCAACTGGTCTCCGTAGCCCTGACATTTGATTTGTACGTTTAGCACTTCTGTTTTCTGTAATAACGTTATCTTTAAAGGTCAGAATACTTACTTTTTCTGAATTTCCTTTATTTTTGAATCCCCCACACTTTTGGTGCGAATACTAGCTATGCCCCACAGCGCTATATGTTTGTGATAAGGGATGGCACCTTTCCCAAGAACACAATATCAGGAACGTTCAACCTCTCCCATTGCCTCCTTTAAGCTTCCGTACTGTGAGCGCAGAATAATCTTTTTACTCAGACGTTCACCAAGCAGGGCGAAAGGTGTCCGTGACTGTGGAACGTCTTTGAGCGCGTTCTTCCTCTGGCTCATGGAGTTGCATTTACACTCCAGTGACACTGGATGACGTCATGCTTCCAGTCGTTGCAACTGAAAAGGGCGCTCCTCGTGCACGTTTTGCACACTCGCAGCGTCTGTTTGTGAGCACCTCCCAGGGTGTAAACTCTTGACAGAGTTGGTTGGGAGAGTCCCGCAGGAATGTGTGTGAGGAATGAAAGAGAGCTAGGAAAACAAGGCGTGAGTGGATGTTTTTATCGATTCGTGCTGTCAGGAGTGCTTTTACCAAACGGGACTCAAGTCGCTGCTGCTCCAGCACTGTGCATACCTCTAAGATAGCTCGGTGTGGTAAGTACCTGCTGCTATAAGGTTTCGTCTCCAAACTTTTTATCTGTATCTTATTATAAACAAGAAATAACTTGGTCTCCTTTAACCTTTCCTTTTATTGAACATCAAAATATCTTTCCTACATTAATTAGCTCGGAAGAGCTCCCCTGAATGTATAAACTTAACATATTTGTCACATCTTAATCCTTTGTATACTTTAGCACTCCTTATATTTTTCATGAATATATTTCATTTAATACTGTTTTTTAGGCATTTTTATAAATTGCCATATGCAGTTCTCGTTAACTGGCGCGACCCAACCCCCTCTTTATTTCATATTTAATATAGTATATTGTTCTTGAACCTGGGGTTCCTGGCACAGCTGGGCTTTGCAAGTAAAGGAACTAAACTAAATTATATTTGAATTCATAGTCGTAAGTAGATGTTAACTTATTTTAATGATGTGTTGCGGTTATGATTCATGCTTATACTCAAATATTGAGCATGCAAGTAACAGGTTTATATCCCTTTTGGGCCTTTCATCCTTCTGAGGTTGATAAAATGAGTACCATTTACTAAGAGTTTGAGGGCTACTGCACTTGTTGTACTTCGGTGTCCAGCACTCCTTTGCTACTTTGCTAGTTTATGTTTTACAATTTCCAATACAAACACACATTTAATGTGGGGTGTCAAATTAGGTGTCACTGCCTAGAACAAGCCAAAGGAGTGTGTTGCCTTTCAACCTCAAGCGTACACAGTTTTCCTTAAAGAATACACATTTTTGAAACTGGCTACAGACAGCTTTAGTTTGTGTCAGACCTTTTACTGTCAAATATTTAAGATATACAGAGAGCGGCTGTTGGCTCTGCCGAGAGGAGTATTTTTCTTTAACTTCCTGCTATTGGCTGTTTTTGTCATATCATTCCACCACAAATGAAATGCGTGCATTTTAAAGCACAAGGGACTATTTTAGATCTAAATAGTACCCTCAACCACCAGACTTTTTGTCACATTACATTTTTTATCTTATACATGCAATACCACTACCACTGTCAGTACCACCTCCACCAGTACAGATACCATCAGTACCACAACCAATACAAATTCACCAATATTGCCGCCACAAATATCTCCACTGCCACAATGAACTACACCATCATTGTTACCACACACCACCTATACCACCATTACCAATACCACTATCAACAATATTTACACCCTACCACCAGTATCACTACCAATATGTTACCAGATCCACCAAGACCAATAATAATACTGCCTCCACCAATACCACACCAGCACCATACCACACCATACCATAAATGACAATGCCTTTTATTTATGTGCTGGTTTTTAAAACATAAAAAAAAAATTATTTTCATTTACAATGCAAATAGCTTAAACTCTCGCAAATGCGAGACCTATTGCATTGCAAATGCTTGTGTTGTCCGTTTCTGGGCGACAGCCTGCCCCCATGGTCGAATTGTACAGTACTGGTGTTCAGTGCACGTGAAAGGGGTGTGGGTTGTTATATGTTCAGTGTAGACCTGTGGGGTGATACGGTTTTACCCTAAGCAACTGCATTCTGTAGTTCACCAGCCTTTAAGGCCAGTTACAGGATGCCACCATGGCTCACCCCTTCTCATGTCTGCACACAGTTCAGACGCTCATTACAGTTAAAACAAATATTCACGTGCTGTTTGTTTGCTTTAGAAATGCAGAGGGCTCTGCCGTGCGTATCTCTCTCCATCCTTCCCTTCAGTGTGCCATTTACCCGCGGAACCGGACTGCCCAAAATAAACAGTCCTCCCTTTGAAGGTGCCTTGCACCTGGGCCCAGTACTGGAGAGCATACTGTAGACATGTGGCTGCCCGCCGCCCCCAAAGGGGGCCCCCCTAAAAGGGCGGCCCTTTAGTGCCATTGCGGAACAAGCCTACCCCTCGCCCTAGCTGCAGAGGGCTTCCGCCTGGAGCCCGCGGTTCGGTGGGGGTGTGGGCGTCACTTCCGGTACGCCCAGGGGGGGGAGGGAGGGTATGTATACCCCTCAGACCCTCCCAGCGGGCTCTTTGCCGCCAGCCTCGCCGTCTCCCTCCCTTCCTCTTACCCTTCGGCTGGGCTGGTGGGCAAAGTATATTGAATGTTTTAATGTTTACTTTTGTGTTGCAGGCGGAGTTACAGGGCGATCTGGAAGCAGTCCGGTACAGTAAGGGTACCACTGCGGCAGACGGGTACAGTAAGGGTACCTCTGCGCGGCACAATAGGGGTGCCAGAGCCAAAGACCAGGATCCTCAGGGCAGGGTCATGGAGAACCGCGACGGTGCCCCGTTAGTCCTTCGGGCGGGTGGGGGCCTGACCAGCCGGGGTTTGCCCTGATACGCTCCGCCCTGAAAGGGGCGTGAGTAGGATGGTAACAAGGGACACGTGATCCAGTGGTGGATCAACAAAGGTGTAGCGCTGACCGGGCATACATCCCACAGTGCTGGCTCATCAGGCGGGCAGGGGCAGCATAGGTTGGACGGCTGCCTGCCCATGGATCGCCCGTAAGATAACCCACCTTATTGCATACTCTTGTATGGAATAAACCTGCGACAGTTTTTCCCATAAACAAAGTGTCTTGTGGTTTATTTATGCACGTTCGCCTGTGGGAAAGTGGGGGATGTTGCCGGTATTGGGACTATGAACTCAGCCATGCTTTGAACATCATAACACTTTACCCTGCGCGCGCTGTCCCATGCCTTGTCCTAGTGTCCACGCAGCACATGCAGGGGCGCGGCTTCCATTGGTGCAGCAGGTGCAGTTGCACCGGGGCCCACTGAACCCATATTGTTGCTGTTTTTTATACTTAAAACAGCTTCTAGGGTGGCTAGCGGGGGAGGGGTTATTTACTTCCTTGCACTGGGGGTAAGGACACTATGGCTACGCCACTGAACATACGTCAGCAATCATTGTGTACATAACGCGTAGCTTCCAGGCGTGTGGGCATGAAGTGCTATGAAGCCATTGCCTATTTCGTTGCAGGAAGTGTGAAGGGCCGTAAAAGTGCGTCATGTCCATGTTCCAGAAGAGTGTCGGATTCAGAGGGTAGGTAGCGCTTATTAACACATGCCTTCTTCGGTGCACCAGGCTTATGCTAATTTTTCCCCGGAGGATTCTGTCTAAACGTCACTGGTTTGCCAGCGCCTCGCCCAGTAGTGTAATCTCACCAAACTCCTGTGACAAGCGGAAGTAACGTCACTCGCTCGTTGATTCCTTGTGAAGGGCTATGTTAAAGAACACAAGATAAGCGAGACTGCAGCATTTTATAATCCAGGATTGATGACGGGCACAAAGTTTAAGCTGCTGATCTAGCAAAGGCAACAATATGGGTGTGCTCACTTCTGAAAGATCCGCCAGACTTGGAGGCCAGTGTGCCTTCTGGTAGCCAGGGGAGATTTACTTCCAGTTCCCAGAGAGGCCACACTGGCTATCATGGACCTGCAAAGGGGAAGTGGACGTGTGGCCGCGGCTCTGAAACCAGCCTTGAGTTAAACAACTCAGAATCTGTGCTGGAGGAACTGGTGGCAGCCCCCATGCCAATGTAACCAGTACAGCAGCTGGTGCCGGAGTGCGCTGTCTGAGGCTGGTTCTCCGATCCCACAGAGCAAGAGTTTGATCCCTGCCTCGGACTGAAACTAAACAAGCACTGGCTAAGCCAACAGGTCTCACCTCTGTCACCTGTTTGTTTGCCAATGGGTTTTAGTCACACTGCACACCATACTCGATGCTGTGCAGCATGGCTAAAGTAAAACAACAACAAAAAAAACATTTAGATGGCATGACCTCGCACCTAAAAAATGACGCAGGATTGGTAACTAAAAACAAAACTTGCGATAGCATTTAAAAAAATAAAATAAAAAATAAAGCAAGAGGAGGAACAGAAGCGGGGGGGGGGCAAAAACAACACGCAGGAGGGGGGTGGCAGTTCCTTAAATGGAAATATAGAAGTGTAGGTACTAATTATTCAGAGTACCTGTTTATTTAAAGCACTGGGCGGTGGGACATGTAAGCAACAAGGGGAGGGCAGGAGGAAACAAAAGCATCAAGGGGAGGGCGGGAAACGCTGAAGTAGCACATAGAGCAGGGGGACATAGACACTAGGGAGGTCAGGGAGATTTGGATGTAACACAAAGAAGCACACAGCGAGGGCAACAGGAAGGTGGGAGAGAACCACAGAGGGACAGGCAGCAGCACGAGGGAAGAGAGAAGTTCACGAGGAAGACGGCTTGAAAACACATGCAGTCTCTGTGATTGCTTACACAAAAAGTAACAAGCATTTGCAATGTAATAGGTCTCGCATTTGCAAGAGTTTAAGCTATTAGCATTGTAAATGACAATGCCTTTAATTTATGCTTTAAAAACCAAAACATAAACAAGCATTTGCAATGCAATAGGTCTCGCATTTGCGAAACTTTTAAGCTATTGGCATTGTAAATGACAATGCCTTTTATTTATCTGTTTTCAAAACAAACAGATAAATAAAAGGCATTGTCATTTACAATGCCAATAGCTCAAACACTCGCAAATGCGAGACCTATTGCATTGCAAATGCTTGTCTAATAATCCATGGTGTCTAGTAGGCTTTCTGCCCTCCCAGGGAAGGCTGATGGGGGGAAAACACCACAATCTTCTGATGGAGCATGATTTTGCTTGATCAAATCCTGCTCGAAAGAAAGCGTTACTAATACATTTCCTAATACGATTTTTTCTAAAACGAATGACAAAAGTGGTTTTCAAAAACGTAAAGGCTTGCAAAACGTGAAACTGCAATGAGAAATGTGCAGAAGAGTTGCACTTGATTGGGAGAGTTTGTCTATGACAAAGGAGAGAGTTCCATTAATGATTTATGCACACAGATGAGACACATAAAAGATTTACTTAGGTTACTGAAAACCTGCAAAATGTGAAAATGCTCATTTATTAATTTCTCTTTGTGTTTCCTTCTTGACAAATATAGATCTGAAGGAGAAGGTGCTTATTTCCGTGCATTTATGAAGTATGACTTAGACTAAAACTTTATAAGTATTTTGAAAAAATGCGTTTACATTATTTTCTGTAATAGTGCTTTATTTATAATACAGTTTGCAATGACTTTCTAAGTTAGCATGTTTTTCCTTGGTCAGGATGACTAGGTAGTGTTTCCTTGTTCAGGCCTTAGAATGTAATCTGTCCTTCATTACTTCCTTTTGAGCGGGCTGAAAATGTTGACCTGATTGCAAGTAGTTTATTTCCTTTAGTTTGAATAATGAATATCCTTGAATTTAGTATGAGAAATGTTTCGACACTGATTGTAGGCCCCGGAAGAGAGCGCGTGGAACGGACATACAGTGATGCTTTGTTTTCTTTTACTTCCCTCGAAAACTGTTTCCTTTTTTCTTAGAGGACATTATTATAGACAATGGTAATGCGAATTATGCTGAATGGATTTTGGGCTGGAAAATTATCGTACCATGGATTTTGACCAATGAGAATCGTGCAAGTGGCGCAGAAGATACATTGTGGGCAGAAACTGTGAACTTTCTGAGGTATAACTGCCCCGTGGGAAAAGGACATGTGCAGCCATTTTTCCTGCAAACCTTTGGGCCTGAGATGCTGTCGGTTTGAACTCTGATTTCCTGCTGAACTGAACTCTCCTGACTCTTCCTGCCATTTACCGGCTGGTAAAATCGTGCAGGCTATAACCTTTCGGCTGAGAGGTTCATGACTCTGGCTATTGCATGCTGTGCTTTGGGCCTTCTTTTCCCCTCTCTGAGTCGATCTTGGGATCATTTCTGTAGATTCCAACTGATTCTTTGGTTCGTATGAAACTAGAATTGCATATTGTCATATTTGCAATATATGTTTTCCTTTTCCTTTCTCTCTCTCTCTCCCCTTTTTCCAGGTGTTTATTGATGAAGCAATACTCTGAATTGTGTCTCTTTGTGATTTTACCTGTGATACTAATGAATAATCATTATTAAATTCTTCCAATGTATTTTTGTGCTCTGACCATTCCTATTGAAGTTTAGATAAAGGTGCTTTGATAACTTACTCGTGTTTGTCCTTCGTCAAAGAGGATCCTCATTGCTGCTGTTTATGTGTTACCTAGCTTGACTCTTCTTTATTACAGGTCCTCATGAAGGAGTGTCAAAACGTCTCTTATTAACCTAGTCCCTATAAGCTCTTCTTAAAAGATCTATAGGAGGACCTAAGGTTTGTGATTTGTAAGTGGAGTTTCAATGGGCCAAACTCTGTGTTGTTGTGATTTATGTGGTAAGTTTTGAGTTTGTGGTGTTATGAGTGCTTATCTCTGAGTTTATAAAAATTACACCGCTTCCGCTGGATCACTTCCTGCAGGTGGAGCAGAAAGACTGCAGTACCTTTTTTTGGGGTGGAGTCATGGCCCTGTGTGTGGTGTGCCACCCTCACCACTTAGTTTTCTTTTTTTGATAATCTCTGTTGTCTAATTGGCTTCCTATCTCCCAGGGAGCAGACTTGCATATAATCCCCAATCTGCAGATAAACTGTTCTGCCCTTTTTTGAGGTGGGGGCATGGCAGTAGGCAATGTGGGCTACCCCCAACCCGTTGTTTTTGTTTAAATTTAGCACTAGTGTCTAGTTGGCTTTCTGTCAACCCCAGAGGGCCGACTGTGAGCAAACCCTCCTTTTGCCCCTGAGGGTGCAAAAAGACTACTGCATTCTTGTTTGGGGGTGGGGCACGCCCCTGCCCACGGTGGGCCTCTCCCACCCCTTTAATGTTTTTCATTTAGCCCTGGCGTCTAGTTGGCTTTCTGCCATCACAGGTGGGGGGCAGATTGGGGACAAACTCCCCAATCTGCTCCCGATGGAGACAGTAAGACTGTTCGGCCCTTTTTATGGGATGAAACATGGCCCTGTAGAAAATGGGCTGCATCCACCCCATTTGTTAAAAATTTACACTGGTGTCAAATGGGCTGTCTGCCTCCACGTGGGGCAGATTGGGGGCAAACCCCAATTTACCTCCACAGGGGATCAGAAAGACTATTGTGCTCCTATTTGGAGTGGCCAACCCCAACCTTTGTTTCTTTTTATACAAATCCCTGTTGCCTAGTATGCCTTTGCCTAGGGCAGATTGGGGGTGATCACCCTCATGGAGGTAATCACCCCATTGGTCCCCTAGGGGGGTTAGAAAGACTAGTGCTGTTGGGGGCTGAGGGAAGGGCAGGCCCATGCCCAAGTGACCTCTCCTCCTGTCAAGTTTCCCTGGTGTCTAGGGAAAGCACCAGGCAATCACATCCCACTATGATCGCCTGGCGCTTTGCAGGGAAACTGAGGTGAAATTATAACACCTCAGTTTCAACACAAGAAAGGGTTTGTTTTCTGCCTACTCCACATTGCCAAGTAAACCATGAAGTTGTTTCCTGGGTGCCAGCATGCCAATGGCATGATCGCATCACTAATGTGATTGCGTCATTGACATGAGAGGCATACCTTCCTGGACCAGAGTAGGAGAGTCTCCTGCTCTGACCTAGGGAGATGTCACAAGGCAGAAGTACTGTAGGAGCTCCATTGGCGGGTCTTTAGACTTGACCTCCATGTCCATAATGACAGACTGGGAGGGCTATGGACATGGAGGTCATGTCTATAACACCAGAAGTAAAACATTGCTGTGGCAGGTTATAGTTTGCGCAAACCTATAGTATTTCCAAAGTAGTCCGAGAACTGTATATGTGCTCCAGAGGGAAGAGAGTGGACAACAACACTCTCAAATTAGATGAGGAAAACCCCAACTCAAATGAATTAATGTTTCCCCCGAGCAACTCAATGTCCAAAATAAAAGTCCATAAGTACAAAAGCGTGTCTTTGTTCTTCGTATTTTTAATTTTCTTTTCTTCTTCACAAAGTATTAGGTGTCCTTCATACATCTAGTAATCCCTTTATTAATTCAAAAGCCATAAGTAGCCAACACATGTTTTGTCATTAGGTGTGTCAACCTTTTACTTCATCAGGGCTGAAAACAAATAGCTGGATCTAAAGTAATAGCATTGGGAAAGACCATTGTTCGTGTATCTCCATGCTTCGGTATTAAACCGAGATGCAGTCTT
This sequence comes from Calotriton arnoldi, assembly GCA_963921515.1. NCBI lineage: Eukaryota > Metazoa > Chordata > Amphibia > Caudata > Salamandridae > Calotriton > Calotriton arnoldi. Next base: position 1,263,943 of record CAWUFW010000425.1, on the reverse strand, counting down.
CCTCTCCGTATTCTCTCAACACGCCGACACACACGCTACGTTGGAGTACTCTCCTTTTGGAAACGAGCGGGTTAGACAATTACAGATATTACACTTGTCCATATGGAACTGAACTGATTATGGAGAGGAAGACTACATCTCGGTTAAATCAAGGATGCCCAATCTTCCTCACGATTTAGACCTGTGTGTACAGTGTCCAAACGAAGAATCCAACATAATTCCTCCTTGTTTAATAGGGATTCAATGTTGCCTCTTTTCTCAGGCGTGGAAATGGTGCTGATCACTTGCCACCATAAGTCACCCCTGTAATGTCCAAAATCTAAAAAAAAGTGACACTAGAGGGGCAGGCTTTAGAACTCTGTGCACTTTAACCCTTCTAACCAGTTGTAAAGTGCCTATGCTCCCCTTTAAACATGGTTGAATTGGTATATTCCTAACTGGTATATTTAACTTACCTATAAGTCCCTAATATATGGTACAAGGTGTACTCAGTGCCTATAAGTTAAATTTTACTGGTGGACTGCAGCACCTATTGTACCATCCACTACAATTGCAATGTAAAACATGGCTTCAGGCCTTTCATTGGATCCTGGAGGTGGCAACGTAAACACTGCAATTCAAACTGTCAAACTAAACCATTTTGACAGGTCAAAACTTCCCTTTTAAAAACTAATAAGTAACCCCTCTGTAAGCCTTGACTCCCACAAGGCTGGGTACATGGTATTCAAAAGTAGGACAGATACAAATGTAATGTTAACATGTCCTTATTTTGACCAGCACCCAAAAGTTATGTTTCACTTTGACATGCCTGGCTGTCCTATGTAGAAACCAGAGTGCAGATTAAAATCCTAATATTGTATCTCGGGAATGGGACCAGCTAGAATAATAATTAAACAACTATTTAATAGTTATTAAAAATCCAATTCAATGGTGAAGTCCGATTTTTAATAAATATTAAGGAAAAGTAACTTTTAGATAAACCTGCCTGAAGTTCCTGGAGGCTAAATTTGCATTTACTCTCCCACTTCTGCCAGTCAGTAATGTGCATTTGAATAGGTGTGAAAAGTGTGTAGTGCCTCCTAGGAGCAATTAATAGGCTGACCTGAATGGGCAAAAATGACTTTTCCGAACCTGACAGAATATGCAGAGTGGGTCAGTGAGCATCCTTTTTGACATGACACTGTCAAATCCTGCTTGAATGTCAAATACTGCGTGATAGGTCTTCTGGGTTTACACCTAACACTGGGGGCTCACTTGAATGTAAGCGAAACAGGAGTGCAAAACACTTTCTGTGTATCCACTGTCTGGTTGCCGAAAACCCCACTTTTGTTCTATCAGACTTCTGTCTCTGGGTTTATGGTGGGCACAGTGGCTGTCCCAAACAGGAATTCAGTGTTAGATGTGAGGGGACACTAGGATTACCGCAGTACACTTCCCACACCAACACCCTGCCCACAGAGCTCAAGCTTATCATGGCCGAAGTCTTTCCCCATCTTGAAAATGCCCAAAGTGAGTAGGGTTGGCCCCAGGACATTTACCCCATTGGTTATGGCATGCCAGGGGGTTGAGCTCAAGTTAATTCAGTGACTTTGAGAATTCACCTTGACATGGGTTGTGATTATTCCTTGTGGTGGGTAGTCATCCATCCCAAACAATAATCCATTTTTTTACAACTACCCCTTTCTAACCCTGAAATCCCCTTACTACCCCTAAATTCTATCCATCTCTGAAACCTAAAACCCCTCACTACTCCTAAACACTATCCATCCCTGAACCCTACAAATCCCTTACTTCCCATGAACATCCCAAAAATACTCTTCCTTAAACCTAAACAATGCAAAAGATTAAAACCATACCCCATATAATAATTTACACATTTTTTTATATTTACATTAAATCATGGAGAAATGAATTAGTATACATATTTTTTGCTTCAAACTACATAAAATTTTGATTACCTTACATTTCATTATTAAAATGAAATTAACTTTAACTTATGTTAACTAAATTTACTTTAAAATTACATTATTTAAAACACTGTCAAACATTAAAGTCAGTAATCCTTAACCATTTATGTGTTTACACACACATACACTGGAAGAGGTGTGGTGCAGCGGCCAGGGCAGCTGACTTCGAAGCACAGGGCTCATGGTTCGATCTCCGGCGGCAGCTCAGCTCAGCACCTTGTGACTCTGGGCAATAGCTCACTTAATTTCCACGACGGCCCCCAGCGCCTTGAGACCCGTAAGGGTGAGTAGCTCGCGCTTTACAAATACGGATTTACATTTACTCACATATATATATATATATCCTTTTCAAGACGCAACACATAGTAATCATGGCACTAACTTCAGACCCATACAGAAATCAGCAGATACTAAAATGCAATATCTATTTATCTGCCTAGCATGCATTTTAACCATTTATCACCTTTATAATTTACATGTGCATTAACATATAGGGGCCGATTCCGATCTCGGCCGGTAGGGCTCCGAATCGGATTCGGCATAACCGGATCCGATTCGGAGCCCTATTTCCCGACCGATTCGTACGCGCGTCCGGACGAGCGAGTACGATGCGAAATCGCCGACCGACTCGTTCGGGCGTCCCAACCGCTCCAACCGACTCGTTCCCGGGTCGAACCGCACCGACCGACTCACTCGGACACGACTCGCACCGCGCAATGGAGACGTTCCCCGGCCGGGTAAGTACGATGCGCGCCGCGAGCAGATCCGACCGACACGCGCCGCCCGGCTCGAAAGAGCAGTCGGAGGCGTACTCGAGGGTCCGTGTCGGACCCCCTGTACGCGTAGCCGCGCGAGTCGCACACAGGGGGGACCCATGGGTCCCTCCTACCTGTGCGTGTACGGCGCGAGTCGCTTCGCCGCGAACCCGCTGTAGGGGCGCCCTTGTTCGCCTCGCACCCATTGAGGCAATGGGAGCCCACGTACGCGTTGTACGACCGGGTCCCATTGACTTCAATGGGAGTCCGACCGACTCGAGTCCGATAGCATACGGATGCATCGTACTCGTTCGGTCGGGCTGCACGGGTCCGATTCGGTCGGAAATCTCTCCGGGTCCGGCTCGGTCGGAGAGATTTCCGGCCCGAATCGGAATCAGCCCCTTAGTATTTTCTTTATGTCCATGAGTGTGTCACTTATCTGTACCTTTAAATATCACTATGTTGGAGGCGGAGGTCATGTGACCAAGACCACGGACGTGGTCGAAACGCGTCGTCCTTGTCTGCAATTTGAAAAATAAAAATACCTGCAAACCTTGATCGTGTGGGCTCGAGTGATCTTCAACTTCTGTATTCCTTTCCTGTGGAAATATATATATATATATATATATATATATATACACATGCTTAAGCACAAATATATGCATACATATATACTACAGTAACATATGATATGGGGCAAAGAGTTAAGCCACTTCAGCCACTTTATCTACTAGCCAATAGCTTGCTTCACTGTTCTCTGTTATGGAAGGCATTCTACTCTTTTATAATAAGCAGGGCCACTGGAAATATGCGGGTGTGACGATTTTCGCATAGTTGTAGATTTGCCGCATTTGCCACATAATCCATCATCTTCTGCATAATCTGCAGATTTTAACAAAAGAAAAATTTGTTTATAGCTTAAACGGTTCAAAAGTTAGTAAAAACGCAGCGGTACGTGCTGCTGCACAGTGAAAGGTCCTTTGCAAAGGTTGACTGGTAACCTTTCTTTTGCTTATTGCTATGTTTGTGTGTTAAACCAGTACTAATGATGTGCATCCAATGTCAAGAAAGTGTTAACAAGTGTATAATGACAAAATAATGAAGTAATACTATCACAAAATCTGCAGCATAATGCTGCATAATTTGCTTTTTATTGCCACATAATTTACTCAACCATGCCGCATATTTTGACCCTCTCCTGCTGCAAAATTCCAGTGGCTCTGATAATAAGTACACTAACACACAAAGTAGTTCCCTTTAATGTCAGCGACAACTATGACAATGTGTGCTTTTGAGACCAAAAATAATTTTGCTTTTTGCCAATGGTGTTTTTTTTTTAATATTAGGGAGGGCCTGGCTATTCTCATAACAACAACAATAATAATGTTTAAAAAAAACGATGACAAAACAAAGCAACCCTTGACAAAGCCAAACAGCTAGCAGCCAATGCCAGAGATATTGTCTTTGCCATTGATTGGTTTTCAGTGGATGTTTAGGCATTTTAATACGTATCTAAAGTACAGATCAGGCAATTCTATTAATACACCCCTAGGATCCTAGGCTGAGCAGATAGATCACTTCGGCTCTACGATCAGCAGAAGAACAACTACGTAAGTGATTACAACAATCCTCTCCAACCCATCCCATCACCAGCTCAATTGCCCAAAAACAATGAAAGGGGTAACCAGCTTGTGCAGTATGTGGGCTGTTGATAACCAGAGCTTTAAAGTTTCCCAGATCCATATGTAAAAAGCTCACCAAGTCCAGGTTTGTGCTGAAGTTTTTGGTGTCTGTAATCCTGTTTGTACATTTATAAAATCAAGACTATTAGTCACAGAATGCAAAAACAAAATTGGGCTGCATGAACTGCTTTCCCAAAGACCTGGTAACCTTGAGAGCTTACAGATTCCAATAGCAGACTACACTTCCACAGATGATTCAGGTTAAACTGAGGGTCAGGACCTTCCACCCCACCGCTGTAGATAATATAATAACCAAAATTACCTGTACTTACAAGTTTCCTAGTTCCATGCGTATGAAGCATATCCAATCCTGGAATTTTCGCAGACTTCTAGTCCTTGTTTTGTAATGGGTTACGCAGGACTACAAATCTCAGCAATTACCCAAAAAATGGGACTGTATGTGCTACTCAGACATGGAACTGGGTAACTTGAGAGATCTGAACTCCAGACAGATTTGTAGGTCATGCTCTAAGGCCCATTCCACCTAGGGACCCCACCGGCAAGGAAAACCTACATTCATTCTTCTCTACACTTACAGAGTGTGCCAGGGCATGGTCACAAGCACCCCCTAATGCAGCATTGGCCCGTGGGTTGACCACAACCACAGACTTACTCTGCATAAAAGCATTTTGAGATCAAGTAATTGGTGAGTGAGTGCTGTGAAAAAATGAATTGCATTACATACATAAGGTAGTGATACAACATGTTTTTTCAGTCCTTTAGAAAAAGAAGTTTCTTGAGAAAGATAACTATACAAAGTTTGGAGAAACTATTTGTTGGGTCGCTAAGCGATGCATCCATGGTACATTGAAGGGTGGCCAACTCATTAAGTGTCATTGTGGACATAGTATCCAGTACTGGGCTTTCAACAACCTAACGCATTCTGGGAAGTGTATTCGTGGTTTCATTCCATTAAATTAGACAAGTACCCCTGATATGAATAATTTGGCAGTGCAAAGCTTAGACCTGGAAAGAGTATCTGTGATGACAATGAGTGAGGTGGCCACCCTAGACTTTAGTGCCAACACAGAACTTATGGTGTGCACGGCCCTGAATGCAGATCACAATTGAGGAGATGGAATCAAGGCTTATAGAAATAGCCTATCGAGCAGAGCAAACATGCTGGCTAACATACTGGGGCACAATGTGCAACTACCTTGTCATCACTAATAGTACCTTGTACATACTTAATACAGTTTGGTTCTCGAACATTTAGCCCTGAGTCTGTGTTTAGACAATTCAATGGTAATGATGCAGTCAATGAATCCTCAGGTTTCCCCACATGTGAAGGATCAATGCTTGATAGGTGCCTTACACCCAAGGAGATGTGCTATTTCAATGTTACAAAGACAAATGACATTGTTGACTATTCGACTTCGATTTATGCTATGGCATTAGGTGTACTGTCACATTTCAGTATCATTGAGTACAGAAGTTTAAGGCTACTATGGGGCAAAATGGGTCTATTGATGCCCTAATTAATAACTCAAGAGGGTCGTTGGGCAGAAACGGGACTATATGAGCCTCTTATAAACTTATTCCAAGGCTATAAATAGAACTGCACACATCAAAATTCTAAAGTTATCATCCTGGTAGGTTTATACAAAACATGGTTTTCACTAAAGAAAGGAAAAGTAGTTAGTAAATCAAGTAAATCGACAGGCAGACTGACATAAGGTTTGTCTTCCAAAGAAAAGCTCAAAGAGCTCTCAGGACAGAGCAATAATTCACAAAGCAAGAGTCTCAGACAGAGCAAAAATGTGCTACTCATCTCCAAATGCCACATTCATTTATAATGTTTAAGGGAGAAATGGTAGCTGGTATACACGTTTCTTGACATGATATTACGTGAAATGTTTGTAACAGAAATGTTTCAGTTCTTACAAGCACTCAATCTGTTCTTACAACACCACCAGAAACACCACTCGAAGCTCCTGCTTCCTAAAGCATCTTATTGGTTAAAGCTGTGCATAATGAATTAAGGATATTAAACGCATGCTTATGAAATAATGGAATACAATGGTTTGTTCAACTACTAGCAGAGGAACACTTAAACGTCCTTGCTCCAAATTGCTGTCTGTCAAGGATCACTCCTAGTTTGGAGTACATGCCAATCTGTGCCTCTATAAACTGCCTACTCACACATGCCACCTTCATATACATCATCGCACTGGGTATAGGTCCACCTCTCACCCTCCCACCCCTAAGTGCCCGTCCCACTACTCTCTTTCGTACTCTCTTTCACACTCTCTCGCTCTCTCACACACTATCGGTGTCTTCTGCATTCACAAGCTCAGTTTCTTTATGCATCTATAACCTTCTCTCCCCTTCTTCCTCTCTTTCTCACACACTCTTTCTACTACTCTATCTACGGTTCATTAACCACTTCATACTACACAAACTACCTATCACTCTCATCCACTCCATTAAAAACAAAAAACATAAGTAAAAAACAATATTATTTGAAACACCAATAGCTCTAACTTTCACAAATGCAAGACTGATTGCATTGCAAATGCTTGTTCTTCCTTATCTCCCCTGACTGCAGACTGAAGCCTCCCTGTGCCTAGGGGTGCTAGGCCCTCACAGCACACTGTGATGGACCACAGTTAGCGACAAGAGGAGTTTTTGCTTCCACTGCCTGCTTGCTCACCTGCCCACCTTTCCGTCTGCCTGCCCACTGACGGTTGTTGTTTACTATCTGTAAACTTGTTAATTTGCTCCCGAAAATAAGCACTGTTCTTCAGTGGTGGTCCGTGGCCCTTTGGCGACTACCTGCTTGCTTGCAGTTCTGCGGTCTGGTGCCCTGAGCCCTGTGCCGTCCGTGTTCTCAGTTTCTTGACTTGTGGCCCATAGTTGCCTTGCTGAGGGCCAGTTCCGGCCATGTCCCAGCTTCATCTTCCTACAGGGGCCGGCGCCACTGGGGAGTCAGCTATCACAGGCTGCTGGTTGGGTTGTGTGCTGGGCTGGCACTAGTAGCAGGGAACTTAGGGAGGACCTCACTAAGTCAGGAGACCCCAAGGCCATAGGCCAAAGGTGGAAGCACAAACTAAATCAGACTGCGTTACTAGCCGGGAATGATATTACAAGCCATTGCCAGCCCTGACGATTAAATTGCCCAGGGTGGCAATCTCGTGGCAGATATTATAGAAGATTTTGTCTCCCATCTCCACTGATACCTAAAGACTTTATTAAACTCTCTAAAGATCTCACCAAGCCTGACCGTAAAATTACTTTTAAGTTATGCCACCTAAACGTTCGAACCTTCAGCGCATAATGCGTGGTACAAAAAAGTCCAGGGCCAAAATTTCGTGGACAATATGAATGAGTATGGTCTGGATTTAGACCCTGAAGTCGCTATTGATGTTCACATAGAGTCTGGCTTTGAAAGTCTACCACCCTCTGATCTACACCAGTTGCCAGAAACTTGTGAAAAGTGGAATTATTCTACTCTGTCATGGTCACTGAGGAATTTGGTCACTAAGCATTTTAAAGTCTCTGATAGCACTAATTCCACGAGAAGTCCAATTATGAATCCGGTATCTGAACAAAATAATTTAATGAGCTCAAATACTAAATTGCATTGAAGTGTTATTCGCAATACTACAGGTAATGAGGAACCATCAGAGGACTTGTGGTTGCCTTCAGTGAAAACCCCAATTCACTCTAATTTTGAGCCAACTTGCTGTGACTCTATTATTATATCACTAGACAAACTGGTCAAATGTGATCCTAGTCAGAAGAGAATGTGATTTTTAAACCTGCAGAGTCTGATAAAGGGGAGGTAAATAAGACCTTCAGTGAAGAGTAAGCCCAGAGATTTCCCCGTCCTTCCTCCTCCCCTCAGTTAGATGTCCGCTTTGCTCAGTCAATTGTTGAGAATGGAAGCCCGAATGTGTCTATTCCCCAAAGTCCACCCGGAACAGAGGAGTTGCCCTCTTTAAATCCACCTCAGTTTGACTCCTCTTTTCTTAATTCGATGGAGGGAGCTCACAAATTTTCGATGCTGAGTTTGTTAACATTAATGCAAACAGCTTTAGTGTTAGCTAACTCATAGCAGGCCAGACATATTTGTTAAAAAGTAGCAAGACAGTGCTTGGCTGAAAATTAAACTAAGCTCCTAAAAAGCTTCAGATGGAGCCAGAGCCAAGTAAGGTTCCCACTCAACAGATTCCTAAGTACATATGTATCCTGGTGCCCAGGACTGGTCTGTCAACTGGGAGAAAGGTATAGAAAAAACAGGCCCCTCTCTAGATTTAGGTTGGCCAATAGAGCAATTAGTTCAAGAAGAGCCTTGAGCCTCAGGGTTTCCAGGAAGCCCCATAAAGCATTTAAACCCCCCGGCCTACTCTCCAATCAATGCCCTAGTAAGTCTTGCTCAAGTTGAAGCCAGGGATGTGAGTCAGTCTGTAAAGATAAGAGGGACATGCCTTCTGCTCCAACTTTGACAATGCTGGCTTAACCGGACAAATCTAGGAACAGTCTTACCTAGATAAAAAGAGTTAAGAGAGTTTCAGGGTAAAGTAGAAATTAATAGAACTGAGCAAAGCTCCCTGTCTGAGATCCTGATCCCAAAAGCTCTTTACTTCAAATCTCAGAAGTTGGGAAAGAGAAAGTCTAAACTTCTCCCCCTGAACGGCTTCAAAGTCTCAGCATCATTTAAAAGCATAACTGCATTGATAGACATCAGCTCAGGTGACCTAAACTTGGTGTGATTCAACACAGTAAAGGGTGTGAACTAACTAAAGTCCAATTTCAATAAAAAAAATGTTTCAACAGCTGTTATGGAGAGAAGTGCGGATCTGATTATGCATGGTATAAAGCTTTGTGAAGGGCCAGCTTTTCAGAGACCAATGGTGTGCCAGTCTGTACATCTAATCCTTCCTTTCTCCGAAACCAAGGAGGGATGTCGGATACAGAAATCAAACTTCCCCACTTGTCCAGGTACCAGTCAAGGAAGTATCACCAAGAGTGGTATGAAAATGATTATTCATCTAATCGGATTATAACAATATCATCATTCCAAAATTATTTAGGTATCAACAAAAATAGTAATTATGAGTTACCATCATCCTATAAATGGAATTCAGATTATGTTAGTACTCTCAGAAGAAAAAGCTGGAAGTCCAACCACCCTTAGATGAACAGGCATCCCGCAGTTACAAAGATTCTGGCTGGAACATTCATGGGTATAACGCTTTCTCTAAATCATCAGTATATAAGTTTGTTTTGGAACAATAACCGATTTTAATGTTACAGGACACATGGCTGCAAGAGAGCTGTTCTGTCGATGGGTTTTACATTATTGCACAGAATGCTATCCCCTCCAGTTTCGGGTGGGCTTCATGTGGCCAACTTATCTGAGTGGGAAGAAAGTATCTTTCCTGAAGGCATCAGGTAATTGGCTGTTGGCTTGCTCTATTGTATTATTTTTTGAACAAAGAACAAATAAACTGCTATTTTTTTGAAAGTTTATATAACAACCAACAGCTTCTAGTCTGAGGTTGAATTGGAAAAATTGGATTAAACCCAGATCAGTTGACTGGGGGTGAGTGCTTGCAATGTTCAACACTCCGTCCATCATCCCCCTTTGGTTTTGCTATGTTCGCCCTAAGTTGGCAGGGTATGCCCAGACGTGGGTCCCTTGCTCACTTTGCCACTGGATTCAAGATAGCCTGGCTGATGACGGCTGTAAGCCAGAAACCGGTCCCAGGATGCTTGTTTCCGGTCCAGGGAAGACATGGCTTGGCAGTTCGGGCTGGACTGTTCCCATGAGGCACAGGGTCAGACTGATTTGCATATGGCCATGTCTGAACTGGGGTGGCGGAGTGAGCTAAAGAATGATGATGGATTAAACCCAGATCAGTTGACTGGGGGTGAGTGCTTGCAATGTTCAACACTCCGTCCATCATCCCCTTTGGTTTTGCCTTGGAAAAATTGGACCATGATTTGTCTAATTTACGATGTTGTTTTCCACCAGCATTGTTTATCTTAGATGGTGATTTTAAGTTAAGAATGTCTTCTCAAATTTGACAACTGTTTCGAAGAGTAAATGTGTTTTTATGAAAGCCCCAAGCACAGTGGAGTAACAATAGCCCCCGCAGCCCCCGCGGTGCAGGAGGGCCTCCGAGCTCCAGGGGGCCCCCTCTGGCACTGTGCACGGGTGGGTCTGAGATCTCCTGACTGGGTCCGCAGTGTCGCGGCCCCTTCTATGTACTTCGCAGGGGTGCCCCCTCAAGTTTCATTGCGCCACTGCCTAAGCGATGTGTCAGTCTGTAAATTGCTCTGGTAAGTCCAACCAAATTAACCTTAATGGACTCCACTTAAGTGATGGTCCTGCAGCGGCCATGTTCAGACACATTAGGATCCAAATGCCAATAGACTATGTATTTATCCATCGTAGCAGTTTACAGTACTTGATCATTTTTAAATTAAAGATCTGGGTCTAAGTAGCCACTTAGATATGGAGATAGCGCTAAAGAGAAAAAATAACAACAATCAGGAGCCAATGCTATACCTATCCCTAAGTAAAAACCATAAAATAAAGTGTTCAGTTACCGAAGAGAATCTTCTTCAGTTACTCAAGATCAATGTTGATAAGAACATTATAGATACTTGTGGCAATGACATTGAGTGGTACAACCAACTAATAGAGTCCTGATGCTCCTGAAAGCAAATTATAACCCCAAATAGATGTCTGACATTGATAAAGGGGGTAGCCTGAAGGGATGGTTTGGCCAGGAGTATCATGTACTTCGGATGTAATTGAATAGACTGCGATGTAGAACGACTAATAACGGGAGGCATAATTAAAATGGTGAATTTAGAATTGCTAAAAATGTCTTTCAAAAGTTGCTGACCCTAAAAAAGAAAAAGTTTTTTATGAGCTAAATTGAAATAAGATGCAAGATGCTATAAGGCACAGGAACTCTAAATCTTTCTGGCGCCTGGTTAACAATGAGCTGAGAGTGTCCCTTTAAAGCTTGATGGCTCATGTGTCTGAATACCAATGGGTTGAATTAAACTCTAAACTATATGAAAAACAGATTCTACAACTACCTCTGGCGGTAGCGTGGATCATAGGGATAATGTACTGCTATTTCAATTGGATGAAACAGGGCTCATCTCCAACATAATCAGTAATATAAAACCCTTGCTGGCAGGTGGCCATGATAGTTTACCCACGGTGTTTTTTAAATGTGATTCTTTTTGGTGGGCAGAAGAACTTATCCTTTCTTTAGATGGGTTACATGTCCAGAGATAATTACTGATTCATGGCGTGGAACAATTATTAGGCCTATTCACAAGAGGCCCCTATGATGGTCCTGGCAAATATAGATCAATTTCACTTATGGATACATCTTCAAAGATTTACACACACAATCAGTTGGAATCTCTGGAGGCGGATCACTGACATAATATCGATGTCAACAATATCGACCTACCAGAATATCGTGTCAAGAATATCGATGAACAGAATATCGACATCCTATCTCTACAAAGGTAAGTACAAAAATATCGAAACCAAAATATCGTTTAAAATATCGTTGTTCAAAATATCGTTTTTTAAATGTCTTAAAAATAATATAAAATAAATTAAAAAATAAATATAATTAATAAAAACACAATTAGAATTATTTAAAAATGTTAAAAATTATAAATAAATATAATATAAAAATAAATTAAACATACATATATAAAAACAATTATATATATATTTACTTAATATTAATAAATAATTATTTTATTACATTATAAAACATTAGAAACATAATACAAATTATAAATACATATATATATATATATCCACCACCACGCTTACACTGTCAAGCAAGCAACGAGCCACGCCGATCCAAGGTTCTCAAATTGGATTTATTACGGGCACAAAAAAAAGGGACGCGTTTCGAGCTCAACAGCTCTTGGTCACATGACCTTTACCTTGAGTACACATTTTTTATAACTGTGGCTAGCGTCCCACACGACGCAGACATAGAAAAAAGACTGTGTGCATACCCTGTAAGGCAAATATAAAAATAAATTATATATATAAAAATAAAATAAAATATTAAAATAAATATTTATCTTTCAAACAACATTTTACACTACATTAACTGAAACAGTAGGGAAAATGTTGGATAGCGTAGGGGATAAAATTACTATTCCCACTCCAGGGAGTGCAACAGTAGGTAAAGTGTTGCTTAGCGGAGAGGAATAATTTACTATTCCCACTCCAGCAAGTGCAACAGTAGGGAAAGTGTTGGATAGCGGAGGGGAATAATTTACTATTCCCACTCCACGGAGTGCAACAGTAGGGAAAGTGTTGGTTAGCGGAGGAGATAAAATTACTATTCCCACTCCAGCAAGTGCAACAGTAAGGAAAGTGTTGGAAAGCGGAGCGGAATAATTTACTATTCCCACTCCAGTAAGTGTAACAGTAGGGAAAGTGTTGGATACCAGATGGGAATAATTTACTATTCCCACTCCAGGTAGTGCAACAGTAGGGAAAGTGTTTGATAGTGGAGGGGAATAATTTACTATTCCCACTCCAGCAACTGCAACAGTAGGGAAAGTGTTGGATAGCGGAGGGGAATAATTTACTATTCCCACTCCAGGGAATGCAACAGTAGGGAAAGTGTTGTATAGCAGAGGGGAATAATTTACTATTCCCTCTCCAGCAAGTGCAACAGTAGGGAAAGTGTTGGTTAGCGGAGGAGATAAAATTACTATTCCCACTCCAGCAAGTGCAACAGTAGGGAAAGTTTTGGATAGCGGAGCGGAATAATTTACTATTCCCACTCCAGTAAGTGTAACAGTAGGGAAAGTGTTGGATAGCAGATGGGAATAATTTACTATTCCCATTCCAGGTAGTGCAACAGTAGGGAAAGTGTTTGATAGTGGAGGGGAATAATTTACTATTCCCACTCCAGCAACTGCAACAGTAGGGAAAGTGTTGGCTAGCGGAGGGGAATAATTTACTATTCCCACTCCAGGGAATGCAACAGTAGGGAAAGTGTTGTATAGCAGAGGGGAATAATTTACTATTCCCTCTCCAGCAAGTGCAACAGTAGGGAAAGTGTTGTATAGCAAAAGGAATAATTTACTATTCCCACTCCAGCAACTGCAACAGTAGGGAAAGTGTTGGATAGCGGAGGGGAATAATTTACTATTCCCACTCTACGGAGTGCAACAGTAGGGAAAGTGTTGGATAGCGTAGGGGATAAAATTACTATTCCCACTCCAACTAATGCAACAGTAGGAAAAGTGTTGGATAGCGGAGGGGGTAAAATTACCATTCCCACTCCAGCAAGTGCAACAATAGGGAAAGTGTTGGATAGCGGAGGGGAATAATTTACTATTCTAACTCCAGGGAGTGCAACAGTAGGGAAAGTATTGGATAGCGGAGGGGATAACATTTCTATTCCAACTCCAACAATTGCAACAGTAGGAAAAGTGTTGGATAGCGGAGGGGAATAATTTACTATTCCCACTCCAGCAAGTGCAACAGTAGTGAAAGTGTTGGATAGCGGAGGGGAATAATTTACTATTCCCACTCCACAGAGTGCAACAGTAAAGAAAGTGTTGGATAGCGTAGGCGATAAAATTACTATTCCCACTCCAACGAGTGCAACAGTAGGGAAATTAATGGATAGCGGAGGGGATAAAATTACTATTCCCACTCCAACAATTGCAACAGTAGGAAAAGTGTTGGATAGCGGAGGGGAATAATTACTATTCCCACTCCAGCAAGTGCAACAGTAGGGAAAATGTTGGATAGCGGAGGGGAATAATTTACTATTCCCACTCCACAGAGTGCAACAGTAGGGAAAGTGTTGGATAGCGTAGGGAATAAAATTACTATTCCCACTCCAACGAATGCAACAGTAGGGAAAGTGTTGGATAGCGGAGGTTAATAATTTACTATTCCCAACCCAGCAAAATAATAAACATTAATTAACAAATACTTAAATAATAAAAAATAATTTACCTCTCACCAAATACCCCTATAAATAACACCACCACTATTGTAAAACATGACACAATTAACATAATTGCTTAACAATGAATTAATTAACTAATAACAATGAACAATAAAATTAAAAACAATGAGTAATAAATTAATTCATACTAAGACTATAATATAACAATAACTAAATATTATATAAAAAATTAAAAATTATATTAATTTTTAATTACTTGCCACACTACTCCCCTCTAAATACACAACTCGCTCATAAAAAATTAACACAATTTACATATTCACCAATTAATTATTAATAATTAATAACCAATTAATAATTAATAAATACAACATTATTTAACACAATTAACAATATGAAATTAAATACACAAATATTAATTAATAAAATTATTAATTAATGAATTATAATTAAATTACTTCCCACCCTACTCCCTATAAACCCACAACCCGCTCTTAAAAAACAACACAATTAAGGGGTCATTACGATGGCGGGCGGAAGCACAACCGCCGTGCTGGCGGATGCAAAAACCACCAGTTACCGCCGGCACGCAGCAGTCCACACGCCCGCCCAATTACGATGCGAAAAGTAGGCCAAACACCGCCGTCAAGCCAGCAACACCGTCCGCCATCAAAGTGCGCCCGTACACGTAGCGGCGCAGCCTAACTGACACACACCGTCCGACGAAAACACGTCCCGCCCGGCGTATAAATTACGATGCCGCAAACAAACGGCTCCCACGGCCAAGAGATACCGTACGACAAACCGAAGCGGTAACACGGACGCCGAGCACGGACAACGAAGAAGCGGCTCCCCGAGCATGAATCCAGCACTGCAGGCCCTCCCCATGCTCTTGCTGATGCACCACCAAGGACGCAACGTACCGCGGAGACGCAGGTAGGCACACACACAACAAGTGCACGCAAACAGCGCACACAGTGCAAGGGCGGAAAAAGCGGACAACCCCCCCAGCGCGTGTACACTACACATCCACCATTGCATCCACATATGACACACAGGCCAAATCGTAACATCGCGTAACACATGTGTACACACCACCTGGGACTAGGAACCAACGACCCCGTCACGGCCCCAAAGCGGCGATGACGCCGCCACACATGCGCACAACGCAGAGGCCAACCGCAGCGCCATGCATGCGTCGCACACAGACACAGGGACACAACCAAGCAGCACACACATCAGCCCCACCCCGAACGCACATGACACGTGACAGGCCTGCCACAGACATGTCCCCAACGCCCAATTCACGGACAACACCCAACGCCACACAACCGACGCACACATGTCAGTGAAGTCACGCAACAGCAGGACACACCCCAGTGTAACAAACATGGCGAAGCACACAGCGGCGGCAACACCAACTAGGAGAAGCAGGGCCCCTTCGGGAAGAGGAACGCCAGTTCCACACTGAAACACCCATACCACCCTGCACATATGAACAAGACATACAAAACGGAACACCAAAGAGCCCGGGGACCGACAACAGGTGGCCCAAGAATAACATTCACACACAAGGCCCAACGCAGAGCGGAAAGGCAGCCTGCCGCCCACACAAGGGAGAGCAGACAGCACTGAATGACCTTCCATTCCAACTCCGAAACCACAGCCCTACGAAAGAAGCCGGTGAATACAGCCATTGTCCAAGAAAAGACCAACACAGGCATGCCGAGGAGACCGACCACAGGGCAGATAGCGCATATCACAGAAGCACACAACGGACGGGGAAGAAAGAAGAAAACACTCCCCCATGTCGGCCACATGCAAGTTAATTGGAAGGAGTCACACATCACTGACCTTGAACTGTCTGAGAAGCATGTGGGATGAGGGCCCGTGTCCTCCAAACAAGCCAACAGAACACAAGTCCTGTCTCCCTACGACTACACAGAGCTCACAGCAACCTCGGAGCGTGCACATTGCAGACTGCACACACAGCCGGAGCACGCCACCACAACGCACCGCTGCGAAATGGCAACCGCAACACACCTACCCAACTACTCCGGACAGCTCAAGCTGTACAAAACCAACCTGATACATATATTGGGATGCGATCTCCTGTCCCTGCTGAACGTAAGTTACCGACTGACTTACCGCATCACATTGTTCAGCTGCGTCATGCCCGTCTTCTACTGTCGGAGGTGTCCCTACCAGCATCCCGTGGAGATATGCCTCTCCAACCCGGCATGTCTAAAGGCGGACCTGCTACCACTACTCCTCCCTCTGGACGCACACGACAGGGCCTGCTCTGCCTATGGGGGCATGGCGTATGTGGCCAACATCGCACCCGCACTGAAATGGGACCACTGTGCCTCCACACAACGGATCATCGAGAACAGCTACATCGAATGTCACCCAGCATGCCCCATCATGGTCCTCCAAGGGACAACTTACGAACAACACCTTGACAGCCACCATCCGCTACATTGGCTGGCAAACATGTACACCACCAATGACATGGAAGCCCTGCTGGACGGCATCGCATACCTGACAACCTGTAAATTCGTCGGACCACAACGCAGGTTCCCCGATTGACCTATGATGTCCAACCCCGCACCCATGCTTAGCTTCCGCACGGACTGGCCAGTCACCACCACAACAGCCATACCAAACGACCGGCAACTGTTACCACACCATCAACGACATCGCCATGACATCGGATATGACCGGGACATGCACACTGTTCCCCATCACATCCAGGAACACCGCATGCATCGTGGGAGGCAGTGGCATGGGGTCTGTGTATCGCACCCACATGGACGGAACTGCACGAACAACCAGGACACGACATGGATCCAGCGCCCATGGACACACACACCGCTCAGTGGACATGAATAGGTCGCCTGGAGTCTGTGGGTGCTGCACCCCTCCCACCCCCGCCCCGGGAATCCCATACCAGGACCTTTGCATGGACGACAAGTGCATACAACAACAACACGACCCCAGTGACTGTGACATGTCCAGTAACCACCACATTGCAACAACAAGTGGCACGCCGCTGCATGCACGCAAGCACATGCCCTGATGTCATCTCACATGCACGCGTGCATGAGGAACAACCGCAGCAAACCTGTCACATGGAACTGAGATGGACTGTGCCCATGATGCCAAGCGGTCTGGTAGGCTACATGTATACCGTCTGTGTCAAAGTCCGCAGCTCCGCAGCTATACGTAAATGTACATTAGCACAGCCTTGGCCAAGCAGATGTAACTCTGAAGCCCACATCCCACATGCAACAGCCAATCACATGTAACCCCACACCCTATCCCATTTGCAATCATGCTCAGTATATCCTCAACATGTATTCCGCTGCCAGTAGTGTCCACTATACTGCATCACAGAGGACAGAAGACTCAATATAATGTTTGAAACCAAAACTGTCTCCGCTGACTCATTTCACAAGTACGAATGAGAGAGGATGAGAGTATGTGAAGTACACGGCAGTCGTGACATGACCATGTAGTCCACTGGTATTGGATGTCAACGCAAATGAGTAGCACAACTGTGGAAGACACAAATGTGTCGTGTGAAGTCGTATGGACGCAGTGCTCAGGTGGGTGGGTGTGACGGGTAGATGCGCACATGCCAAGTTGGAGCACGCCGTGTCGGGAGGGGTCATGAACAGTACACCACCGCTTCCCTGGGCATTGTGAGAGGACACCTGTCGGGGGAGTGAACACGTGTGTGCACAGCAGCCGGGCACACGTACAAAGCGGTACCAGGCGCACCTCAGCCCACCCTCTGTGGACAAGCTGGATCCTGTTGTGCGCCCGCCATGCCCCTTGACAAGGCACACACAGCCCCAGTCGACCAGGTGTAACCCCAACATAGTCAATCCGCACAGGCGATACAGGGCACGGGATGGCAGTGGAGCATGGTGTGTGAGAGGTCTCCTCACGCTCCTCCTGGTCATATCACGCAGGCAATAGAACCTCAACGTCTAGCATGGCACAAGTCAAATGGAAGTGTAGGGGGACGCACCACAGCACGAGCAGCACTGACGTCACGGGAGGTGGCTCGCACCATCCCATCCATTGCCCATTATACCAACCACGCCACATGCCTTTGCGACTAAGTGCAAGCGCGTGCGCCACCACCCCCGAGCCCTCCCCAGAGAGGCCAAAGAGTGAATGTGTGGGCCATCAGTCACAGACGGACGCGGCATGGCCGCAAGGGCAGCCACAGCCACTGGGTGTCGCAGGTGGCGGATCCGGAAGGCGAAGACTGTGATGCATAGTCCATGCAGGCCGGGTCTCCATTTGGGGCACCACGCAGGTGGGCGGCGTCCCGCAACACATCATACCCTGAGACAGCCCACTCGTGCAACTGGACCCACACATACACTCCTTGCCCTCTCTGGTGCGAGCTTGGGGCTGCCTGTGCAAGCGCTAGCCTCGCAGGTGCACATGCATATTGGGGGAGCGAGGGGAGGACATGAGGGCTGGGGCGAAGATGACTGTATCACTGTCAGTGAGTACAAGGGATGACCCAGATGTGGAAAGGATGAGACGTGTCCCGTGTGTACTGCAACTAGTCGCCAATCCAACTACCCCCCATGTCCGGAATGTAAGCCCGCACCTAGGCCCGCCCATCCGCCACATCGAATATACCACCAGCACGACAACCTTCCCATTCGAAACACTGACTGGGGGTGGCGACCAGTGAACAATCATGTGTAGCCTACCCACGCGTACATGTGGGCCCTCCATGATCCATGTCACCTGCGGCAAAGTCATGACATGCGCAATGAGGGAAGTGAGGAGAGCTGTCCGCCCCACGCACAGAAGGTGCATCAGCTCCACAGACCCAGCAGCGAGTCCAGCAGGGGTCACATGTGCAGGGGCAGCTGTGCCTGGTGTGAAGGCACATGCATATAGACAGCACATCGACCAATGTGTAGTCTGCCCACATCTACAGTCCATCATCATGCGGACATAGGAATTGAACACAGGGCAACACATCTGAGTGGGTGCACCCACCGTGACCAACAATGCGCCATCATCGACGTACCCGCCCTGTGCATGGCCCCCCACCCAACGGAGGCACATCCAGTGCCACCATCCCACACACACAAGCCTTCCACGGAACATGCTGTGTCCAATGATCAGTACAGAGTCAGCGCCCATCTGGTGGATCCTGAACAGGAGACACATGCACACACATGCCAGCTCCCACTATGTACGTCTGCCACCTGGCACGTGCAATGTAACCTCTCACCTGTGACGTGTGACTGCAAGCACACAGCCGTCTTGGCATGGGGCTGTCAATGTGGACACCTGTCAATGTTTCGGGAGGTGTGATCCGTACAGTGCTGTACATAGGGTGCAGTGCTGACACCTACTACTGTCTCATATCCCCTCGTGCCACAGGTCCCACTTGTTTTGGCCGCTCAGCCTGTGCCCACATCGTCGTCGTCGTGTGCCATACTCATCCAGCCTCGGAAGCAGTTCCATGCTCAGCAGACATTCATGTTGCCGTGGCGTTGCCGCTTGACAAATATGCAGTCAGTCCCCATCAGCACGCCCCGCAAGTCATTGGGGCCTAGATCCCCATGTGCATGCACATGGCAGTGGTTTGTATCACTAGCCATTGCCATTGTTGGGAGACCTGTGTAAGTGTATTGTGGCCGTGCCGTCCCAGCTTGACAGCTGGGCTGTGGCTCATGTGCTTGCTCAGTCATGTCAGTGATGTGTATGCGAAATTGCTATGTGTTGTGTTGCTTTGACATGTGTCCTCTGCCATTTTCCCTAGGCGGAGACCGAACATTGACCGCCCATACCAATTGCTGGCGGACATGGACGATACAGAGGTCATTAGGAAGTTTCGGCTGGACAGGCCAACCCTGCATCGACTGTGTGCCATGTTAGAACCCCATCTCCGTCCCCGCAGGGTGTATCCGACAGCTGTCACCCCCACGGCTAAGGTGATGGCCGCCATGCATTTCTTCGCCACTGGGTCATTCCAGCACACAGTGGGCAGTGGAGGAGGGATGTCCCAGCCCATGTTCAGCAAGGTGCTGAGGGATGTACTGGCAGCCATGATGCTGTACCGAAACAGGTACATCCGCTTCCCCAGGGCTCGTGAATTGGCGGCAGTGAAGGGTGCATTCTATGCCCTTGGCAGAATCCCACACGTCGTTGGAGCCATTGACTGCACACATGTTGGCCTTGTTCCACCACAGGCCACTGAGCACCTGTACCACAACAGGAAGCACACGCACTCCCTGAATGTGCAAGTGGTGTGCCTTGCGGACATGGTGATCACCCACGTGTGTGCAAAGTTCCCAGGCTCGGCCCATGACGCACACATAATGCGCAACAGCATCTTGCCACGACTGATGTCCAATCTGCAACAGGATCGTGGCTGTATTGTCGGTGAGTATGTGGAGTGGTGTAGCGTGCTGGTTGTGCGATGCTGTCCTCTGTCCAGTTGGAATAGCAACGGTTCTCTGTGTCCCTCACACCCAGGTGACTCTGCGTACCCGAATGGGGCATGGCTGCTCAGTCCATTGAGGAATCCTCGCACCCCAGCAGACGATCGCTACAATGAGGCACATGGGAGGACCAGACGTGTGGTCGAGCGTACCTTTGGCCTCCTCAAGTCCAGGTTCAGGTGCCTGGACCGCACCGGGGGTGCACTGGCGTACTCCCCACAGAAGGTGTGCCAGATAGTGGTGGCGTGCTGCATGCTGCACAATCTGGCCATTCGGAAGCAGATCCCCTCATCGTGGATGACGGAGATCAACCAGGGCCCCAGCCCGCAGACCAGGACAGCTCGAGTGAGGAGGACAGCGGAGAGGAGGAAGCTGGGAATGTGCGGCAGCAGCTCATCGCCCGCTACTTCACTTGACGGTGAGTGTCCATGTACGACGGCTGATGTGGCTGTATCTGTGCAGGTGTGTGTGTGCTGTGTCAGGGTGGCCGTTTGTTCACTGCGTGCTGTGTGTCAACGCTCCATGGCCAGGGTAGTATGCCACTGTTGGTGGCTGTGGCATTGTGCCCTATTGCTCTGTGCGATGTGTGTACATTGCTTGTAGTTGTTGACATGTACTGTGTGATGGGTGTGTGACACACTCATTGAATGTGCTCCTGTTCTGTCTCCCACCCCTAGGTCCCTACAGGCCCTCCGGATTCCATTGCCATGCCACGCATCAGGTGCCTTTCCGCCCAAGGTGGCCGTTGTATTCCGTACAAATAAAACACAGGGCACAAACAGCAGTTTGTGTAAGAGGTGCATTTATTTCAAACTGTGACATGTGATTGTGTGTAAGGTGATGACAAAAGTGGTGCGTGCAGTGACAATGAGCTGTCGGTCATGGCTGCGTGATGCTCAGGGTGTACCCACTGGTTCTATGTCCATAGTCCAACAGACACATGCCATCCAGATGGCTGTGTGGAGTGGGATCGTAGTCCAAGTCAATGCAGTGGGTGGTCAAGGAAGGCTGGCTGGCTGCCTCACTTGCGTTTGGAGCGTGCGAAGTCCTCCCGGGAGATCGGTTTGCACTTCGGACGGCCCCTTCCACGTTTGGGAGGGGGTGCCTGCTTGCGACATGCTGGTGGGGGTGAGGTGTGCTCACTGGCTGTGGACGCAGGGGAACTGGACACTGCTGCTCGACCCTGCGCCCCGGCAGGTGGTGGCGGAGGGGAGCTGCTGTCCCTGGCTGTGACCTCACCGCCACCACCAGCTGGCCCATGAGGTCCACGAGTTGGCCCATACGGGCGTCCATGGACCTCAGCACCCCCAGCACCTCCCGCGTGTCTGAAGCAGACCTGACCCATTGTTCTTGGGCCTCTTCATAGGCCCCAAGGACTCTGGCCATTTGAGGCAGGGCATGGCTCCCAGGGAGACTTGCGTTTCCCTGACCCTGCTCCTCCTACCAGTTCTGCTGCCACCGGCCTGCCCACTAGCCACATTGCTCACCACGGTCCTCGCTGTGGCTCCCAGGGTGGATCCAGTCGGCCGGGCCACCACCTGCGCTGGGGCTGGTGCCAGCGAAGACGTGGTGGTGGTGGCGGCGGTGGTGGTCGGTGCGGCGATGGTGGCGGTTGCGGCAGTGGTAGTGGCCGCAATGACCGTGGGTGTGGCCGCAATGACCGTGGGTGTGGCCGCAATGACCGTGAGTGTGGCCGCACGACAGTGGCAGGGGGCTGGGAATGTTCAGCAGCCCTGAATGATGGGTTGGTGGGTAGGAGGGGTCCTGGGGAGCGGCTGGGCCCTGCCACACCAGATGGGCCTGCTTGGTGGTCCGTGTCCGAAGAGGAGGACGGATCCTCCACATCCGTGTGTCCTCGTTGGGGGCTTGTAGGCTGGCTGTGCTGGCTGCTGTCTCCATCCCCAGCATCCAGCAGTTCGTCACCTGTGGAGAGAATGAGATTTGTTATTGTGTTGCACCTGGCGAAGTATGTATCTGTCGTCTGACATTAACAGTTCGTGCAATCTCGTACATGGGTTTCCCGGAGGCGTGTGTGTGGCTGTAGCATTTGTAGTTGTGTGTGCTTGGCAATGGGACTGTGTGCTGTGCACATGTGGCATGGGACGGATTGGCCATGCCGATGGGTGTGTTGCTGTGCCCCTACTCATTGTGACTCTGGTGTATGCGGGCTCCTGGCCCATCCTGGGTCTGGTTTGTACTTTGCTTTTGGTGTTCAGATGGGACGCTTAGGAACGCATATGGCAACATGGGGGCCATGCCCCAGATTCGCATTTGGGATGGAATATGCTTTTGGGGTACATGCTGTGAGCCATGGGTGCCGAACGTGACATGTGTTGTGGCAGCATGACAGTGCATGGTTTGAGGTGTGTGCATGCTTGACATGGCCTGCATATTTGCTGTCTGTTGTGATTACTGGACATGGCATTGGACGCATCGTTATGAGTGAGTGATGGTTGTGTGCCAGCCAACGTATTGCAGTTGTCCCATCTCCTTGGTGTGCGTGCTGCCCTGTGCCATGTGCATCACTGCAGTGCTCGGGGGGTGTGGCCCATGTTGTGTGTTGTTGCTCACAGTGTGTCGTGCGCTTCATTGACTTCTGGCACATGGTTGGTCATGGGCATGTATCTTAGCGTGACTGCTGTATGTGTGGCAGCTGTGCGGATGACATGCCTTTCATGAGACTGGGGCTGACGGATGGGATGGATGGTATGTTCTATGTGCATGGTGTGTCTGTGTGCTTGATGGGTTCAGTGGTGTTCGTGTGCATTTATGTTGTTCCGCTCTGTTGCGTCTAGTGTTTTTTGTCTTACATAGGCGTAGTTGTGGGGTGTGTGGTTGACAGGCAGTAGGGGCTACATGGACAGGACTTCAATGGTGTTTCGGTTGTGTGTGATGAGTTGCACAGTGGCTGCCGTGTGGTACTATATTCAGTGTGGCTTGTGCATGCAGACGTGGCTCCTTGGGTGTTGCTATGTCTGTGATGGGTCATGTGGGGTGTGAGTCTGTTGTTCATGTCCGTGTGCACATTGTTCACTTGTTCGTGACGGTGGGCGGTGCTGCGTGTTCGTCTGCTACGTGACATGTCCCATGTGTTGGTCGCGTTACGGTCCTCATGCCTCCAGTAATCCAGCCCTGTCCAGTTTCCCACCTGCAGGTTGTTCGTGCGTGCACTGTACTGGATGCCACATGGTTCTAAGCGGGGGTGCTCCATGTTGCAGGTCTGTGGGGGTGGGGGGTGTTGTGGGTCGTGGTGGTGGCTGGACACCCACTGACACCGATTGCTGTGGACCGTGATGTCTGCCTTTCAGCTGTCGTTGTGCACTGCGGTGGCTGACACGTGGCTGTGGGTGGGGATGCTCCTCCTTGCTGTGCTGTGGGACTAGGGGCCTGGTGTGTGTTGTACTTGGGCTGTCCACCCTCCCACCCACTGCACTTCGTGTTCCTGCCACTTACCTGTTACTTGTCGGTTAGTGCAGCTGTGGCGGACACATGGGTGTGGTGGGTGCTCGTTGTGGCGCTTCTGGCATATTTGGGGACCTGTTGGTGGTTACGTGGCTGGCTGAGTGTACACATGTCCCCACGCATCTTACAGTTGTTCTGTTTGGGCTGTGTGTGGTGGTGTCTGTTGCATGTGTGTGTGTGTGTGTATTGTGTGCTGGACATGGGGGTGTTTGTCCCTGGGAGCTGTGGCATGGTGGTAGTGCATGTGAGTACATAGCGGTGTGCTGGTATACATTAGTTTGTACTTACCAGCCTCCACTCCCCCTGCTAATCCGGCGAGGATCTCGGGATGTATGATGACTCGCACCTTCTCCTCCCACGCTTTGAAGGTCTTGAAGAGCGCGGGATTCCCTCCGCCAGTGACGGCAGCCAGCTCTCTGTTCTTGCCCTCCTTCTTCTTGACCAGGCTCTTGACGTCATTCCACCGTTTGTTTATTTCGACTCTGTTCCTGGGCAGGGTCCCGACTGCATTGACCTGGTCTACGATCCGGTTCCACATTCTGTTTCTGGTGGCTAGTGGTGTGTGCTGGACCATGTTCCCATAGATTTGTGGGTGCACCTTGATGATCTCGTCGACCATGACCGTCAGCTCAATGGGCGTGAACTTGGGCATTCTTTGTGGTGCCATGGTGTTTGTGGTGCTGGTGCGGTGTGTGTTGTGTAATGTGCAGGGGGTTTGTGGTGCCGGTGTTTGGTGGTGGTGGTGGTGGTGGTGGTGGTTGTGATGTGTGCGTTTCTGTGGTGTGCTGCTGTCCTTGCTGTGTCACTGTGTCCTCTCCTCTCCTCTCTGGTTTGCAATGTTGCAAGGGGTTGTGGTCTGTGGGAGTGCTGCTTTTGTACTTACCTATGTGGGTGTGTCCTCATGGTCTGTTGTTTTCAGGTGTGTTGTGTCTGGGGTTCTGGCCTTTGTAGTTTTTGTTTGTCCAGGGGGTGTTTTCGGGATGTGTACTGTGCTTGTGTATTTGTGCGTGCCTTGCTGTGTGGACTTGTTGGCCATGTTGTGTGCTATTGGTTTTGTGAGCGGATGGTTTCTGTGCAGGGACGTGGGCGCCATGGCTTCTGCCGTGTCGATTCTCATCGGCGTTGTTTGCGCTGGCGGGCGGTATATTTGTAGTTTTCCCGCGCTCATGGCGGTGCGATCGTAATCTCACGTGCGGTGTGTCGGCCGTGAGGGCGGGCGGTTTTGTGTTGTCGTGCGTGTTTCCATCCGTGGCGGGCGGTTTGACTCCGACTCGGACGATGGCGGGCGGTATCTTGTGTGATTTTTCGCCGATGGCGGTTTTCGGTTTGTGTAATCGTAATGGCGTGGTCGGTGTTCAGACGGTGTGTGCGGGCAGATTTTTGCCGCTTCCATGCCTGGCGGATTTTTTTACGCCGGGTATCGTAATGGGCCCCTAAGTAATTATAATTAAATTACTTCCCACCCTCCTCCCTATAAAACCAAAACCCACTCCTAAAAAATTACACAATTAACATATTTACCAATTAATTATTAATTATTAATAACCAATTAAAAATAATTCATAACCAATTAATTAACACAATTAACAATATAAATTATTAAATACAAAAATATTATTTAATAAAATCATTAATTAATTGATTATCAATTAAATTACTTCCCACCCTATTCCCCTATAAACCCACAACCCGCTACGGAACTAAAACGCAATATATATTTATTTTTAAATTAATAACTATTAACAAATTATTAATTAATATATTATAATTAAATTACTTCCCACCCTATTCCCCTATAAACCCACAACCCGCTACGGAACTAAAATATGCTAAAATTAATTAATATAAAATTAATTACTTGTAAAAAATTCAAACATACAATAGAAAAATAAGCTATACTTTTAACACATACTCGATATTATGTCTGCATACCGTTTTGCAAGGGGGGCACGTGCGTTTTTGGTCCGGTCGATCAGCGGCTATCTAAGGAAACATACCAAACACACAATTTCTGAAAACTAGACATCCAGGGGAGTCCAGGAAGGTGTGGCTTGCGTGAATCTCCCAACGATTTCCTACCCAGAATCCCCTGCAAACCTCAAATTTAGATGAAAAAAACACATTTTCTTGCATTTCTGTGTGGGAAAGCTGTGGGATCACTGGGCTTCCACAAATTTCCTACCACCAAGCGTTCCCCCAGGTCTCCCAATAGAAATGGTACCTCACTTGTGTTGGTGGGCCAAGTACCCACGACAGGCAAGGGCCGCAAACGTATTTTGGAGACATCCAAATTATCTATCACAAAATGACCTGGTTTTGCAGGCATTTGCAGGGCATTTTAAGGCTTAGGGAGGTGGGCTGCATGGCCCCCCTCACTTTAAAGTTAGATGTAACCTCTGGGGATTGCACCTCAGGGCCTACAATGGCTTAAGTAGAGGGCAGTGCAGAATCTTTTCCCATCGGCTGAGGGAGGGTACGCACACCACCCTCCCCTAACTTAAAGTACCCGGCCACTGGGAATGGGGTCCCCGAGGCCAAAAATGGGCTAGGGGAGGGGAACCCTACTGAAATTCAATAGAACAAAAATATCAGAACCTCATCCCAATTTAGCTTATGAAGCACTAACCATAATTTTCATGAGAAAACAATTATCTCTCAAAGACAGTATATATAAACACAGTAAGGTATGTTTGCTGTTATTCTCTTCTTACAGCTTTCCACTAACAATCATGAAAACATACAATAACAATTTTAAAACCAAACACCATATATGACAAATATTGTTTTAAATTCCACCCCAAATTGCAAGGGTCTGATCCACAATAGCCAAATTATCCAAGAGGGTGGCACTGTGAGGAAGTTATTGATCAGGATGGAGCAGGGCCCTCGGCATTACTGTAGGCCTTACGATTCCACACTGGTCAATAACTATCTTTGAGTATCCTCCTCCTTAGATATGATTGCTTAGTTTTTTGCACGATAGACAGGAAGAAGATGACTATAACATCACAAAGGTAAACTTATGCAAATCCTCACTTATTACATGTGAGCAGGAGCACCTAGCAGATCTGTATATGAAATATATGTTGCAAGTTAGTTTACAAATATACTAACATTGGTGGGGCTAGCCTATTGTGACAACTGTGGCCATTATTTTCTATGCAATACCTTTTGATATGACTGCTAAATCCTGAATTATATATCCATATAAGTGCAATAATTGAAAAAGTCCTTTAGTTCTATTCAACCTTCTTTACTCTACTGAGAAACACCCCTACATCTGCTTTAAAGATTTAGCATCTCCCCTGCCTTTGTAGGCCTGCTAATAAGCAATTGCAGATGTCCCTTGAGCCAAAAAAGGAAATGCGTGCAGGAGGTAAATGCTACAGCAGGATTCACAATCTCCTTTCAGAAGCTTCTTAGCACCATTCTCCGACTTGTGAAAAATCCATTTGAGAGCTAAGGGGATTGTTCACAGGCACACATTATTACCTTCCTCAGTTGGTCTAACAGCGCAAATCACCTTCATTATAATGGGAAACAGCTATTGAAATGTGCATCAGTGGAAGTTGTGAGATTACTGTGACTTCTTTGGCAAGTTTCATAAGTCACTTCTAAGTGGACCAGGAAAGACTTTTTTTTCGCGAATCTTCTGTTTTTGAGTATTGTGATATACCAGTCGTATACTCCCAAGTACACTTGTTCAATGAAAGACAGCGTACGTTTTGCTCCACTGCTCCAACACGTAATTTCAGTACTTAGCAACACTTAAACAATATAAACAGCGTGTAAAATTTACAAATTACTTAGAACAATATTCTAGGGTCTTTATCTTCTTTGCAGTTTTGTTTAAAATGATTGAGGGTGATTTTCAAATTGGGCTATCCTACACGTCTCTTCATAATTTGCATTCCTAAATATACGTTGAATGTACTACCATAGCACACAAATGACTACAGGAGAAATATGTCCTATTAAATGCATTACCCCTTTAAAAAATACCTTTTTTAAAGACCGGTTGCAAACATAGGGCTAGATTTAATAACATCTGATGCACCGCAAAAAAGATAACTTGCTGCATCAAACGGAGAGAGCAGAAATGGGCCATATTTACTAAGATATGGCGCATTCCTGCTCTTTCAGTGTGCTGGTGCACTGAGTGCTGCCTATCGCGATGCAGGCACCTTTGCACCATGGTGCAAGGGTGCCTTCGTTATAGGCAGGATTGTTTTTGTGCAGAAAGGTATGCCTCCATCCACAAAAACAATCCCCAGAGGCATTTTCCTCTTCTTTCTGCATATGCTGCAGAATGCAGAACACATAGAAAGAGGAAATAACAAGGAGAACTAAACATATTTTTTCTCGTTAAGCCTCTGTTGCGATGGTGCAGCATTTTGAAGCAATCCGACGTTTACTTCACTTAGTAAGTCTGGGATTGAGCCAAAATCAATGGTTGGGTTTGTGGGAATGTCCACACTCAACCAATGGAAAGCCTTCCCAAAGCAGATTAACACAAAACAGCTAAAGGTATCCAGCCTCATACAGCTCTGCCTGGATACGACTTTCAGCCTTGCCCCATTGGAAGATTTTGACTTTCAATAAAGTGAGTAAATCCCAGGGTAAACCATTGGATCAGGGTGAGGAGGCAAATCTATTTGGTTTGTTGACTGTTGCACAGTTATGCTTTGCACTGTGAGATGTTGTCATTGTCAGGATGCACTGGTGACGGTAAAGCACAGCGGAAGGAAGGGTGAAAGTGTGCTGCTGCAGTGGGGTGGGGCCCGAGAGGAGCAGCTAGGAAGCAGGGGAGAGCAGCTGGGTAACTGAGCAGTGAGGAAACTGTAGCCGCTCAAGCAGCATGGCTCCTGTATAACTATTGTGTCAGCTGGTGGTGGGCTGCACCCACGCCGTGTCCTGTGCTGCGTCCGACCACATAGCCCTGCTTTGCTTCCAACTCCTGGCTCCGACCCACCTTTCTTGGTGATCCCCACTCCTGCTTGCACTACCACCCGCAAGCACTGTCCTCCCCGTCCTCTGTCCCTGCCCTGCCAGATACATAGTACAAGTATTACAGGATAAGGCAAGGAGGCATGTTTTGCATAACTCTCCCCACCTTTTTTATTAGTCCTACTGTCCCCCAATCAAAGGAGGAATTCGGGATCTGGGAGGTAGGAGCCAGGCATTCCTAAAAGGTCCTGATCCCAGAGCCCAGTAGAGCCCGAGAGGCCATCGCTCAACTGTTCACTTCACAGCCACGGACCCAGAAGGGTCGCTGGAGGGGTGCAGTTGGCTTTAGGTCACTGGGTGGTGTTGGTAGAGCCCCGTATCTGCAGAAGCAGCCCAGCTAGGTCAGGATGCAACTTCCGACTGGGTGAGCTTCCCTCCCCATTGAGGCCTCTCATGCTCTAGATCCAACCCAGCACCATCCAGCTCCTACCCTATGCCCCAAGATAGGAAGATGGAGCAACCAGGGACCAGGAGCTGGCTCACCTGCAGATCAGTCACAGAGCCCACTAATTAATCAGCTAACACAACTGAGTCTAACAACCACTGCAGCGACTCAGGGCCGTACGAATGAGGTTCATGCTCCACAGAAGAAAGACAATTCAGGGGAAACCGTGCTCATGCCTTTCCAGCCCAAACACAGGTACTCTATCTAATTTACATACTGAGGGCTAGTGAGAAGGCGGCGGTAGACTCCTCAACCAGAGACGATAAAATTCAAATCCAACATTGGCAACATTTCTACTCTCTAAAACACCATATCATTAAAATGAAGGGAAAAGCTATAGCAAAGACAAACCTATGAAACATCCTTCAAGTACCTGCCTTGCCTTGTCTCATAACTCCATAAAAACCGGGTAAAGGCACTGAATTCCACTCATTCTGTCCTCCAAAACAACCAGCTCTAATGATGGCACCCAATGCAAGCTCACCACAGAAACTGACGCTACAGACATTTGTGACCACTGGAAAGTCCACTTCCCCAGTGCTTAACTCCAATCAATAACTCTTACAGGTAGTCATGCAGCCCCATGCTTTGAGCAGACCCCACTCGACCCCAAACTAAATCGCTGCAAATGATTCAATTTCAGAAAGCAAATGCAACTCTGATCTTGGTACACACGCCAATAATGTTGGACAGGATGTCTTACAGGATGGTTCATGGTCTCACTTGCTCTCAATCCTAAACAATACAGACCTCATGTAAACCCTGGAAGTCAAAACATTATGCTAAGATGATAACCAGCTTCCAGACTCTCCCACCAGGTTCGGGCACAATCATAACCCCTGGGACAAAGCAAAAAATAATACTAGGGAATGATAGGGCAACTGCAAAGCAACACCCATCAAAGGGAAAAAAAACTATTCCAATGATAAAATTAGTGTGACCAAAAATGCTCTCAGAAGCCCTCTTTGGAAGAGCATCCCAAAGGTCCATTCAAATGTAAGATCAGCTTTAAACACACCACAAGCTCAACACAAAAGTGAGGAAAGTGCCCGCTTAAACAGAAGGCAAAGTCCTCTGTCTCCTCACATGATTTCATCAACAGTAGGGAGCGAGTCCCCAACAACCACAGGCAAGCATGCTCCTTACTGGTGGGAAATTTTACTAACTACACTACTAACGTCAATCAAAGTCCTGAATTTCATTCAGACAAATAGACGTACAGATCAATTTAATGAACCTGATGGCTGCACACATCTCAGGTATTAACCTAAAACTGGAATTCTTAACATCTTTAATTTCTAGGGTAGAAGCTGTCTACTCACTATTGCTGACGAAATGTAAATGTGATCTGATAATAGATAAGTTGTCCTTGTTCCATGATGTTTTGGCAATTGTTTTAACT
The DNA here is from genome assembly GCA_963921515.1 of Calotriton arnoldi. Taxonomy (NCBI): domain Eukaryota; kingdom Metazoa; phylum Chordata; class Amphibia; order Caudata; family Salamandridae; genus Calotriton; species Calotriton arnoldi. The sequence continues at coordinate 1,232,737 of CAWUFW010000425.1, read as the reverse complement.
ACAGAAAGGACGGCCACCAGAAGTGATCCAATAACCACTAATCAGACGCAAACCAGAAGTTTAAAACAGGAAATACTAAGGGCCCCATTACCGCCACAGTAACGGAAAACGGGACCGACCGCCAGAGGTGTGGCGGTCCCGCCAGGCCAATTAGGATGCGCCCGCCACACTGGCGGGCGCATCCTCGACTTCAACATTGCGGCGGGCGGTGCTGTAAGCAGCACACGCTGCAATGTTAAAGTCCATGTTGTGCATTGCCATGCACAACGTGACAGGCACCGCGCGGTGCCTGCCACATTGTGCATGGCAATGAAGGGGGTACCATAGGTACCCCCCAGTGCAGCCACCCACCCCCCCACCCCCGGGGGCCCGCAATGGGCCCCCAAAGTAATTTCCCGCATGCCTTTCCATGGCGGAGTCTCTGCCATGGAAAGGCATTGCCACCGCAGGCATCATAATATGGATGGCGGTGCCTGCAAGGCACCGCCACCATATTATGGGCTTTTTCCGCCCGGCCGGCAATCGTAACGATTGCCGACCGGTGGAAAAGCGGCAGACGGTCTTTCCATCCGCCGCGGTACCCCTCGCCATACTAATATGGCGGGGGGTAAAACAGGAACAGATGGCGGGCGGATCGCCACCGCCGGGCCGACGGTGGCGATCCGCCCACCATCCTAAAAGGCCCCCAAGTGTGGAATTGGAACACCCGGAAGGACAACATGAATTGCCAAAAACCATCAACCTAGATGACCAAAAGGGGGCTAATTCACCTCAAGCAAACCTTGTACAAGCTCACACTATGATCAACAAAAGTCGCTCATCCTCTAAACTAACCAAAAGGCAATAGAAATGAGCAAGGAAGGCAATATATAAAAACTTACATTCTAAGGAACAACTCCTAAGCTTATTTACCCAGTATTCAGACAAAGTAATAAAGTGGATGCAGGCAGCGTCCCCACTAATTCATCTATCTGTCACCTGGATGACACATGACAGTCGGTCACCGTTTCAACAACTTTTCCGGACAAAACTCCAGAGCAAAATGTCAACACTAAAACCTAAGCACATAGACTGGAGGAAACTCAAGCAGCAAACAATAGCAATCACATCTATGGATCAACACAACTACAGGGCCAAACAACACAAGACACTCGTGCCCATACAAATGCATCATCAGTCAGGGATATTAATCATAGGGGAATTTGCTGGAGATCACACAAAACAGGGTGAAATACCACGAAGCAGGTTACCAATTCAAGCCACAAATCAAAATCACCTCCCCATCCAACAGGAGGGCTCAGTGAAACCGCCCCCTTGAGTCAGAAATAACACACACTACGGGTATTATAACAAGTTAGGCACACGCACACTCAACCTACATCTAATGTCCATCGTTAACATTGGCTGTGATCAAGCCATCTCACTACAACCCACAGTGTCCAGCAGGTGTACACCCTGCTGGAAAAACAGGTCCATCAAAAGTGAGGAAAACCAACAACACCGTAGGAAATCAAAGCAGCTTATCACTGACCTCAGACATGACTAGACAAGCCAGATCATTCATGATATATAGCACAACAATCCTTTCCTCACAGGGACCATCAATTAAAACTGAAGGCAGGCAAAACAAACTTTTATTTAAACTAGAATATACCACCCGAGATCATCAGAATATGCTCAATATAGGAAACATCATATGGCTATTTGGAGAGATCCCCAAATTAAAAACATAACTTCAGCAGATCTATTAGCACTAGAATTTCTGGCAACCAACAACTGCCACTAGCCAGAACCCAATTTAACAACCTGGATGTCAAATGAAATAGTAAAGTTACTTCTTACCTTCGTAAAAGTCTTTGAAAGTTGGGGTATCACGTTAAAAAGATGCCATCCTCCTAGATACTCATTTCCACTGATACAAAAAAAACTGGCTGCAGCCCCAAATAGCAAAAAGCGTCCAATCGGTATTGAGGGGTGCAAGAGCCACCTCCATTGACCAATCAGGTAACCAAAGTCTAAAGAAAGTGCCTACCATCAAATTGGGTCCCAATGGCATTGGACCCCCGCAGCCCTAAATGCATCACACCCCACATGAATTTCCAACGCAAGCATACCACCACCTGAGCGTACGATCCTGTGCTTTGTATTCTGGAATATTGCAGGGGCAACACTGTTGTTCAAAGACGGTTCCCTTCCAAAGAACTGGGCAAACATAGATATAATTGCTCTCCAAGAAACCTGGTCAGCGGTGGATCTACCAGTAGAAGGCTTCATGTAATAACAAACCAGGGCCACAAAATCCAGGCACTAGGGAAGACCCAGGGGGGCCTCGTGGTCTGTGTATTGCTTAGTTTAAACATCATTATCGACGAACTACCCCACATAGAACCCAGCCTCCAAATCATCAAACTTAGTCTATTGTTCAGTGTCTACATTCACCCCAACGCACCCAAGAAAAAAGCCTTAATAGAAACATTTATATCCACAATATCTAGTTACAAGCAAGCTCAACCTCCAAGGGACATAATATTCACTGGTGACTACAACTCAAACTTAATTCACAACATAGAGGATGACGATATACTCAACATTGATAATATATGTGTGGTATACTGCATGTTGCAGCATGCAGCTGGCTCTTTTGCTGATGTCATCCTGGTCTCCCTGGTGATGGAATGTATTAGTTCAATTGACCAGAACTGTTATCTTGACTGGATGTGGAGCTCTGGATGGGTTCTTCTTTAGAGAAATAAACCTGAATTTCTCCTACATACCTGCCTCTTTTCGTGATCCTTTCACCAATCCAGGATCTTACACTGGCATAGTCGGCAGTAGTCTAAGATCTCTCCCAAACTCAGTAGGGCTCCCAAACTTAAAAGTTTTGATCCCTCAAAGACTTCGTTTATCACTACTGATGCCAGCCTTAAAGGTTTGGGCGCTGTTCTTCAGCAGGAAGGTGAAGGGGGAATGCAGACCATTATGTTTCTCTCTCGTTGTTTCAAAGATGCTGAATCTCGTTATTCCGTTATTGAACGGGAAGCCTTGGCTGTATTTTGGGCTGTAAAGAAGCTTAAGAAGTTTTTGTGGGGTACCAAATTTTTGATAAGGACTGATCACAAACCTCTCTGTGAAACCTTCAAGAAGAAGGGTATAGATATGGTGTCTAGCAGAATAACGAAGTGGGTCATAGCTATGCAAGAGTACGATTTTGACATACGATATAGCCCTGGCATAGAGAATGGTATTGCTGATACTCTTTCAAGACTTGTGGACAAGATTAAAAATGATGTACAAGATGAGGACAATGATGATGATGATATTCATGTTTGTGTGGTTGAGGATCGGATCATTGATGAACATCAGTGGTGTATAGAACTATCCGCTGATCCTGTCCTTTCAGAGCTTGTGACTCTCATTCAAAGTGGTTGGCACTCTAAAAAGCAAGCATCAGAAGAGGCTAGCAAGTTTTGGGGTATTAAAGATGAGATGTCTCTATGTGATGGGGTTCTTCTGCGTGGTACGAGACTGGTTCCTCCTTCTAAACTTCGTCAGACATTAATTGACCTGACTCACAAGTCACACTCTGGTATGTCAAAGACTTCGGTCTTCCTACTGGTGGCCAGGTCTCGACTTGCATGTTGAGAGAGTTATTAGGGATTGTACTGTCTGTTCCATGAGTGATAAATCAAAATGTACAAGAGTTCAGCCCATGGTGGTAAGAGAGCTTTCATCTGGACCTTGGAAAGACGTCGCATTGGATATACTTGGGCCAATTCACTCTAATGGTCAACAAGTATTTATGTTGGTTCTTATTGATCTTTTCTCCAGGTGGCCTGAAGTTCACTTTACTGCTAATATTGAGACTTTACAAGTTATTAAATTTTTAGAATCTCTCATGGCCAAAGAAGGTTATCCCGAAACCATTCTTACTGACAATGGTGTTCAATTAGTTTCAGGAGAGATGGAAGCATTTCTCAAAAGTCGTGGCATCAGGCACAAGAAATGTTCTCTTTACCATCCAGAAACAAATGGAATGGTAGAGAGGTTCAACAGGGTGTTGAAGGAAACTATTTCTTGGGCTAAGGGTGCTGGTCTCAATTGGAAGGAAGAAGTTCTAAAAAAAATTGAAAATTATAGGGTGACACCACACAGCACGACTGGAAAGTCACCTTTTGTTCTGTTTAGAGGTTGGTCTCCCTGTACGTTGGTTGAGCCCTTTTGGGTTAGACACCTTGAAGGTTCTGTCTCTCTCTATTCATCTGAGAAAGCCACCCCTGACTGGCGCAAAAGAGAAGAAGCTAAATGCTTATCCAGAAAGTCATACTTTGACTCTAAGAAATCCACTAAAGAAACCAAGGTCTCTATTGGTGATTTAGTTGTCATCAAGCAACCTGGGACTAAGGTTAAGTTTTCCAAGCCCGTACGAGTTATAAAGCTGTTCAAAAATGCTGTCAGAACTCAAGACCATAGGGTTTGGAATTTAAACAGAGACTGTTTGTACAAAGGGAGAAAAGAATGTGGTGCTCAATCTGTAATTTGTAAAGATGCGGGTACTGTTTCTGGTTCACCACGCACCTCTTCTAGGAATGTTAGAAGGCCAAGCTATTTAAAAGATTTTGTATCTTGAATGTTATGTTTACTGTTACCATTACTGTTTCTTTATCTTCACGATTCTCTCCTAGTAATGTTAAAAGGTCAAGCTAGTTGAAAGATTTTGTATCCTCATTGCTTTGTGTACTGATATCTCTTCCTTCTTTTTGTCCTGCTCTCTGATTTTCTTTCTCTCTTTCTTTTTGTTAACGGGGGAAGGTGTGTGGTATACTGCATGTTGCAGCATGCAGCTGGCTCTTTTGCTGATGTCATCCTGGTCTCCCTGGTGATGGAATGTATTAGTTCAATTGACCAGAACTGTTATCTTGACTGGATGTGGAGCTGTGGATGGGTTCTTCTTTAGAGAAATAAACCTGAATTTCTCCTGCATACCTGCCTCTTTGCGTGATCCTTTCACCAATCCAGGATCTTACACTATTCTGAATGTACCAGCTCAGGATCACTTGAAAGCCAAGCGTACAGATCTTAATGTAGAAAAACTTGTCATGACACTGGAATTGCTCACAATCAGGGTCTTAAATGGAAGATTTCCAGATAACACATACCACGGTCCTCACAATCGCTCATTGACTACACAATAGTCTCTCTGCCGTAAATTCCCTTGGTCAAGCACTTCTCAATAAGGGTGGACAGTCAAAATATCAATTTTTAAATATCGAAGCACAGTTATATTGAGTTTTAAATATCGTAGGGACAAAATATCGAAGTCAAGAATATCTACAACCAGAATATTGAAGTTAAGGTAAGAAATATCGATGTTGCAAATATCGATGTTAGTAATATCGATAGTTAAATTATCGATGTTAATAATATCAATATTTATATGAGTGTTATGTATTTAAGTATGTATTTAATATGTATGTGTTCTATATTTTTTGTTAAGTATTGTACTGTTTTTTAAAATATATGTATACATTTTTTAGAAATTAGTAATTTTTTTTAAAGTAAATTTTGCGTTTTAGTACTGTAGCGGGTTGTGGGTTTATAGGGGAATAGGGTGGGAAGTATTTTAATTATAGTAAATTAAATAATAATTTTTAGGAATTAATTTATTTTAATTAAATTTTGTGTCTTATTTCTGTAGCGGGTTGTGGGTTTATAGGGGAATCGGGTGGGAAGTAATGATATTTTAATTAAGTAATTATTATTGTTATTAATAATTAATGTATTGTTAATTAATTATTAATTGGTAATTAATTATTATTAATTAATAATTATTTTATTTGTATTAATTTATAATTGGAGTGGGTTGTGTGTTTTTAGGGGAATAGGGTGGTAAGAAAATTATTTGTAATTAAGTAATTAATTAAGAAAAATTGAGTATTGATAATTCATGTTTTTGTTAATTAATTTTTAACCAGTTATTAATTTTTATTAAATATTATTTATTGGTATTGATATTTGTCTGTTAATTAATTATTAGTTGGTTATTAATTTTTATTAAATATTATTTATTGCCATTGACAATTATTTTTTTTGTTAATTAATTATTAATTAGTTCTTGATTTGTATTAAATATTATTTATTGGTATTGATAATTATTTTTTGTTAGTTAATTAATAATTGGTTATTAATTTTTATTACAGATTATTTATTGTTATTGCCATTTTTTATATATTTAATTATTAATTGCAAATTAATTTTTATTAATTGATTAATTGAAAATTAATTTAATTGTGTGAAATTTTATGTGGAGTGTGTTGTGTGTTTATTGGGGAATAGGATGGGAAGTATTTAATATTATTAAAGTAATTATTATTTTTGATATATTTGTAGTTTTTTTCTACATTTATTAATAAATCATTATTTAATTACAATATTTATTTCATTTATATGTATGTTATTTTTAACATCTACGTTGTCCAACGCTTTCCCTACTGTTGCACTCACTGGAGTGGGAATAGTAATTTTACCCCTACGCTATCCAGCGCTTTCCCTACTGTTGCACTCTCTGGAGTGGGAACAGTAATTTTTACCCCTACGCTATCCAGCACTTTCCCTACTGTTGCACTCTCTGGAGTGGGAATAGTAATTTTTACCCCTACGCTATCCAGCGCTTTCCCTACTGTTGCACTCACTGGAGTGGGAATAGTAATTTTTACCCTGCGCTATCCAGCGCTTTCCCCTACTGTTGCACTCACTGGAGTGGGAATAGTAATTTTACCCCTACGCTATCCAGTGCTTTCCCTACTGTTGCACTCACTGGAGTGGGAATAGTAATTTTACCCCTACGCTATCCAGCGCTTTCCCTACTGTTGAACTCTCTGGAGTGGGAATAGTAATTTTTACCCCTACGCTATCCAGCGCTTTCCCTACTGTTGCACTCTCTGGAGTGGGAATAGTAATTTTTACCCCTACGCTATCCAACGCTTTCTCTACTGTTGCACTATGTGGAGTAAGTATATATATTAATTTATATGTATATGTTTAATTTATTTTAACATTTAATGTATTAGTTATTATTTTTAAATATATTTTAATATTTTTAACTATATTTCTTTTAATTATATGTATTATTTACTAAATTTTACATTATTATAAAAAAAAATTAAAAAACGATATTTTTAACTTCGATATTTTTGACAACTATGGGGCCGATTCCGATTCGGGCCGGAAAACGCACCGACCGACTCGGTACAGGAATATAGTCCGACCGACACGTACCGCCGCTGCCCGACCTGCGTAGTACGATGCAATGCATGTGAATCACGACCGACTCGTACGGAACACAAGCCGAACGACCCAACCGCACGGAAAACAGCCATCCGGACGGGAAACCACGCGAATCCAACCGACCGACACGCACCAGGAATGAACCCGAACGAAACGTACCCGCGAACTACGACCCGCGCAGTACGATGCAATGCGTGGAAAACCAGACCGAGTCGCACGGAGCCCAAGCCGTACGACCGACACGCATACAAAACCGAGCCGAAGCAACCCAATACCCCGCGACCGACGCGTACGCCGCACATGAAACACAGCAGAAACACAGCGTGAACGACTCGGAGAAGCTCGCATGAGACAACTACAGCGTCCTACTCGGTCAGAAGAACGTCTCCTACATGCACAAAAACTACAAAGGAAAAATACAAAAAAAGGGCCAAACAAGCAATTACAAAGCCAATAAATCCTGGGGGGGGGAAACATGGAACAAAGACACACCCACAACTCCACCCATATAAAGCCCACAAATCCTGACCATGATCCTTTGCAAATTCAACTGACCTGCCAGCACAGAACACCATCAGACAGCAACCACAGACACACTCACAGCTCATCCATCACACAAGCCACACACCATCAGCACCTCAACAAATAGCACCCTCACATATACCCAGCAAAACCTACACTCACACACCCTCACTTGCACACCCACACATACATCAATCACCACCACCATCCATCACCATGCCCCCAAAGAAGAATCCAAAGTTCCTAGACAGTGAATTGGAAGTCCTGGTAGATGAGATCCTCAGGGTAGAGCCCCAGTTGTTTGGTACATTGGTCCAACAGACCCCCATGTCGCAGAAAACCAAGATGTGGGAGAGGATCGTCGACAGGGTCAACGCACAATCACCATGTTTGCGCACAAAGGAAGACATCCAGAACAGGTGGTATGATGTGCGCAGGAGGGTCAAGGACCTACTCAAGAAGGATTACGCCTTGAGCCAACACACCGGCAGTGGCCCTCCTGCCAAACCAGTATACCTCAGGCCCTGGGAGGAGAAGGTGCGGGCCATCCTACCACCAGTGAGCGTATATGGACTATCAAACATCCCAGAGCCTGGTGAGTACACAACAAATATACACAATATTGTGTGACAATACACACACATCACTGTCAAGGGGATAGTCAAACCATGCACCCTTAGCAAATCCACAGCAACCAAAAGATAATCATCCCAAGATGTGTATGTTAGTTAGATAAACACAATACATGCCATCTCAAAGTGATATGTAACTGTGTCATGACATGTACAAACCCAACAACAAAGAGAGCCAGGCAGTGGCACAAATCTAACCAACAAACACAGTCAGATATGTAGCCACCTCTAGAACACCACCTCACAGGGAAGCTCACTGAAAGGAAGGAATTCTGTGTATGCTGGTCAAGTCAGTGTAGCCAATAGCATGATGGGAGTTGTAGTCAGAGATAATGCCCACCCTCACAATTGGCCCATCAACACCACTCTGAACCATGCTCACATCAAAGGGAGTGGAAAAGAACTGACAAGATGGCTGACAATGGGTAATGCTGTGGGGAGCACAAGGCCCTGCTGGGAACTGTGCACCAACCAACAGCAGGACACCACTGTCTGACATCCTGAAAGCAAACTTGCACTCCCTGCAATGGAAGCACGTTCCATGGTGGGACATCTGGCTGGGTGGGAAGGAGGACTGACAGCACTGACCATAGTCACCAGCAGCTGTTCTCACACACACCCTTAACACAAACTCCACACAACTCACCTGGGAGAATGCATTGCCTCACACTCTAATTAAATATCCCACAAAGAACCACCACCCTGGGTTATGCCGTGTGAAGCACAGGGACACTTCTGGGACTTGTAGCCAAACTAACGCCAGGACAACACTCTCAGCCATCCTGTCAGCACAGGCACACTACCCCACAGGGAAGCAGAGTCAAAAGGAAGGAAGTATGGGCATGCTGGGAAGGGGCGTGTAGGCAACAGCATGATGGGAGTGGTAGTCACAGCTCAACATCGCCCACCTTCACATTTGGCCCAGCAAGCACCACTCTGAAGCATGCACACATCACAGGGAGTGGAAAGCCACTTACTAAGATGTCTGACAATGGTCCTACTGCTGTGGGGAGTACCAGGCCCTGCTGGGAACTGTGCACCAACCAACAGCAGGACACCACTGACTGACATCCTGAGAGTCAACCTGCACACACTGCAAGGGTGGCATGCTTCATGGTGGGATAACTGGGCTGGGGGAAGAAGGAGGTCCGGATGTCCACCAAATACAACCAATGCTGGCCATGCACACACCTCAACATTCACATTGAAATGCTTCAAGTTGGCAGGACAATGTGCAACCCCAATATCAACCTCTGACTCTGACAACTTAGGACAATGCAATGTACAGGCCCGCATCCAGAGGTACAGTCACATCTGTCAGGTGTGTGAACCATTGATGCCTTTTAGAAACATAACATACATTGTGTGTCTCTTCCAAAAACAGGTGATGATGGGGACACAGCAGCAGATGAGGAGGAGTTCCTGTCCCAGGCCCCGGGGGACACTGAGCTCACTGGTGTGGAACAGCCTCTGCCCACCTCGGATGCGGGAGAACTACCTGGCCCCTCCGGTGAGAGTCATCATGCAGCACCAGCAGGACCAAAATCTGCACTCCCTGCACCCACCCCTCCAACAACTGCCAACACACAGACCACCCCCGCCCACACGGACAGACCAAGGTGCACCGATGACAACAGCACAGGGACCCAGGCCCACCGCGGAGCAACAGACAACAACACCAGTAACAACCGCCAAGGCGGCCTAGGGTCACCTGTGCGTGCCACCGCAGGTCCTGCACGTGTCGCCAGGGGTGGTGGGAGGGGTGGTAGACATAGGTCGCTGTTTGCAGAGGGGTCTGGACTGCATGATGACCCACAACTGGCACGCATTGCTGATGTGTACCAGACTAGCACCGGAGAGGTCAGCCAGGTAGTGGGGATCCTCAAGGACATACAACAGCAGCAGGCTGCCCATCATGCCGGCTTGGACTCACACATGTCCCGTGTGGAGACACACATGTCCCATGTGGAGACACACATGTCTGGCATGGAGTCCAAGTGGGACACATTGCAAGAACTGACAGCGGTGCATAGGGACATATTGACATGCCTCCGCCAGATGAGCACCAACATGGCCACACCTCCCTGTGTGCCCACAACATCTGGTGCTGCAACAACTGACACTGCCACAGGGAGGGAGGATGACTCTGGCGGAGAGTCCTCTGCACCGCAGCAGCCTGCACATGAGGGTCCCCCACCAAAGAAGAGGGGTCGTCCGAGGAAGGAAAACTGAGAGGCCAATGGCCACGCACATCCCCCAGGAACCCAACACCTGTTCTGGACATTCTCCTTTGTGTGCAAACTGTTCACCCTGTTGAATGCAACCCAAATCTCCCACATGACATGGGGAGTTTAAGTTGGACCAATGTATCACATGACTGTTGACTTTACTCAGGACATTTCTGCTACCAAGACTTCCAACTCATCTGGGAACTTTGGATTAAAATCCCAATGTACAGCACCCACCATCCTGTGCACTATACTCACACATGTATGTAAATAAACTCACCAATACACCATACTTGCCTCTCTTGTCATTCCAACGTGGTTTCTGTCATGGAGATGATGATCTGCTAAATGACACTGTGCATGCTAACTGCTACATCAAGTACAACACTGTCATGTGAGTCATGGCGACGTGACACATATGAGGGAGACACACCAATAGGGCTACACAACACATACACACCAGGGCCATCTGACTCATCGCCTACACTGATGTTCCCAGGAAAAACAGTGCAATGCACAGACACCACACCTATTCACAGTCAGTGTCAACTAGCCCACAGGTGCAGTGAGCAAATGTCAGTCAGATGTGTGACCACAGACAACGCACATCCCAAAGTGAAGCACAGGTTTATTACACATTTGCAACATGTTGTATCCACCACAGATGCAAGGTAATCCCACGTGGCAGTGGCCACACAGTCAACAAGTGTAGAAGAAAGAAGGTCCAGGGGTGTGTGGCACATCACCTGCAGGGAAACGACAGCTTCCACCCTGGAAGTTGAATCACGGTGTCGGGGGATCACAGTTGACCAAAATACTCTGAAAGTACCCTGTGAAGGACAGAAATGACACACAGTTAAAACCACTGAAGAACAGGACAGAACTGCAATACTCATGCCCAATATATGTCACAAGATACATACACAAAATCAAGTTAGCATGTCAACACTGTTGGGTAGTACAGACTACCTGTAAGGACACATCGCTGCACGCATACAGTCAAGTAGCACATGGCCACACTCAAACAGCACCAGAGCACCAACAACATATATCACGCAAACCCACATCATTGACATGACATCTCTGGATACTCACATTCAGCTGAAGAAGTTGGTGATGAGCTGTGTGCGGACATCACCCTCATCATCATCACCATCACTGGCATCATGGCCCAGGCCAGGATCCTCCACAGGTGGCGGATGTTGGTCATCGTCATCCAGGATGAGAGGCAACTCCTTCCGCACTGCCATGTTGTGTAGCATGCAGCAGACGATGACAATCTTGCACACTTTTGCTGGGGCATATGGGAGGGCCCCTCCTGTCTTGTCCAGGCAGCGAAAGCGGCTCTTCAGGAGACCAAATGTCCGCTCGATCACTCTCCTGGTCCGACCATGTGCCTCATTGTAGCGCATCTGGGCTGGTGTCACAGGGTTCCTGAGGGGCGTCAGCAACCACGGCATGTTGGGGTATCCCGAGTCACCTACATACAGACAATTGCACATTAGATGAGTCGGAAAAGAGGGTGGAATACTGCATTGCAGAACACACACAACGGTACAAAGTCAGTACACACCGACAAGCCAGGCACGCTGGTTCCGCATCTGTGACATCATCCTCGGGATGCGACTACTCCTCATCACGTAGGCATCGTGTGCAGAACCGGGGAAACGGGCACACACGTGTGAGATGCACATATCTGCAAGACATACCACCAGAGCATTGACCGAATGGTAATGTTTTCGGTTCCTGTATGCCTGCTCATGTGCCTGTGGTGGTACCAAAGCCACATGTGTCCCATCAATGGAGCCAATGACATGCGGCATCCTCCCCAGGGCATAGAAGTCACTCTTGACGTCAGTGAGTTGGTGACGTTTAGGGAAATAGATGTACTGGTTCAGGTATCTCAACATAGCCTCCAAAACATCGCGTAGCACACGGCTGAACATGGTCTGTGACATCCCACCAGCAGACGCCACAGTGTGTTGAAAGGTACCGGTGGCAAAGAAGTGTAGGGCTGCCATCACCTTCACCTTGGGGGTCAGCGCTGTAGGGTATGTCCGGCCAGGTTGCAAATGTGGGGCCAACCGCACCGTCAATTCCTCAATCAGCGGCCTGGTGAAGCGGTACCGTCGGATGCAGTCCCGTTCAACCATGGTTGCAAGGTCAGGGAATGGTCTATGGACAGCTGGTGCCCTGCAGTGCATAGGTGAAGAAAGAAAGATTGTCAGTCACCCCACATATGTGGCATAGACCATACTCAATATCACATGATACATCATTACGAGACACAAGTACATGATGTGTGTGGCGTTCTGTAAGGACATGTATGGCACCTACATGGCCGACATCTAACATCACAGTTCAACATGTGTTGTCAACAAGTCCCAGGTTGTGCTATGGGATATCATTAGGCTGTGTCACAGTACCCATGTACTGCTGTCACATTCCAAACACACACCACAGTGACATGTGAGGACAGATGTGCCCCAGGCATCACAGCTCATTGACAGGTAGATTCCCAGTGACCCTGTATTGCCACATGGACACTGGCATGACATGGCGTAACATGAATACACCACAGCAAAACAACCATGACCCCCACAGGTAGTGGACCCTGTTGCCTCTGCACGACAGACATGGACGTCTGTGACACACACACACGCACAACATCAAAGTCCGTGCACAAACAACGTGGATGTGGAGACTGTCTCCCATTGTGCACATGGAATCAGAGACATCTGAAACACAACATGCACACAGACTGTGGAGGGCCATCACTATCGTGGCAATGGGCCACCCTGTGACGTACATACCGTCCAACATGGGACTCAGGGGTATGTGACATGACATACACATACACAACCTGGAAATGTGACCATGCCACATGCTCTGAAATGAACAGTTGCACATCACAGTGGTCATGTGCACAACACACCAAGGATTCTGTCCCCATGAACACGTGCACAGCCTCGGAGTGGCTGCCCCCAAGTCCCACCCAAACAAACACATGTTGACCCCCATACACAGAGATGGTAATGCAGCCTTACATGCCTTAGGATACAGTGTGGACAGGCTGTGGTGTTGTAGGTGTGCCCCTGAGTCCCTGGAAAGTAAATATGGCTGGCATACGTTCACCTGTGACAGGCATGGTGACATATGCGTGTGACTTGTACAGGGACGCGTTGTACAGCAATGGACCGATCGGTGCGCACGCCTTGGCCATTGCATATGATGTGGACCGAAATACGCGTTGTACAGCAATGGACCGATCGGTGCGCACGCCTTGGCCATTGCATATGATGTGGACCGAAATACGCATTGTACAGCAATGGACCGATCGGTGCGCACGCATTGGCCATTGCATATGATGTGTACCGAAATACGCGTTGTACAGCAATGGACCGATCGGTGCGCACGCCTTGGCCATTGCATATGATGTGAGCGGGTACGCGTTGTACAGCAATGGACCGATCGGTGCGCACGCCTTGGCCATTGCATATGATGTGAGCGGAGTACGCGTTGTACAGCAATGGACCGATCGGTGCGCATGCATTGGCCATTGCATATGATGTGAGCGGGTACGCGTTGTACAGCAATGGACCGATCGGTGCGCACGCATTGGCCATTGCATACGATGTGGAGCGGGTACGCGTTGTACAGCAATGGACCGATCGGTGCGCACGCCTTGGCCATTGCATATGATGTGAGCGGGTACGCGTTGTACAGCAATGGACCGATCGGTGCGCACGCATTGGCCACTGCATATATTGCATATGATGTGAGCGGGTACGCGTTGTACAGCAATGGACCGATCGGTGCACACGCCTTGGCCATTGCATATGATGTGGACCGAAATACGCGTTGTACAGCAATGGACCGATCGGTGCGCACGCCTTGGCCATTGCATATGATGTGAGCGGGTACGCGTTGTACAGCAATGGACCGATCAGTGCGCACGCATTGGCCATTGCATATGATGTGAGCGGGTACGCGTTGTACAGCAATGGACCGATCGGTGCGCACGCCTTGGCCTTTGCATATGATGTGAGCGGGTATGCGTTGTACAGCAATGGACCGATCGGTGCACACGCCTTGGCCATTGCATATGATGTGGACCAAAATATGCGTTGTACAGCAATGGACCGATCGGTGCGCACGCCTTGGCCATTGCATATAATGTGAGCGGGTACGCGTTGTACAGCAATGGACCGATCGGTGCGCACGCCTTGGCCATTGCATATGATGTGGAGCGAAATACGCATTGTACAGCAATGGACCGATCGGTGCGCAAGCCTTGGCCATTGCATATGATGTGAGCGGGTACGCGTTGTACAGCAATGGACCGATCGGTGCGCACGCATTGGCCATTGTATATGATGTGAGCGGGTACGCGTTGTTTTTCGAAATACGCGTTGTACAGCAATGGACCGATCGGTGCGCACGCATTGGCTGTGGCCTGGCATGGCAACGGACGCGTTTTCGAACCTTTAACGAGTCTGATGCTGTGAATTCAGTTGGCCACCCACAACAATGTTGCTAAATCATGGGTCTCATGAAGTTGAACTTTTGAAGGATGCTGTGGGCATGGATTGGCCAGATTCAGAAGATGCAAACGACTTGGACCTATCACTTTGGACACATGGGACAGTAACTGCCTCAGCAGCACACATATAATGCTGGCTGTACCCCTGAGAGCTCACTTGCCTGCACTACATGCTCCAGGACGACATCTGCCACCACCACTGCAGCTGTCTCTGCATCCTCTGGATCCTGCAATGGCAGGTACTGTGGAGAGAGCCCCAGCCTTCAGCACTGAGGAGAACCAGGCCCTGCTGGACAGCCTCCTTCCACAGTACAGCAAGCTGTATGGGAAACCAGGGGAGCAGGTGAGTGTGCTGCCCACTGCCTTACTAAATGTGCATGTTGTCTGACTAGCAAGACTTACAGTGTGCATGCCACTGGCTAGCATGCTCACTGAGTAGTTGTCACCCCCCCATAGTGTGTAGTTACATGCACTGAACAGGTATAGTGCAGTAACAGTGCATTCCAACAAGGTTTTACTTCCCAGGCAATGATACCATGTAGTAACTGCTGCAAAACTGTTCATAGCCATCGCTGCACTGCCTGTGTACATCATGTGCCCCTGTGATTGAGACATGTATATCCAAATGTGTGATGCACGGATATGTTGCATGTGTAGTGATGTCCTTTACACTTTGTCATCCTCACAGGTTGATGCCCACCAGAAGCAGGAAATCTGGCTGGACATCGCCCGGGCAGTGAGATCCGTGGGGGTCTACAAGCGCCGGATCCGCAACTGCCAGAAGAGGTGGCAGGACCTTCGGGGCTGGACCCGGAGGATCGCAAGGGTCCAGCTGAAGCTGTCGCCTCCTCGCAGGAGGGGCGGACACCGGACCCTGACCCCCCACATGCTCAGGATCCTGGCGGTGGTCTTCCCTGATCTGGATGGGCAGCTGAAGGCCAGACAGCAGCAAGGAGGGGGTGAGTCCATGACTGCACTGTGAACTTTGTCTGACATGCTATGTGCCCTCCTCTGGCCTGGTTAACCTTCCACAGTGCATCGGTCCTGTGGTCCAGGACCCATGTCCCTCAATTGTGACATGCCCACTCCTCATCTGATACCCAGGTGTGGCCCTTACAGTCAGGAAGTTGTGTCACTTGGGTACTGTGTCCTTGCATTTTGCTTAGCTCAAGGTGGGGGTCAGCATTTGTTCCTGTAACTTTGTTGTGTGCTTCATGGGTGGGTCCATTGCTTACACAATGCCTGAGTTCTGACATGTAATCTGCGTGTAACTATGATATGTGGTCCAATTGCTGATCTGATTCACCACATGTGCCTGGGGTATTTGGCACACACCCATGCTGCAGGTGGGAACAATGTTTGGGCCTCAGGAGTATGTATATCAAGTGTGTCACACATACTTAGCCACCTGCCTACTGTCCAGGGCTCATCCCTCTTTCACGTAGAGCAGGACAGTCATGCCTTCTCCAGGCCATACAATACACTCTGTACTCCCACTCCCGTGTATCAGCTGACACGTTGTTTCCAGTGAAATGTTCCCTCAGGTGTCTGCCTCTGTGTCATTGTGCTGTGGCTTCGTTGTCAGGACTACTGGGGTGTTTATCGGTTAGGGCTCAGCATGCCACCGGAGATGTGGCCATATGAGACGATACTTGTGTGACATATAGGTGTTTGACCACTTGACTGTGCAGACTGGGGTATGCGAATGTGAAGTTCAGGCAGCTGTCTCCCATTCACAGCAGATTGTGAGGTGCTCAGGTTCCGAGGGTTGTGTTTCATGTCTCCCATATGTCCAATTGGTATGACGTGGACAAATAAGAGTTCAGATGATGTGGTTTGTGGGGGATGGACATGTGCACTTGTCAGCTACAGGACTTGCATTCCCCATGGCCTAGAATTGTGACACAGTGCAGACTGTTGTTGTCTGGCAGCCCTGTCCATGTGACTGGAGACAGTGGTGTATGACTTTGCAGGCATGCCTGTGCCATGGCATTAAACTTTCTAAGAGTGGTCCTACAGGGGAGTGACATGTGCTACATGCACCCCATTGTGGCATTGACTATCAGGACATGGGTGCATCATGGTGTCTGGTGCTGGTATGCATCACATGCATTTCAAATTAGACTCTGGCCATCCCTTTATCCGGACACCTGTACTGACTCAGTGGCAAGAGTTGTGATGTGTGCATGTTCACATACTTCACCGTGTTCTCTGCACTGTCCAACTACTGTGTAGGTGGTTCATGTGTCCACACTGGGGTATTGCCATCCGACAGACACCAGACCGATGGGTGCAAGGCCAGGAGGGATGTGAGTGCCATGGTTGACCATCAGACTGACAATTGGCTTCTCCTACTCTGTTTAGGCACTTTTGGCAATGTTCAACTAAGGATGCCAGGGCTTGCTCTGTAATGTGCTGTACTTACTGTGGTTTTGTGCGGTTAGTGCAGGTGACTGATGTCTGTCTGTTTCCCTAATTGTTTGCAGATACATCCACAGGAGGGGACAGCTCCACGGACCAGGAGGAGCCGCAGAGCCAGACTGGGTCAACAGCCGAGGAGTGGTCGGAGGGACCCAGTGGCACGGAGGGCGAGGGGAGCCACACCGAGGAGTCCTCAGCAGCATCCACCTCAGCTGAGGACCACAGCAGCTCAGAGGATGACTCCCTTGTGGAGGCGGGTGTCAGAAGCCACCACACCCCAGCTAGTATTGCTGTCCCCGCCACCACCACCACCACCACCGCCCTCCCATTGGCTCCCATTCCAGAGGTCCGTGGAGGCTCCCGTGTTCGGGAGCATGTCTCCTTCGTGCCAGGCACCGCAGCCCTGCCCCTGTGTCCCCTGCTGCCCTGAGTGAGGAGTCTGTGTACCTACTTCGCCAGCTCCATGTAGGGCAGACAGCAATGCTGAGTGTCCTCCATGCCCACACCACTCTGTTGACTCAGCTGGTGTCGTTCATGGAGGGCATCTCATCGGGCATGTCTGCCCTACAGAGGAGCAATAGGTCCATGGACTCCTCCCTGACGGCAGCAGTGTCCCTCCTCCAACAGTCCCTCACCCCTCCTACCTCTGCCCCATCCACACTTCCTGGCACCCTACCTGTCCCAAGCACATGCACACCTGCACAATCAAGCAAACACACAGACACGAGCAGCACAGACACACACACTACAAAGACAAAACGTGCACGCAGGCATCCTCAGGGGACTGATAGCACACCCACAGGGGATGGGGAACAGACACACACACAGGCATCCACAGTCACTCCGCAGTCCTCCGATACCTCTCCCTCCAAGGCCCATTCCCTTGCCTCACCTGCAACCCCACCTACAAAGCAGCTCTTCCTCTGTGACCTCGGCCTCTTCCCCTCCGATCCAGCTGATCCAGCATACAGGGGGAAGAGGAGGTCCACCCACACAGAGGGGAGTGCCCCTCACCCCTGGACACCCTCCCCCAGGCGCAGACAGACTGAGGCCCCCATCCGCAAGTCCCCCCGGACCCGGAAGAGCAAGAGCCCGCCGCCGCCCTGCAGCTCAACCACCAAGTCTCCTTCCTCCATCCCTCAGGCCCCCACTCCACAGGTTCCCCCACCACACCCTGCCCCAGGTTCCCCCACCCACAGATACACCATCCCCAAAATGATCCGGCCTTCTCCCCTACCACTTGCTCTTCCAGCACCATACCCCCCGCTGCGCATGTCTGTGCCACTGGTGTGGAGGCCGTGTCCTCCCCCTGGTCCTGCCCACCTTACCTGAACCCCATTCTACTCCCCTGGAGATAGGCACTGCAGTGGAGTCCACTACCACCCTGTCTGACTTGGGCACTGCAGTGGGGAACCTGTCCACTCCATCTGCACAGCCCACTGCAGTCGTGCCGGCACCCACACCATCTGACTCATGCCCCCCAGTTGTGCCGGCACACACCATGTCAGACACCTCCACTGCAGTTGTCAGTGACTCTCCAGCACCCACCTCCCCTTCCCTGCCTCCTTCTGGTGAGCCCTGATCCTGTCCCTGCGGTGCCTGGCCTGCCCCCCGTATGCCCCTCCGAGGGGAATGTCCCTGGTGTGTAGCAGTGCAGGCATGCAACGGGTGACATTTGCCACTGTCACCCTGTTTTGACTTTGTTAATGGACTGGCCATTGGCCTTGGTTATTTTTCAGGACTTTCAATTTTAAAGCCACATATGCTGAATAAAGCTACTCTCTGTTCTCTAGTGGTTTTGCTTCTGATGTACATGATGTTGATGATGCTAACCATGCCCTTGCTGCAGTGATGGTGATGTTTGATGTCAGGAAAATGAAGTGTTACTGTGCAGGACCCCATGTGGTCCAGGGGGAATGTGTCCTATCCTGTTGTGTATCCATGTCATCCTTTGCAGCAATATGAGGGTGTCATGTTTTCAAGATTTGGCAATGGGATTTCCTACTTTTATTAGCAATATCACATCTGTGGCTTACACCCCTGCACATCTGTTGTGCTTGCCATTGTTCAATTTGTCTATTTCCCTGACCGTGTGACCATCTCCACTGGACATGCAAGTTTGGGCATCAATGGGGAGGGACTCATCTGTGTTATCAGTGCAACTTGCTATACATGTGTGTTGGATCTGTGCTGATGATTTCGGTGACACTCCCATGACCAGGCTGATATGGCGGGAGCCTCCATTTTGTGCTAATTGTTGACTGAGTGACCAAGTGTTCTGCTGACATGATAGGGCCCTACTGAGACAACGTATGGCACAGCTTTCCTTACACAGGAGTGGAGTCCCCTCATGGCAGTGTGTAATTCTGTGACATTGCCTGAGCACAAGGTGTGTGTTGTGTGAGCATGTCTGTGTGTGTTCACTTCCATTTTGCTAGGCAGGCTGGGATCCCTAGTGATGTTCCTGTTTGTGATGCTTGCTGAGTTGACCTATGTTCCCCCAAAGTCTTCTCCCTGGCTTCTCTGGGATGTGGGTGCATGGCACATTACTGGTCATCAGGGTGTCACCCATAGGTGTGTTTGCTGTCAGGGCTGAGTTTGTGGGCAGACGCAGATGAGACACAGTCAGGATTCCCCTTGGCACTTGTTGGTTATACCTGTCATGTAATTTACAATTTGTGTTAGCTTTCAGTGATCGTGACACGTTGTATGTGTGACTGCTGCCACTCCTCAGGGTCAGAGCTGCAATGTTGGAAGTTGTCTATGTGTGTTCTTTGTGGGTGACCTTGGCTTCTTCATTGGTGTGTGACTGTGGCCGGGATCCCATTGGTTGGTGTGGTATTGACGTCATGCCCATGTACGGCGTACTGTGCAGTGTGTCAGACATTCACGAGTCTTGTTGACTGGCCATGTGTGATGGGTTTCTGCACCTTCGTTCCCACCCCCAACCCTGGGATTGTCATGGGTGCATGTGCAATGTCACCAGTGCATGTGAGCTTCACTGCTGCACAATGGTGGAGATCAAGGTGTGTGGTGTTGAGTGTGTGCAGATGAGAGTTGTTTCACGGCTAGACCCCTGCCTCCATTTTGGCCTTGGCTGACAGGCCGTGCTGTTTGATTTGTGCTTGTGTAGGTGTGATGGTAGTTTGTTGCTCAGGACACATGACTGTGGTTCAGAGTGTGAACAACATCTAGCTTTGTCATCACAGTGGGATTATCATGCAGGCCAGTGTCACCACAATGTGGGGACCCAGGGGTTAGTGCTGTGGTGGGTCTGTCTCTTGCTGTGTTAGTTGCTGTTCCTACAAGCTTGTGTGACATGTGTAATTTGGGCTCCCTCTCGTCTAACAATGCCTGATTGCCCACATAGGGGAATCCGATCCATGAGTTACTTTTGTGTGGCCTCCTCATGTGTTGTGTGGTTGCCTGGGGACACTGGCACACCCCCCCCATCACCTGTTGTGTTTGATATGCAGTGTGGGGCTGCCTGTTTGTGTCTGTGCATCTGCACCACTGCATTGGCATATCTTTAGTGTGTCATTGGCTGTATGTTGTTTGGTGGTTTTCCCCTGCTGTCCCTGAGACTCCTAGGTCATCAGTCAGCACAATGATCATGGTTTGTATGTCCCATTGCTGCCATGGTATGGTATTTGTTCACCTAACATCTACAGTCTCCACAGGATATCTACATTTGTGTGTCCATGGGTGCAGATATGTGGGTCTGCATTATGATGGTCACTTCTGTCATTGTGTTATTGATGAATGTTGACAATGTCAGCCCCCATGGGTAATGTTTGTCTGCACATGGCCAACGGTATGTCTTATTTGCACTGCACTGTTTGCCTCACCCAATCTATGTTGCTATGGGACACAAGCACTACTATGTCACTGATGTGTTTGTTGGTCTGTGACCTGGGATAATCCATGCTGTTTGGCATTTCCAGCTTTTGCCATTACAACATTTACAATTTGGTCACTGTGATGATGGGGGGGTTAGGCCCCATTGTCACAATGTTCAAAATGTGCTTCAGCTATGGGCCCCACACTTGCCTTTTGGTCACTGTGATGATGGGGGTTAGGCCCCATTGTCACAATGTTCAAAATGTGCTTCAGCTATGGGCCCCACACTTGCCTTTTGGTCACTGTGATGATGGGGGTTAGGCCCCATTGTCACAATGTTCAAAATGTGCTTCAGCTATGGGCCCCACACTTGCCTTTTGGTCACTGTGATGATGGGGGTTAGCCCCATTGTCACAATGTTCAAAATGTGCTTCAGCTATGGGCCCCACACTTGCCTTTTGGTCACTGTGATGATGGGGGGTTAGGCCCCATTGTCACAATGTTCAAAATGTGCTTCAGCTATGGGCCCCACACTTGCCTTTTGGTCACTGTGATGATGGGGGTTAGGACCCATTGTCACAATGTTCAGAATGTGCTTCAGCTATGGGCCCCACACTTACCTTTTGCTCCCTGTGATGATGGGGTGTTAGACCCCAGTGCCACAGTGGTCATGGTCTGCTTGCATTGTGGATACCACACACATTTATGTGTGACACATGTGATAGGGGTCACATTGTATGTTCAATTTCATGTTCAGTGTTGTAGGCATATGACACAGTCTACACACGCTTGTCATGGTGTTGGGGGGATGTGTTTTTCTTACATTCCTTATGATGCAGTATGCTGGTTGTGTCATGCATTACCCATCCTATGAGTAGGGGTGGTGTTGGTGGTAGGCATCCAGCCCCCCTGAGTAGGGGTGGTGGTAGTGGTAGGCATCCAGCCCCCCCTGAGTAGGGGTGGTGGTAGTGGTAGGCATCCAGGCCACCGTGAGTAGGGGTGGTGGTAGTGGTAGGCATCCAGCCCCCATGAGTAGGGGTGGTGTTGGTGGTAGGCATCCAGCCCCCTTGAGTAGGGGTGGTGGTAGTGGTAGGCATCCAGCCCCCCATGAGTAGGGGTGGTGTTGGTGGTAGGCATCCAGCCCCCTGAGTAGGGGTGGTGGTAGTGGTAGGCATCCAGCCCCCCATGAGTGGGGATGGTAGTAGTGGTAAGCCTCCAGCCCCCCCTGAGTAGGGGGGGTGGTAGTGGTAGGCATCCAGCCCCCCCTGAGTAGGGGTGGTGGTAGTGGTAGGCATCCAGGCCACACTGAGTAGGGGTGGTGGTAGTGGTAGGCATCCAGCCCCCCCTGAGTAGGGGTGGTGTTGGTGGTAGGCATCCAGGCCCCTATGGGTGTATATGGCATTGGTGGTAGACATCCCGCCCCTATGGTTCTGCTGTTGCTAGTGTAAGTCATTTCTGCATCCCTATGTGTGTGTGTGTTGTGTCGGGTACGTCTGGTTTGTTTGTGTGGTGGGTGTTTGACTTACCTTCTGCGCCGTACGCGTCCGTACCGGTCCCGGTAATAGATGTAGAGTATTGGTAGGACCTGCGCGATGGGATTCATGGCTGGTTCGTCTTGTTCGTCTTTCTCGTTGCTTCGACTCGTACTCGTGGCTGGCGTGTTCGTCTCGTAGCCGTGGATAGTCTTGTTGCGCGAATCGGAGCTTATGTGCGCCTCTCCCGGATGCTCTGACCTGCCGTGCGTAGCGACGGGTTCGGCGCGTACGGAAGGCGCATCGTACTAGTCCGGCCAGAAGGTGCTGTATTTTGGCTTCCGTGCAACTCGATTCTGCGTTTACGGATCCGGCTCGGGCAGGGAACAGGAGCTGGATTGGGTGAGTACGGCTGGGTTGGGATCTGGGCAGTTATGCGCATCGTACTTGTTCGTTCGGACGGATGTTCGAATCGGTCGGGGAACACGCGTTCGGCTTGGTTTTTTCCCGGGCGAATAGGGTTAGGTGAGCTTCCGGCCTAGATCGGAATCGACCCCTATATTTTTTTTCTCCATATTTTTGTACTTACCTTTATGTAGATTGGACTTCGATATTTTTGACTTCTATATTTCTGTGTCGATATTTTTGTAGGTCGATTTTCTGTCCGTCGATATTCTGTCATACATTCCTCAATAAGATACCTTACACATAGCGATGACTCATGCCAGGTCCTGTTGTTAGAGATAACCCAATGTACACATATACTGGTTCCAGTAGAAACCGGCGTGACTACCACTACAAAACTAAAGCTATTGCAATAATCAAATGAAACCATAGTGGAGCAGACAGCACTAGCCAAAGAGTTAATGATTCATAGTATAGACACCACGGATCATTAAATTGACGCTTGGTTAGGCTTTGTAACCGCCTTACTAGCGCAAGCTCCACTAGCAACACAAAGAATGACTTCAGGTCCATCAGTCAGGTTAAGTATGAAACCACCCCTTTCGAAGCACTACATTGAGTTGAAAAGAAAGATGATAGGCAACTGAAAGTGCATCCCCTAACTCCTCCCCTATGGGCACGTTTGAAAAGCCTCAAGAAAGAGTACAGAAAGCAACTGTGGGAAGACAAGAAAGTTGAGAAAGAAGTCTTTTGGACTTAAATAATATTCAACACCAGGCAGAGAAATCCAATGCAAAAAAGAAAAATAATAAATAAATTAAACATCACAGAGCTAACATCGGTGACTTACCTTGCTAGTGCTTTTTCTATAAATCAACAACCGTCTAGTGCCGAACACCCCACATGCAATCAATTGGGAAGGTGGCCAGCAATCGTAACTTCTGCTCCAACTAGAGATGAAACCACATACATCCCAGCCCAAGTCCAAAATGTTCTCCTTAAGGGGTCGCAAGAAGGTGTGCCAGGGCCAAACATTCGATCGCAGGCCATTTGAATTTTGGTCAGGGGTACTGCCCTCGATATTTAAGTAAGTTCAGTTAAGTGGTGGCATTCCATAAAGTTGGAGTGGCTCCTTCATAAATCCACTATTCAACAGAGGTGACAGGACAAACCCAATCAATTACAGGCTCATTGCCCTCCTCAACTCAGACGCTAAACACTATGCATCTTCTCTACTTTCAGATCTAACGGCATGGTCAAATAAAAACAGCATTATCCCATTAAACCGGACTGGTTTTAGAAAAGGTGTGGGCACCACAATAAACATATTAGCTACAGCTTCCTGATCAACCAATGTAAGCAGCTTAAGAAAAAACTACATCTATGCTTTATAAATTTTAAAGCCACTTTTGACTGTGTGAATAGGGAGTTATTGTGGAATGAGCTGAAGCAGTGGGGTCTACCAGATACTCTGATATGAGTGATCTACTCACTGTATTCAAAAACTTGGATCGAAATAAAAATTGGAGATGGCATGAGTATATCCAGAAAGATCCCAACTTGCCAAGGACTAAAGCAGGGGTGTGTGCTAGCGCCCTACCTTTTTAATATTTTTATGGGAGACCTTTCACTTGCTCTGGATCAGGAAAATTCCCACTGAACGTCCTTGCAAAACATGGAAGAACAACCTGGAGATAAACATGACCAAAACAGTGTCCGTCTGCAACCGACCTGGGCACGCCCCCTCAATGGTTCTAAATGATGTCCTTCCAGAGTTAGTAACTAATTACAAATATCTTGGGCTACATCTTGATTCAAGAGGAACCTTTGAGCAGCAAAACCAATAAATTGATAAGAAGGGGTCTGCATTAACCCATGCCTTTATCACCCTGTCAAAAAAATTGGATGGGCCGTCTTTTGAACCACTCTTAACAGTCATTGTCTACAAGTTATTACCAACCATCACTTATGTTAGTGTGGCGATGAGAGGGCTGGATGTGGCAATAGTGAACAAAATACAGATCAACACCTTCAGGCGAGAGTTCAATCTACCCCAGAATTAATCTCCAGCACAAATCCGACTCAAATTCAGTATCACAAAAAAAGATCTAGCCAGAAGAGGAACAGTGGTAAAAAACTGGTACATGTTCAGCCGAGCCACATTGAATAGTGCCGTATGGTCAGCTCTCCAAAGCGACCAGCACTCGGAACATCCTAAATATTTAAATATTTCTATCAAAAAATTGGGCCTGTTAGATCTATGAGTGGCAAGTGTGTCATATGATGCCTTCAAAAAGGCAACCAACAGGGCCATAAAACTACGGGGCATATTAGCAAGACCCACGTTAAAATTATCGCCGTTTTAGCGGCAGGAAACTGCCGCTAAAACGGCGATAATGGGCTTGCTAATATGCGTTATAGAATTCCAATAGAAGCCCAGGTTAGATGTGCAGGACATCTAACCTGGGCTCTATTGAATTCCATAACGCATATTAGCAAGCCCATTATCGCCGTTTTAGCGGCAGTTTCCTGCCGCTAAAACGGCGATAATTTTAACGAGGGTCTTGCTAATATGCCCCTACAATCTTCCCTTGAAGACAAAACCAAATTCAGTTCCTGCTCGCACTCGTACATGGTAATCAAATATCATGACACCTGTCACCCGAACCCTATTTTGCAATTCCGTTTCCAGTTTGCATCAAACGCAGCCCTATGACTCTATGCATGGGTAACATACCGGCCCTAGCAAATAAACCAGCATGGAAATACTCTGGTCCGACATCGTGCAGACTCTGCAAAGAGAAAGAAGAGGACCTCATTCACTAGATCTGCATCTGTCCTCAGCTGCATAAGCTTCGGTTGCAACTAATAAAGAGAAGCTTCAATAAAAGAGGCATCCGTACCTGCAGGGAAGCCATCATAGCATGCCTTACCCCTGTGACCCGCAGCTAAACGGCAACTTGGTTACATTCTTGGAAATGGCCCTTAGGGAGAAGCTCGGGGTCACTGAAATAACCGAAAACTGGCCCGGGTCGTACACACAGTGAAAAGAAGTCCACAGCTGTCTGGCTTATTTTGCAAAAACCGATCGAGTCAAATTTGATAAAACTGGCCTGGGTTGTATCCACAGCAAAAAGAAGTCCACAGTGGTCCGGCTTATTTTGCACAAAACATTACTACAGTTTTCAAACTTACCCTAGGTCTTCCTGCACTACTAATAGCTAATGATTTTGATGATTGATCGCCACACAATGACTGCCCATGAAGGCACCTTGTTAACTCATTTTAATCCCACTGTAGTCAGTTTTATTTGTAAATGTTTAAAGCTTGAGAAGGGTCCATATATTCTACCAGCTCCTAACCATCAATTCATTTTAAGACTTTCAGTTTCAGGAAGCATGTAAAGGTCAAAATTGAATGATTTTTCGCATTTTCCCTGGATGCATCATGTTAATGTTTGCCTATTTTGTACAACACAAGACGCGTTTTTAATTTATTAATTCACTCTAGGATGTATGTCAACAGGAAACAAGTTGAATGCACTGTTGAAATTTCCCTTTTGGATGCATCTTTTATGATGTTTATAAATTGTAATGAATTACAGTTTTATTCTGTGAAATTGGTACGGTTTTAACTAACTGAAACAATAAACTTGAACATATACATATGTATTGGGGCAATGAAGCGCCCTTAGTGGCCATGAAATCTGACTTTGCCTTGCTTGCAACTTTTGGCACCACAACCAACGGCTTCAAGAGGAGCCCAATGATAACATATCCAACTCCGAGGCTCGTTGATATTTCTTGCCCTGACTGTGAACTCAAGACAGCAGTCGGCGTGGAGGACACTTGAATGTGAGAAACAGCATTTACAACGCTGTCGGAACAACGCAGTGCCATTACAATGCATGCACTACAACGAACGCGTCGTTACCACGTGTTCCATTACAACGCAAGTCATTACAATGACTTGCTTTAGGGAACTCAGTGTTGGATTTTAAATCCAACACCTTCCCTACTGTTGCACAGACTGAAGTTGGAATAGTAAAATATTCTATGCCACTCCAGCTCTTCGCTAAAGCAAGTCATTGTAATGGAACGCATGGTAACGGCGCGTTCGTTGTATAGCCCGTGTTGTAAACGCATGCGTAAATACATGTCCTATTCCTAAATTTCAGCCTGGGTGTGCAGTTTTAAATAGCAATTTGGAACAAAACCTTCCTTTTTAATAGTTAGGAGACATCGCTAAGATAGGCCCTCACAGTGCAGAGGGTGGGGTGGGAGGTTTCCTGTTTTACATGTCCTCGCAGTGAAAAATCTCCTAAGCTTTTTCACTGCAGCGAGGCTAGTTCTACCACAGAATAAAACTGGTTTACCTTTTAGATTCAGTTTGGGAACAGCTAGAAAAATATTTCCTCCATTCATTTTAATTATAATTTACATTCCTCTTTAGAGGTAAAGCCAGATTTTAAATTATTATTTTTGGAATGCCACTTTTAGAAAGTTAGCACTTTCCTGTGTAAACAAAATATGCCTTTCCGTCAGTGTACAGGGTAATATGACTGTTAATGGCCCTCCTATGGTGATGTGTATTCCCCCCAGGTAGTGGGCAAAGGGGCCTGGTTGTGGTGAGATGCTGCTCTTCTTGACAGGATGGTTGGGGAAGAGCTGGGCCTCTGTCCTAATTACGCTTCAAAGAGTAGCCTGGGGGCTGTCCCCCGTCGTTCCTGACTTCAGAAGAAGCCTTACCCATTACTGACAGATGTAGCTCACATCTGGGCCTGCCAAATCCAGGGGAGCCAGACTTTTGCCATACCCAAAGGAAGAGAAGAACAACAAGAACTAGTTTTAGGGTTAGTCAAAGGTGTGTTCCCCACCAAAAGGCTAGAACTGGGTTCAGGAGAAGGATCACCCTGCTGTCTTAATAAGGAAGATTGGACCTGATTGCCTAGAACGTATGACCCTAGAAGTGACTCTAAGGGTAATTTGGTTGACCTCCTGTTCATTTGAGCAACAGTGACACAAAAAGCTTCCAGAGGCCTTTCCTGCTTTATAGCTGATCAGACCCAACTGGACATGACCTGGTCCCCTCTGCTGGCCACTGTAGAAGTTAGTCCTGACCCCTAAATAATTTCCTCAAGGTCATGGGCCCTTGGGTGGAGTCACTTCTCCCTACCTAACTGAAGCTTTCACCATTTCCAATGCAGAGTGACTCAGAACAATACTGGGACTTGCAACACGCAGCTATGATTGGTGGCTGCATATCTCCCGACGTAGAGCCTTTCATCGTAGCTTCGAACAGCTGAGGCACCAAGGACAGAAGGTACAACTCAAAGTCAGCTTAACCTGGCCCTTTAGTTGGCCCTTGCTCCATCATGGTCAGCTTGAACATAGAACTCATAATTCTGGTTCTACTGATTACATTTTTGCCATTTATATGTCATGTTATTTCTCAAAATATTGTCTATTTTGGTTTGGTATTCTTCTTGTGTTGTGTTTTCACTTTATTATTTATTAATAAATATGTTGCACATTGGCTCTAAGTTAAGTATGACTGCTTTTGTGCCAAGCTGCCAGAGGGTTAAGCACAAGTTAATTCAGTGACTGTTGTGGTTCATCCTGAAAAGGATTGTGATTATTATTTAAAGGGGCTTCTCAACCCCCTTCATCCAATAAGCGATTTCTTACACCCATACATTGCCGAGGAAAGATGCAATGGCACGTTTTTCCACAATATAAGCCAAATGTACAAAACCTTCTTTGAGGTTGCAAATGGCTCGATTCGCAGAATAGGCCTTTTGTGACCGCCAAAAAGGTTTTTTATATGTACCAAAGCCAAATTGCAATTCAGTAACCCGTTACCGAATCACAATTTGGGATTACAACACAGTATTTGGATGGGGCGTGTTTAGGACATCTCTTCCTTATGCAGACTCACAGTGGTATGCATGAATGTTTTGCAACTAAATTACGGTTGCAAAATGTTAATTCTTTACTGACGGGTAGGAGAAGGTGGGAACCATTCGCAAATTGGAAAGGAGTCCCAATGGGATCCCTTCCACTTTGTGAAGGTTGATACAAATATTTTTTAAGAACATGCAGTGGTGCTACGGACCACTGCCTACTCTTAGAAAATGAAACTTAAATGTTTCATTTTTTCTTTTTAAATGCACCCTGTTTTCTTTTAAAGAAAACGAGCTGCATTAAGAAAAAAAGATTGCCTTATTAAAAATCAATCACAGACATGTAGATGACTGCTATTCCTAATGGGTCACAAATTGTGACCTACCTCATTGATATTCATGAGGTTGACCTATTTGCAACCTCATTAGGAATCAATAAAGGAAACTCAATAGGTTTCATACATTAGGAACAGCAATTTCCTAACTATGATTCACAGAAATGTACATATGGTCCTATATTCTCAAAAACACATCCTGAACAAAATACTTTCCTTAGTTCCTGATTGACTACTACCAGTGGCAGTGCAGAGCAGAATTCTTCACAGTCTTAATTTCTAGCCATAGGGAAGACCACCCACTGATTCCAATAAGAAAAATATCTAGCATGGTCAAGACCACTGCTTTCTTAGACATTTTCACCAGCAGAACTCTACATTAAGCAGACTCTGCCTCGACCTGTCTACCCTACTTATCTGTGTCCAGACCTCCAAATAGGCCTTGCCCGTGAGGATCCAGCTGCAACTCTGTTGAGAGGCTCTGAGCCTGGTGCTCCTGCCTCTCTCCTTCATCTGGTCCTTCTTTCTATTCTTTTCACATGACTCTTTTTTCTCTCTTAGGCTGTTTTTCCTCTGACACTGTGGCTCTTGTTCTCACATTCTACTTTTTGCCTCTTTGGCCTTTTTCTTCTTCTCACTTTTGCTCTCCCACAGATACTCTGCTTTTTTCTCACCCACTCACATTCTAATTTTTTCCGCTTTGACCTTTTCTCCTCTCATTCCTGCTCTCTCGCCCATAGTCCCCGATTTGCTCTCTCACTTGGATCCTGCTTTTTGTCTGCTTGTTTCCTCTTACTCTTTTCTTTTTCATTCTCTGTTGCTCTCTCAGCTGTTTCCCTTTCTCCATTGCTTGCTCTTTTTCATCTGCTTTCTGCCTCCTTTTTGCCCCCTGTTTCTGCTGTTTCCTGATCAGTGCTCCTCCTTTTGCCCCCTTTTCTCCACTCCGTGGCCTTCCCACCTTTTCCACCATGATGCCCGCTAACCTGCTTTCCACCTCTTCAACCCTACCCACTGTCTCGGAAATACTCCCACTCCCACTCCTACTTATTGGCTGCTGCAGTACAGACATGCTAAAGGCACACCAAAGGCAAGCTTGTCTGCGCCCACACACGCCCAGCGCCAGGACCCCTCGTCCTCCACCCACCCAGATACCTAGATGCTACTCTGCTGCAGCTCTCCACACACTAAATCCATGGGGCTCTTTCCAGAGCTTTAGCTGTACCTCCCTGGCCAGCACTGAAGATGCATTCTCCTGCATCACCTGACACTACTCATGTGCCCTCCTCCCCTTAGCCACAATGTCCATCTCCCCCTCACTTCCCAACACCCACAGCCATGCACTGCACATTCCCCCTCACACAGCTCCCATCCCTCCCTGTCATCATCTTCAAAGAGAACATTCACTGCTCCACCACATCTGCAAACTCCAGTGACAGCACAGTACACTTGCACCCTAAGGGGTGGCTTCATCTACTAGCCTCCCACACCTCGTCCAGCTTCAGCACCAACATTGTAATCTTCATTGACCCACTGGTACTTGACTCCAACTCCTTCATACTCCTAGGCAAACTCAACAACTACCTGGAAGAGGGCATGGCCAAGATGGCAGACAAGATCGTTGTGAATTAAGAAGCTCCACACGAGGGCTCTTCCAACGATATCATGCATCCAGATTACTCTTTCCTCTCACTCCCGCAGCAAGCGGTGCTCTCTCCACAGTCCCTCTGGGGCAAATATGGGACTTGTGAGCACCACTGTGAGGTGAGTGCACTGCGATCGTGGCCTACGTGAGTTAGGCCACAGGCTCACTTGCATCGACTTCCGGGGGTTGAGGTGGTGGGGGCGGCTCTTGGCACCCAACCTGAGGAACTTGACTTTGTGGGCCTAGATGCTGCTGAATTCCCGTACCTAAGTGGCTCCTGCAGCCTGGGGAGAGAGGGGCCCCTCCACCGATACTACACAGTGTGAGCACACCCTCTACTGGTGAGAACATAAGCTGGCCACAAAGGGACATTGCTGGACGCAGCTACAATGACCCTGGGAGCGCCAGCACTAGCATACAAACCAGAGGTGGGTGGCCCCACACAATAATCACTTGGGGCCCTGCTGAAACGATGGCACTTGATGACCTGATTTCTTTCTTTCCCCTCACCTCCTCTTGTGGAGGGGTGCATGCTGCACGCAATATACTGCTGTTTGGGGAGGGCAGGGCATGGAACCCACCATGCTGTTGTGTTTCTTCACTGCTGCATTGTAGGGCCTAGCTCCCACTAGCTGTTTTGTAACCAGGATGTGCTGGAATTTTGATGCTGGGACAACCCCCTCTACATTGACCTCCCACCAAACAGGGACATGAGTCTGTTGTGATTCATTGGACAAAATTGCCCCAGGCTACAGCCCCCTGCCTACACACTATGACGTTCCCACCCCCGCCATGGTGAAACAACGCCCTCCTGAAGGGGGGACTGCTGATGAGAGTGATAAACTGTTCCCTACTGTTGCGCCCACCTCCGCCAAAGGGAGAGACTGGTGCCTCTGCACCCAACAACAGAATGTAAGAAGGGTAGTTCTCTTAAAACCCAATTAAAAGTGTTCTAAGAAAAAAGGAGAGTTCACTGAACTTCTTCCGGTCATCGAAGTTGTGAAGAAAGCTTTAGAACCTAAACTAGATGCCCTGACAATTGATATGGGGTTACTGCGGGCAGAACAGGACAAATTGAGAGAGAGGGCGGAGGCCACAGAATATACATTGGCAGGCATGTGCCAAACGGTGCTAGATATGCAAGGTAATATTAGGGCCTTGCAACTGGAGGTCTTGCTGCTGCAGGCCAAGGCCAAGGATGCAGAGGACCGATCCTCCTGCAATAATATTCATGTGGTGGATCTACAAGAGGGAGCAGAAGGCCCTGATGTAGAACTTTTCCTCAAAGACTGGTTACTGAATACGGTGCTAGGTGGCAAGTGAGCTACAGGATGCAAAGGGTACCTTGCAGGACCCCTTTATCGGGGACCCCACCAAGACCAGTGGTTGTGCACTTATTCAACTATCGAGACCATGACCATATACTACAGGTTGTCAGAATGAAGGTCCCCTAGTAAATAGGCAGCAGTTCAGTTAATATATACCCAGACTATACAGCAGATATATAGAAA